>JAJLRJ010000005.1:31813535-31838535 GCA_024195265.1 Dendrophyllia cribrosa | reverse complement strand
ATGTTAGTCTCATGTGGTTATATACTACTTCAATAAGCAGAATAAAATCTAAATTACCTGAACCAACTGGAACGACAGTGCTCCACTTTGCTTTGATTTCTTTAGCCATCTTCAGATTTATTCCTCTCTCAACCTTGCGCCTCTGATTGCTGGCCGTACTCTCGCTGATCTTGAACCGATGATAAACTCTGAACTCGCGAATCTCAATTGCTGGCTAATAACGAATAGGTTTAGCCTTAACGTTGCGAAAACCGAGTTCATGATCATAGGTTCTCGTCAGAGGCTACTTGTGGAGAGTAATGACGAAATCTGTGTCAGTTTAGAAAATCAACAAATCGAGAGAGTGGATCATACTACGTCGCTAGGTCTTACAATCGACGATAGACTCTCTTGGTCAAATTATATTAACGAAGTATGTAAAAAGGTATCTTCAGCAATAGGTGCTCTGAAGTGCATTAGGCCTTTTGTCTCTCAATCTACTGCAATACAAATTTATAACGCCCTAATCCAGCCCCATCTCGATTACTGTAGCCCCGTCTGGGATGGGTTTAGTAACCAACTGAGCGATAAACTGCAAAAATTACAGAACCGTGCAGCCAGGGTGATCGCGAGGGCTAATTACGAGACAAGCTCCAACGTACTCCTGGAAATGCTGAAATGGGATTCACTCTCAGTAAGGCGAAAAAAGCAAAAGGCAGTTGTGATGTTTAAATCCCTCAACAAATTAGCCCCAGTGTACTTGCAGGACTTATTCAATACACGAAGCACAAATTACAATTTACGAAATTCGTGCGGTAAACTAACATTGCCCAAGCCACGCACCAATTACATGTATCTAAAGCGTAGCTTTAGCTATAGCGGGGCTCAGTTGTGGAACTCCTTACCACAAGATGTAAGGAATATCAAGTCAATAGGGCAGTTTAAAAGGGAAATAAACCGACTATTTCAATCATCGGTTTCCCACTCGGCAACCTTGTAAAACAGTAAGTGAAGTGTATATAAATTATATTTTTAATGATATAATTGTCACTTTTTATATACTGAATGATTTTACTGAGTTTAAATAAAGTTATATGTATGTATGTATGTATGTATTGCCATGAAGGGGATGCTGGCATTTTGTCGAAGGTCTAAATCTCACCCCAAGTTCTGCACGATGTTTGGGGCATATTGTGAAATCGCGACCGTCAAAATCGCCGAACAAACCAACACGAGCTAGAATGTGCTGTTTCTCAGACACAACACATGTTTGAGATACTTTCATGTCTCTCAGGTGTTCTTTTATGCTATCCGCACATGAATCCAGGGGTATTAGTTGTTGCCGTCCGGGCCAGCGTGAAGAAAAATCGCATTCACTTCCATGGTACGTCGCAAATGAACAAGACAGCTGAGCCATTTTGACTCGCACAACTCAAGCGCGTAGTGGAAATGAGAGATTTTTGGACGCTCGCAAACTTATATGGAGATATTTTGACGTCGCAATAGGACTGAATCACGGGAACTGAATACAATCAATGCTATTCATTCTGAGAGGCACGTGATGTTTCAATGATGTTTATTTCGCAATGCCATATCCGGCTGTCATGTCACTGTCTGGTCCTGTCTGGAAAGGAGTGCAAATGTACAATATAGCTTGAACACTTGGGGGATTCTGTATACTGAAGACTTCGTGCAAAATAAAGACCAACAATTTGTATGTTCTGAGTCACTGTTACATGGCACCCTCAGTAATATAATACTAAGATAGTACGTACGGTTAAGCAGTCATGTAATTGGATAATTGGATTATATTAGCAAACGAAAAAAAAAATTTGCTATAGTGTGTGTACTGCGCCAAGGACCATACATAAATACTTACAACAATAATTGAGAAATAGTAGAGAAGAATAACTGAAGCTTAAGTATAAAATCAACGGTACTCTAGCAGTACTTTAAAAAATGGAAGTTCTGGTCGATGCCCGGGTCGATGCTTGCCTGCCGAGTCTACTATTTCCAAAGTTGTGAGAGCACGCTATATGCGTTCTCTTGCAAAGAAAAAGACAAATAAGAAATACCTAAATCCTATACTGCTCGCCCAAACGCAGCGTGCAGAAATGGTTTTATGCAGTAGATTTATCTTCACTTTTATCTCTCCATGCGATCGCGAGTTATAAATTGTCGTGAGAAAGCTGTGTATCCGCTGGTTCAAAAAAGTGCTGGCCCGCATTGGCAAGCAGCCGGAGCAAGCCACGCAGCGTGAAAATGATACACATTGCTGACATTTGCCGGTCAAAACCCAGGCAAAATTTACTTATAGAGATTCGTAGGATATTCTGAAAGCTTTGCTTGGCGGAAAGGAAGAATTATTTGTTGGAATTCTTATCAAAGACATCAAAGGTTATCAGGTCACGCTACAAATACTAGTTCTACGTGGAAATAATTGATGGTGGTAAGTTACAATAGAACCACTATTCTAGTCTTTTTCTGAAATTATAGCTTGTACTTTACCAATTTATTAAAGTCGCATTTCATTTTAGCTAGCAGGCAAAGTTTCTATTTATTTGCTGTCGTTTTTAGATCTTTTTAGAGTTTGTGCAAGTTAATCTTGCTGCACACTTGAATGTTCTCGTGTTTCCAAGCTTGTCAACAATAAACTTGGCATGTGGCCATGAAATCTCCTCAGACCATAATGAGCTGCACTATCTTTTGATAATAAACACTTAAATGAAAGACTTATGAGTGATTTATCTCGTATGAAATAAATAGCTGATTTTGCGAGCAAATCTCCAAAATAGCAAACGCCAAATCAGAAACACTGCAATTTTGCTGTCGATATTTTGGTGACATGCATCTCTAAAAAACGTGAAATCTTTAATTCCTTCTCAAAATCTCAAAAGTTTTAAGCATTCCTTACCCTTCTTAATTAATTTTCTTACATGACTAGCTAGGAAATGTAGATTTATTTGCTTTAGTGGCCGCTAATACCCTTAATTATAAGACGGGTGAAGTTGAAATAAGCTTGTTCTTGGTGCAGTTTTCAAATGGCACCTGAAGCGAAAAAACGGCAATGCCGAAAAATATTTTTAATGATTTTTAGAGACGATAGATTGGAAAAAAAGGGGACATTACAATTAGTGTCATACCTTTCTGGCAAGGGAAGATATTTGACCTCAAAATCGGAACATATTTCAATGGCTAAAAATGTGGTCACATACTCACGTCCATTAATTGACAAGCTGTCAATCAAATTGACTCACACTTGTTCGTTCCATTCATTAAAGATGTACCAATATGTATACAAAGCCTCTCGGCAATAGATTGAATACAGTTCTATTGAGAACTTCCTACTTTTGCCTGATATTATAGTATGTCCCTTGGTAAAAATATACTAAAACCAGGGGGGTGGCCTATCTCCCCCCGGAAAGATCCAAAATAGGAACCAGTTTGTCTTTTTAAGTTTTGGGGTAGACCCTTTAAACTGGCTAAGTTTCATTGAAATCGGAGAGATGGCATGTAGCAGACCTGCCTGGTGCACCCGTGGACTCACTCTTAACCATTTGTATCGACTTTCCTTTCCTTTCTATGTATACTTACATAAAAGAATGTTCCATAGAGTCCTCCAAACTCCAGCCTTCCATTTTGAATTTTTCGATCAATCTCAGCTGGAAAGTTGTTTATCTGGCCGTTCATCAACATCATGACACCGCTGCACATCGTTTTCAGTTGGCTTCCATTTCCTATTGGCCAAGTCTGCCCTCAAGTGTGGCGTAGATCATACTTGGCAGCGAAATAAGGCTTATTTCAACTACAAACGTTTCCATGGTCACTAAGTAAAGTTCAACCCTTCACACTCAAAGTAGGTTCCAAGTGCACTTAGATTATACTTACAAGCTCTAGTGTGAATCCAACAAATAACAACAACATAATAACTGTATATGACAATTCTTTGAGTGAAAGACCTGTGACTGGTGCCACAGGCTTAAGAGCAGATGTCTGTAAATATCGACCAGGGATGGGAATTATAAAAAATTTTGAAAAATCTCCCCAAAATTCTGTGGACTACCCTAGGTATTCTATTAATGAAAATAAAAATTTCAGGCTTCACGGCCCTCGCCAGATCGCTTTTTCGGGGCCCGAGACCGGGCTATGAAAAGAGCCCAATTTGAATCTAATGCAAATATCATTTAACCCAGAAAGCTTATCGTACTAAAGGGATTTTAACAGACATTTTGAGTGGTCATGTGCTTGAATTGATTGCGACTAGATTATTCTACAGATTTTTAAATATTTACAAAATTTAGAGGATTTCACATGAGCAAAATTCTGTCGAAATTCAAAGGCCTAAAATAACGCCCGGTACCTAGTTTGAAACAGCAAAAGACATGCTACATTAAAAAGCAATCTCTAAGCTTTTAAAATATGGTTTTAAAACTAAGAGCAACACATGAAATGAATTTTTGGGAACGTGAAATTCAGGGAGCACTTTGAAATTGAAATTTGACCTTTCTGACTTGACAGTTTTGAGGCGCGACACAAAGCAATATTCAAACAAATGTTTCAGCCAAAATACGTTTAATTTAGGCAATCGCAAGTCCCACAGTGATTCATACATGCTTCATAGACATTAGGTGGAAATTTTACACCAATTTTCAGCCGAAAAGAACTCAATCATATCCTGGCTTTCAGGTATTTGTACTTGCCTCGCTAATGTAAACCAGTGTTATGTAACGCAATCTCGACTCACGTAACAGCACTTCACAAGACTCGTGACACGTCAAGCGCACAGAGATTTCGCTGTAGTTTGCCTCAGTTTTTGCAGAAATAAGGACAAATAAGGACACAAAGTAACAAACATATTGTAGACCTGATTATATACTAGACAGGATAGATATTTGGTAAAGATTTTGAAGACTTCGTTGTGTTGTGATAAGAACTTGACTGAAAGCCAGGATAAGAGTTCTTTTCGGTTGAAAATTGGTGTAAAATTTCCACCTGTCTATGAAGCATGTATGTATCACTGTCGGACTTGAGATTGCCTAAATTAAACATATTTTGGCTAAAACATTTGTTTTAGTATTTTTTTGTGTTGTGCTGAACCTCAAAACTGTAAAGTCAGAAAAGTCAAATTTCACTTAAGTGCTCCTTGAATTTCGCGTTCCCAAAAATTCATTTCATTTGTTGCCCTAAGGCATGAGTCGCACTTGGGAAAAGTTACCAAATTTGCTGAGTAAAGAAAACCACAAAAATTTGAAACTGCAAACGGAAAGCATTAGGGTCACACTGGGTGGGGGAAAATGTCAGTGATGACACTTTGCACAACTGAAGTAGACCAGATACAAGTTTAACCACGTATTGTCAGAACTTGGCTTCAAAAAGGGAAACATTTTTTTATAAAAAGATGAACATTTTGAATTCAATTAAGAACACTTTTACTTGATTTTTTCTGTTATCTGTTGTTATTGTTAAAATGTAATTTGTCTGTAATGCAACGCCGCACAATGCCAAAATCTAACAATATTTTTATCGTGAAATATTCAATGCTATTCAATCAAAAAGTTTGTAGCGTAGCCCCATACTCATAGAACCTATGCCCGTCATTTTTCATGGTCATGGCTACCGGAATGTTTCGTGGGCGCGTATGATGTCGCAAAACATGTGCGTACGACGTCATATTGAAACCAAAGCGAGGCTTTGTTTTTCGTGCGGTTACAAGGCCGAATGTTATGTCAGCTGGAAAAACATTTGATGTTTTGCTCTTTTTTGCTGTGAATTCACTAAGCGGAGAAAACCGTTTTAAAGGCGTTATTTCCCTGAATATTTTGCGGCTTGCTACTAAAGACAAGGATTCTAATTAAGGGATACTCAGAAGCCGCTTTAGTGGAAAAAGACGAGCTTTCAGGGATAAAATCTTGCTTCGAGGAACTTCATGTATTACGTTTTTATCAATGCGGGAGATGTTTGTTTTTTACGGATTTCAGAACCAGAACCAAGCAAGCGAGAGACTTAAAGGTAAAACACATTACATTTTTCGATTATGTATTGTTAGTTTTGGAGAATAGATTTTAAAATGTGCTTAAATTCAGTTGTATCGTTTTCTTGAATTTCATCGAAGAAAGCTTCAGGTATGCGTTTGCTTTTAAACATAAACTATTATAAATGGAGATTTGAATAAATTTTTTCGAAAAAAGATTGTCCATTTCTATGTGTTTTTTCATTCAGTAGATAGATTGAAAAGCGATTTTATGTAAACAAAACAAGACTTTGATTTTATAGTACAGTTCTATCTTCAATCGCATCGCCTTATGCAGATATGTTTGTGTATTTTTAAAATTTTGATTTTCAAATCAGTTTCTGGGAAAGTTTTGACAAGAAACAGGTGTATTTTATTCGGAAAGTAGTCGTACTAGTTATTCTAGACGAAGAAAAAGTTGTTTTTGTGAACTTTTGTACGGTCTATAAAAATGTACTGTGCAGACGGTCGCGTAATAAGCTAACTGTTTTTGAGAATTGCTAAAATTGAAAAATAGCCTTTGTCAATCTTAATTTTTGTGCTTCTGACCTTTCACCTTAGTTAAGCTTGTTCACAGAGCGACACTGTTAGGCTCAGCCTATCTACATATATTAAATTAACATTGTGGCCTTAATGTAAAAAAGATATTTTTTTATACTTCTCCTGTGATGTCCACAATCATTGAAATGTAATCGGAATTAAGCATGCCACGTAAACGGAAACTGAGTCAAAATATCCACTAAATATATATAAATATACTCACTAAAATGTTTGACAAAATGTTCAGTGTTCAAGAAAATGTTCAATAAAATGTTCAGGTTAAGGTTATTGCTTTTCTAGGAACTTGCTCAGAGCGCCTACCAAGGCATTCATGGTCATGACTTGCTGCTCTTGCATTCGGAAAAAATTAGTAAGAAATAAATTCATGTTAGCACGTTGAGTCTCCAGGCTTGAAAAGGCAGATCTGAACATTGTTCTGTCCTCGTCATTGTCGTTCTCTTCCTCTCTTTCTCTCTTCTTTGTCTTCTTCCTTGCAGTTCTTGTTTCCTTTTTGCCTCTGCTTGTTGTTTGGTTTCCAGCGTCATCGCGGGGCTCACTGCCTGGCTCAGCACTGTCGTTACACATTTTCCCAGACACACTTCCCGCTTCTTTCACATTTTGGAGGGTTACTATATCGCGACAGCCCAGATCCTCGTTAATGTCGTCGTAATGGGCTGACTTCTTTAGATTTCCGCCTGATTGCTTACTATTCCAGTCTTTAGCCTGCTTGTACCAATCGACTATGTACTTCATCTTCTTCTGATACTTGTCTATGAATCTCTTTGTTCCGAATTTCTCATGTTTTCTGGCATCCTTTCTTTCAAGCCAGTCAAAATTCTCAGCCCACAATCTTATTAACATTTTCTCCTCATCGTTTGTCCATCTAGCGTATACACGTCGTTCCTCGACAGAAGAAGACGATGAGCTTGGTCCATTGAGTTCAACGAGTTCTGGAGACGAAAATGCAGAGGAATTCTGCGAAGGGCTTGCTTGGGTCTCAGCTGTTGCCCCTCCAGGACTATAAATTGCTCTGTGAGGATATGAATACTGGGAATATTCCGCGTTGCCACAGAGAAAAATGGGGAACTGCGACGGGTTGTAAAAATTGTAAAATCCATGTCCGTCCATTGTAAAGAAAGAGCGCGAACTGAAACAAATCTGGCGCGCTTAATGTTTTGCTCAATTGCCATTGACTGATAAGCGATGACAGTTACCGCTGTGATAGCTGTTGTTTAGCCAGAGTTTTCTGAAATCTGCCTGCCCCACCCAAGCACTATGGCGTCTTTGATGTTTAGCCAATTTCAAAGTTTTTGCGAACCGGAAAAAGTCAGGTCGCATTAGGAAATGTCCCCCGATGACAGATTTTAACCTCAAAGTAACCAATTTCACACCAAATTTTGCCAAGTGCGACCCATGCCTAAGTTTTAAAATCATATTTTGAAAGCTTAGAGATTGCTTTTTAATGTAGTATGTCTTTTGCTGTTTGAAACTAGGTACTGGGCATTATTTTCGGCCTTCCAACTTTGACAAAATTTAAATCGCGTGAAATCCTCAAATTTTTGTAAATATTTAAAAATCTGTAAAATAGTCTAGTCACAATCAATTCAAGCACATGACCACTCAAAATGTCTAAAAATCCCTTTAGTATGATAAGAAGCTTTCTGGGTTGAATGATATTTGAATTGAATTAGATTCAAATCGTGCTCTTTTCATAGCCTGGTCTTTAATTTTAACCAATTTTTTCTATAATAGAATACCTGGGGTAGGCTACAAAATTTGTGGGGGACTTTTCAAAATTTTTATAATTCCCACCCTTGTCGATATTTGCAGAGAACCTCTCTTAAATACTGTAACACAACATTTACATCCCATATTGATTAATATCTCGGCAGCATAGGACGAGTTTGGGAAACTCCTTTAATAAACCTAGTAACAAGCGGATGGTTCGCAATGGAAATGTTCCCTGGTAATGTGATTAATGTTGAAAGAGCACTCCTTGCAGTGTTTAATGCACTGTAGCCACAGTTATTGTCATACAGTTCAGTAAGAAATTCAAGAACCTGATTTACAGTTAGTGAAATGGGATCAGGACTCCTTCGAATACAAAACCTTTGCCACTTCTCCAAATATGTTCCATACTGTTTCTGTGTTGAATCGTGTCAGGATGACATAATGATGCTGAGAGTGCGCTGCGAATTCCTTTGCTTTGCAAGGATTCCCGGATAACAGACATGCCAGTAGGTGTAGTTTGCTTCCCAGTGGGTGAATGTTCCAAATTCTGGTTGCAGAATTTGGCAGTTTTGAATGTCTGCTTGGCAACCCACATCACAGCTTTTTGTCATTGCTGTCTGTAGACTCCATTTGACCTTTCTTCTTTCTTTTGTGGTTTGCCACTTTTTCACAGCCATTTTAATGACATGGTTTGCCTCAGGAGTGTGCAAATCAGGACCATTGATGCTGATATGCATCAATGAATTGAGCATTCTGTTTTCCAGAGAGCCCCTAAGTCTCGTCTTTATTCTTTTCACAGTACTTGCACCCCGCTCTGGCCATGCATTACTTACAGGCATGGAAAGGGCTACTTCTGCAATCTGTACAATGGCTGGCATGAGTTTTGTGTAAGCTGAGTTACCAAGGAGAGTTGATAAACAAATTTCTGTTGAACTTGCATTCTTTGCATTTGATACGAAGGTCTGCATGTGGTACTTAAGCAGGCAAAACTTTGCCGTTACCTGGTCAAACATCTTCTTGTTGGATGGGAAAAATGTTGTGCGAGTGTCTTTACCTCTGCCAGTCCATAATCAGCCCATTTTTCTGACTCTTTTGAAGGAAGCTCCATGAAATTGAATATCTTGAATGCAGAGACAACAGACATTGCATCAGAATCGAATCTGTTGTGAATATTTTCCACCAGTTTGGTCACATACTTGACTTGCATTGTGCTTGCTCTTTCAAGAATTCTTTCAGTAATTGAAATGTCCGATGACAAGAAATAAAATCTTTCACCCTCTCCAAAATCAGACTTGAGGCGAGACAAGGCTTTGTTTTGTTCAGGAATAGCTTGCAGACTGGCTACTGTGATTTCAATGCTGGCCTGAATTTGGCTGAAGTTTATGCTACCTTGTTGAAAGGTTCTTGATAATAGTGATAGCACAGGTAGAACGTCTGTAAGTATGTACAACGCTGCTATCCAGTCTGGAGACTTCAACTTCTTTAATAGTCCATCTGCTGTAGCATCATCTGCCAGTTCACTCAAGCACAAAAGTATGGAGTCAAGATCTTCATGAGCAGCTTTTACGGCCTTGTCGAAAGACAACCATCGCGTCTTACATGCCTTTTGGAGACGCTTTGTAACCTTCTTCCTACCATCCGTGCTCAGGTGAACTTGCTTCTGCTTTTCTTGAACCTTAGTGTACACAGAGAGACGCTTTGGGGAGTTGTCAAAATACTTCCATAGTTGTCGCAAGTTTGTTTCCACTCTTCCAACCTGAGCAATGTCTGCCACAGAGTGTGTGCAGGCAAGTGCAAGCCTGTGGCAAACACAGTGTATGTTAAGCAGCGTTGGACAATGCTTATCTCGCAGCTTGGCAGCAAGGCCGCCTGTTTTGCCCATCATTACTGACGCACCATCACTTGCAAGGGAAGCAATTTTTGACATCTCGATGCCCAGCTGTTGAAAACGTTGCTCAAGACCTGCAAGCATGGTAGCTGCATTAGCACTTGTTGATTCGGCCAGAAGATTGTCAATAGTAAGAAATCTGACATTGACTTTCCCGCTGTGAACATACTGAACAAATGTCAACATTTGCTCAAGTGTTGCTATATCTGTAACATCATCGCATAATAATCCAACACAGCCAGAGTCTGATATTTGGTCAAGGACTGCCTCTCCAATGGTGCAAAAAATTTCATGGAGAGACCCTTTGGATCTATGTCCAAAAGTTCCAATCTCTCTTGCCCCCAAGACTTCTAGGAGTTTAAGAAGTGGCAATACTTTGCTGTTTGCCATTTCCTCGTTTTTTATGAAGTAGAAGGCGGTAAATGCTTATACTAGCCCTTCATCACCATAAAGCCTTCCTTCATCTAGTTGCATTTGAAAGAATGAGGTTCTTTGCAGCATCTCCCTCCCTGTAAATTGCATCTTGGTGTTGTTGCTTTCTCTTTCCAGGGTGACTGTGAGAGGATAAGGGTGTGCCAACATGTTCCTTTAATGTGGCAGGCCTATACCGGGTTGCTGGGGTTTTGTGAAACACAGCAGACTTGTTTTGTGGATTCTGACAATCATGTTTTCTACACAGTAAACAAAACATGCCTTTCCCCTCAACAAATGCCAACCACCATATCTTTGTCTCTGGGCAGAAGGCAAGTTCCTTCTTGTGTAACCACTCATGTTTGAAATTGCCACAGTCTTTGGAACAATTAGAGCATATGGCATTGTGGTGAACTTTTTCACCAGGAAACATGCTTTCCACAAACTCTCTTTGCTTTTCAATATTTTCTTGTCCAGAATCTGATGGAGTATCACCCTTTTTTAGCAGATGCAGCAACTGCATATCTAGACTTAATTTGTGTCACAAAAACTGGTGATGGTGTAGTTTTATCTACTTGGATTGAGTTTGATGAACTATTTTCAAAACTGCATGCTTGTGGATTGCTTGGTAGCTCATCTTGTACAATAGATTCAGGGACTGTGCGAGAGTCAGTTTCTAAAAATTAAAGGGAAGGCAACGAAATTGTATGATTGTGCTGTAGGGATATGATTTGCACAACAAAAAAATTCATTGCCAATATTTCTATTTTGATTTTGTGCTAATTTTGTCAATACGGTAGGACCCGATATCTTATGTATCGGAGAGTTTAAAAAAAAATTCGGAATGGCGATGAAGTGATCAGAGCACCGTGGGAAATGAAAACTAATGTCACGCCACCACAAGCGGTTCTGACATTGTGACTTCGGTTACCGACGTACAGTACCAGACAGAAGTAACCTAACAGGAGAACGTGTTCCATTTGCGTTTCCTAATCGTTCCATTTGCGTTTCCTAAGCGTTCACTTAGCGTTCACTTAGCGTTCCCTAAGCGTTCCATTTGCGTTCCCTTAGCGTTCCCTTAGCTTTCCATTTGCGTTCCCTTAGCATTCCATTTGCGTCCCCCAAGCGTTCCATTTGCATTCCAGCTAGAACGCATTCTAATCTACACTACGACGGTGTTCAATCTAGAGTCTGGAACGGCTTTGGTGCCGTCTAAATTTGCACCATCTCGGAAAAAATGTAAGTGAAGAAGTCTGAAGAAGACTATAAATAATTTTCTGTTCAGACCAACAGCAAATCTTTTTTAGTCATGCTTCAACAAACCACAAACAGGACAAAGTATTTAGTAAAAAACTTGTCATCCAACTTTATTGACGAAGACCGAAATGCGAAAAATACAAGCTTTCTCATCGGCGATCGAACTTGCTCGCAAATCACTGATCATCTGTACATTGTTGTTGTTTTTAAAGGCTCTTAAATGTGATAAATAAAATATAAAAGGCTGGAGCAATTTTCCCGCAACAGTTTTACCAAAAAAGTTTGTTGCGTGCATTTATGTCATTTGATAATTAGTCCTTTTACCAGTGCACTGGAAATTCTTGAATGAAAATCGTATTTTTAGCGTTGGGTCAGCGTTGAATATAACTTTCAATTGCATGTAACCAGAATGAGAGTGATCTTACCCTTTATAGGATCTTAACGATGTGTTAAATTATTTGTAATTCAGGCCAATGAATGAAATGTTTTTATGCAAATTTGTGTGAAATGTAATTTGATCACGCATGTTTTGTAAGTGCTTGAATGTAAAAAAAATCTGTACTGTTGACACTCATTGAATGAAAAATGCAATTTCATGAATGAAACCTTTTGCTTGAATGAAAAAATTGTACTTAATAAAACACTAATCAGCTTAAAATGTTAAATTAGTTGAAAATGTTAAACACTTACCTTTTGGCGTCTTAGAAACAACGGTGAAAAAATTATCCAGCAAACCTTGTCTTCTCTTCGCAGCCATATTATAAACACATGTGGCTTTTCAGTCATGTGCAATGTCACACTGAAATGTTATGTAACAGCAGAGAGGAGTCCTGGTAACTACTCAGTACGCAGCGTAGACTTTGTGATATATTGAGAAACCTACTTTGTCATTACTTTTCTTGGAAGAAAAGCCTGCAATTTGGAAATATGATACTTTACTTTTCACATTTCTACCAAGGAAATGAATATGCTGGTCAGACTTGTTCGGTATCTAAACTTTTGGTGTCATTTCGTGAGTGAAGTAGCCGGCGATTTTTGTCAGAGTAGCCGGCGATAATCGCCGGCTGCCGACTACTAATGACAGCCCTCGGCTACTAATGACATCCCTGGACTTACGCGACCGTCTGCATAGTACATTTAGACCGTACAAAAGTTCACAAAAACAACTTTTTCTCCGTCTACAATAACTAGTATGACTACTTTCCGAATAAAATACAGTTGTTGCTTGTCAAAAATTGCCCGAGAAACTGATTTGGAAATCAAAATTGTAAAAATATACAAACATATTTGCATAAGGCGACAAGAGTGAAGATAGAACTATAAAATCGCTTTTCAATCTATGTAATGAATGAACAAACACATAAAAGTGGACAACAATCTTTCGAAAATTTATTCAAATCTCCATTAGTTTATGTTTAAAAGCAAAATGCGTACCATTTATAGCGCATCGAGTTAGAGCTGCCTTGGATGAAATTCAAGAAATCGATACAACTAAATTTAAGCACGTTTTAAAAACAATTCTCCAAAACTACACAAGAACACAAAGAAAAAGTCAATCACAGATTGATATCAACATAAATTCCCATCGAAAAATATGTTTTACCTTTAAGTCCCTCGCTTGCTTGGAAATTCTTTAAATTTCTGCTTCTTTGGTTGTGAAATCCGTAATGAAAACAGACATCTCAGATGTTGTGTGGCGTCATCCGCGCATGTTTTGCGACGTCATACGCGTCCACGAACTAGCCCTGTCCAACACGGGCAGCTGGGGGTGGGCTGCAGGTGGTACGCGCCTGCGAAACGTGCCTGCGAAACGCGCCTGCGAAACGCGCCTGCGAAACGCGCCTGCGAAACGCGCCCGCGAAACGCGCCTGCGAAACGCGCCTGCGAAACGCGCCTGCGAAACGCGCCTGCAAAATGCGCCTGCGAAATGTGCCTGCGAAACATTCCGCTAGCCATGACCATGAAAAATGTTGGGCATAGGTTTAGTTCTGTGAGTATGGGTCTCCGCGCGCTTTCGGCCCGCAAAGCTCCGCTAAAATACACTTCAAAGTCGAACTCGCAGAGCATGTCAGGTCTGGAGACAGAGGATGAACACACGGAACATGCTACGTTTTATACCCCTAAACGAAATGAAGGCTTTGTACTTTTCTGACCAAACTCGTAACCCTTGCTCAATAGATTTTCTATTGTTATGAAAGTCACCAGATAGTCTCGTGATTATAGCTCAATACTCTGTGCTTTGTTGCACCCTACTCACTGCTCTTTCCTCACTTATTTACAGTCAGAGATGAATTTTAATAATTTTTTTAAAATTAAGTCGACTTAGTGGGTAGCAGTCATAAAAAATTTTATTTGCCGGCAAATAAATTACTTTATTGATGGTATGGGATTCCATTTTGCCAAGTGGTAAGGTGTGGTAAGGAACGATGTAGAATGATTGAAATGTATCTTTAGCATGTAACAGAAATAATAATAAAATTAGAGATAAAATGGCTTTGAAGAAAGAACAATATATAACTTACCTTAGTTTTTGCTGCTGTATGAAGTGGTTTTGAAGTTTCAAAATAATAAAAAAAAAGGTGCGAGAAGACAATTACTGTATCTATCGTTTTTGCTATATCATTGAATAATATGATTCTTTTAAAATTGGCCAGACAGATATTAATAATGTTGCCAGAAATGGTAATAAAACTAGCTCATTTTTAATTGGCTTGGTATATATACTTGATTTAAAGTAAAATGAACAGGTCAAACTAAGCAGTGCAGATAAGTTGTCATGTGAAGTTCTGCATTGTTAGTACTGAGCGCCTTGTTTTGAGCTCTCAAGAGGAAGTAATGGGTGTGAGTGCTTAAGTCAAATGACTATTGCAGTTAAATCCTAGACAATTTTAAAACTGTAACTTACAACGAGTGTATTAAACTTATGAGTTAATTTCAATTTCAAGTTCAAGTTAGAATTTTGAGTTGGAGTCAAAATTTCGTGTTGGAGCCAAAATTTTGATTTATTATAGTTTTTGCAGATGCCATGTTCAGTGCTAGAGCCTCTTCCTGCATTTGATTCCCCTGACTGAAATGTTTGTAAGGAAACTTCTAATCTGACCATTTCTGCAATACCTTTTGCTGCAGTGACGAAATCGAGATTCCTCGCTTCTTGGTGGGTCCAACTTGAGTGTCCAACTTCTGCCAGGTTCGCATTTGCAGGATTGCTGACAGGGCACCAAGCCCTAAATATGTACCCCATTTTATCATGCCACCAGTTAACCCAAAAATTCAATGTTGGTTTTTTGATGTCCTTAATGAGTTTCAGGAGCTCATCCAAATTTTCTGGTAACTTGCTGTCATAGTCGTCAAAAGCCAACGATCAGTCACTGCAGTGAAGCGGCCCTTCTCTTCTTGTGTGGATGTGACTCTTCTGTGTCTGTTTCGACAGCCTTTGAAGTAAAATTCGCATGATTTGCACTTAAGTCATGCTTCTGATCCATATGCTTTTTCAAATGCTGACCAGTTGGCGCCTGCCTCGTCCATACACCACCCTTTTGGATTAAAATGGTAGTGTGGGATCCCAGAAAGTTCTACAAGAGCATTATTCCAGTGTCCAAAACAAAACATTTTCACTGTCACAGTCCATCATCGCCAGTTATACTACCCTACATAATAATGGATGGTATATCCACAGTGTCAGTGTTTTAAGACCGTGGCAGTGGCCATGCGTTCCATCAAAGAAACAATACTCCTCCCACATAAAATGATCTTTAGATTGATCCATTTTTAGAGCAATATGGAGAGAGATCGTACTGGATTTAAAAACGTAAGTTGGTTTTGATAGATCATGTCTCTACTATTGTAGAAATATACAATAAAGGATCCTTTTTCTCTGCCTTTTCTCGTAATTTGGTTTCTGCATCAAAACTGTGTTCATGTGGATTTTCTTTTTACAGTGTGTTTTATGTGGGACAGTTTCCTCAGGTCAGTTAGCTCCTGCGCCTTGTTTGTTTTTTCATCCAGTCGTTGTCTACATCAATCGTTCTTGTGATGGTTTGATTTAGAATCTGAACAGGTTTTAGCTGTTTGTTTTCTTGGAGAACAGTAAAAAAACCCATTATATTGTGAAAGTCAATAAAAATGTTAGATCCTCTTATGAATTTAATGTCAGACCAAAAAAACTTGATCAAA
Source organism: Dendrophyllia cribrosa (assembly GCA_024195265.1). Taxonomy (NCBI): domain Eukaryota; kingdom Metazoa; phylum Cnidaria; class Anthozoa; order Scleractinia; family Dendrophylliidae; genus Dendrophyllia; species Dendrophyllia cribrosa. The sequence continues at coordinate 31,822,546 of JAJLRJ010000005.1, read as the reverse complement.
TTCAACTTGTACTGAGGTTAATCATGTTTACTTTTGCATCAGCTTGCTTTTGGACCAAAGTCCAGCAAGCATTATCATTAAATCGCAATGCGAAGAGTCTTCCTGTTTCCTGCTGGACAGATGCGAAGCTTCTCAACCACATCTTCCTTGTCACAAGTCTAACAATGAATCTTCAGAGGGCAAAACATGATTCTGTGGTAAGTTACTGTTTGTGAAATTGGTATAGTTTTAAATTACTGTAAAACCTATATGCCTGTAAAAGTATAGCAGCAACAAAAAAACTATTTCTATGTAACATAAGGTGCAGGTGCAACTGCCTCATTCTACATGAATCAAATCCATTGATATTTTTTTATAATTTCACTTAACCAAACTAACACTTTCTTGCAGGAATCTTTTTTATGATGAGTGACAAAAGCTTAGAAAGTACACCAGAAAAAGTACCTGCAAGAGCGTTGTCTACAAGGTGACTGCTGCCTTTAAAGGGGCTATATCGCGAGATATGTCACGCAGGGAATCATGTCCGGCCGACATCAAACAAATTCACGCTATCGCCGTGGAATCGGGCAAAATCCTTCAATTCTGCCATACTGTACTCCAAAAGGTCTCAGATTTTTTACACATATAAATAGTCTATTTGTCTTGATTTTGTTTTGGTTATTTCCCTGATTCTGAAGTCATACGTCTCAGTACATGTCAGTATCTCAATGTCTGGAAGTTGCATATGTTATCAGTTGAGCACGGATGAAGTCTCTTCTCCAGTACAACTTAGGTGCTGATTGCTGTGGAATCAACCCATAAGTCGTCAGACTTTTCTCACTTCTATGAAAGTAGTTTGCTTTCAATGCTCTAATGGAATTTAATCTGTTTAATAATGCTACTCTAGTTGTTTTGATTCGTTTTGAGACAAGTCCACAAATGTGACCCTCCACGGGAAAACAGTGAATAAGGTGAACGCATGCACACAGCACAGTACTGACATATTTGCACGCTTCTGACACAACACGCTTATGACGTGCGATGTGCAAAATAAAACAATTGATTTCAAGTAATGTGCTTGTGGCTTTTGTCTGCATTGTGCTAACACGGTTAGACAGGGTAGAGCTTTGTATTTTAACACGGTAGATTGACACGGTTATTTATTTGTTTCTTAACACGCTAGTTGTGACACGGTAGATTTCTTTTTCATGTGACTTACTTACTAGACTACATCACCGGGCCGGAGAATCGTTGTTTTGCTTTTATTATTACCGTTTTTACCTGAATATTCCCCAGCTTTTAGCTGCTTTTTTGCAGTTTTCTGCTTCCCGAGGGTGTATGTCAACATGATTGATTTGCGTATGCAAAATGTTTAGTTTGCCGGGCGCATTCCAGTTATTTCTATGAAATCTTGGCTAAAATACACGAACAAATGTTTTGACAGCAGTGGCGTAGATTTTAAAACAGTAAAATATGAATCATGAAAATTATTAGAGGTTTATAATTAATCAAACAACGACGTGAATTTGCATATCGTCAAAGGTCAAGCCCTGGGTCACGTACGCGTGTCATCAGCATTTTGAAAGAAAACAACGTGACCATCCTTGCCGTTGGTAAAAAAATAGTCTCTTTAATAATTATAAGCAGGGAAACTACAGTATACTCGAAAATAAATTCTGTTCATTTCTTTTTTTACGCCGTAAGTTTGTTAATGTAGTGTTTTGTCCGGCAGCCAGGAAGTGTTTTCAAAATACTGGCAGTCTGAAATTTTTATCGAATTTCCACAAAATATCTTGTTTAGTTCTTCTGAGAATAGTCTATCTTTGTTTAGAAATCTCAAGCGATTTCAAACATTATCTTGGCTTCGAAGTTAAAGAACTTGTCAAGCTTGGGTACACTGTAAAATCTTGAGAATGGTTTCCAAATGATCGCAAGAGTGGTTTCCATAAAATTATGATCGCAACGATTGTTGCCATCATATGGAAACCAGGCTAAAACTCTATCTCACCTTTCTAACAGTGCAATCGAAGTAAACACGGTCATCGTGTTAATACGTGCAAAATTGCACGCAAAGATCTTAACACTTCCTTTGTCTTTAGCGTGCAACAGAAAACAATGGGTTTGACGCTAATGAGGAAAGTGACTTACACGCAGCTATCGTGTTGAGGCACGCTTCTTTTGTTTTAACGTGCGAGCATGCCGTGTGCGTGCGTTCACCTTATTCACTGTTTTCCCATGGAGGGTCACAAATTTTCGTTGCTCTCCGTGAAACGAATAAAACAACTATAAAATATTGTTTGTCTTTGGCAATAACAAATGGCCAAGCCGACTAGGTTTTATTACTGAAGCATGCTATTTTTGTTGAGACAAATAAGTTTTCATAACTTTCAACTACCAGATAACTAGTAATAGTTCACAGTAAAACTGTCCCCGCTGTTAAGAATCTTGGTGGTTTTTTTTTATAAATTGGGTTGTTCCTACTGTTCTGAAATTGTTGTGTAGAGATAATTATTTTTGGTTTTGCTTTAATGGATCCGGGGAAAGGCACTGGAAAGGGGAAGACGAAATTGAACAGCAAACACTTTCATGATCAGGTGGACGCTCCCACCTGACCCTTAAGTGTCCGTAAAAAACACTTTTTACAGATTAGCTGGAACAATCTACGTGTAAAATGTGATTAATGTAATTTTTATTTCAATATTATTGTAGCTTTTTTTAATAAAATACTAACAATTTGTATCACTGTGTTGCAACAGTAACATATTTTCTCCAGTAACAGTAACCTACATTAACTATCAACAATTTTACAATTATTTTTAATGTAATGTGTCAGGATGTTGACGTTTTGCTGCACTAAATTTAAATTCTTATGAATTTGTGTTCTTCAGAGATGGACAGTTTGTAGTTTCAACAAACCAAACCATTTAAGAAGAAATTTGAACTGGTGTAACTTTTAGTTTGAATTATGCACACCATCTCATTTGAAGATATATGCAGTTTTGCAACTCATAAATGACAACAATAATACTGTATTAGATCTAATTGTCTATTTAAACTGTCTTATGAAAAACTATGAATTTGGGTTTGTTACAAGACTTATTGTAAAATAACTTTTGATGTTACCCTTGTGTACTTGTGTAGCAGCCTAGAATGGCAACATGGTAAAGACATATATAAAAATCCAACAGTTATTTAAATTTATTTAACCCAGTGTGCGTCAAGTAAGTTAAAAAAAATCCTGCTGTTTAGACTTACCTCCTTTTCACATTTCTGGCAATAAGACTCACATTCTCGTTGTGTTCTAAAAAGACTAGTCTCCTCGGAATTTAAGTTTCCAAAGGTTTTTTCCTCAAATACCTGACTAAAACAGGCATTGCAATCTCTAGCTCGAAATGAACTGCAGTACTCTATAAGGTGCAACCAAACAGGTTCTCGAATACATGACAGATGTTTCGCATGTTGGTTATTGCAACAATAATCAGATAAATTATTGAACAGCAACTAAGGGAATTTGCTTCAGATGGATAGTTTTGCCAATAATGGAAGAAACAAATTTCTAGAAATCTCCAAAAACAATCAACTGCACAAGAATTAATTCCACGTTTCTCGAAAACAGAATTCATAAAATGAGCAAGCATTCTGAAAATTTTCTCACCTTTCCGTCAGAATGACAAATGAATGACAAATCCAAAGTTTTCCTACAAGCATAAAAAACAGTATAAATATAAAGGCCCGTTTACACATGCGATGATTGTGGCGATTTTTACGGCGATTTTTTGCGGCGATTTACGCGGCGATTCCAAATCGCGCGTGTAAACTAGCGGTGATTTCATGGCGATTTCGTGGCGATTTCTTGGCAATTTTATGACCTTTTTGCAGTGGTCATCTCAGAGCGCATGCGATATGTTAACACAAAGCATGACAGCACCATGTCTCCAATTGTGCTACTTTGTTGCGAATGAAAACGTAACATGTAACATGAATGGTTATATTGAAATAGACGTAGAGGCGACTCAAATAGCTGCAGTGTGTTTGGGTACAGTTTTTCTTCGTCACCGCCAAAAAAAAACGTTGACAGCGAAAAATTTGGGTTAAGCCGTGGATCTCGACGAGGGAAACAGACAGGGCGTTTCAACGCCTACTTAAAGATCTCGAGGGAGACCCCAAACACTACAACAACTACTTGCATTTAGACCTTGCGACCTTTGAAGAGCTCGTTCAGAAAGTGGCCCCTTTTTTGCAAAAGAAAGACACATGAATAAGAAATGCCATATCTCCAGCTGAGCAGCTTTCCGTAACTCGTCGTTACCTGGCGACGGGTGAGTCATACACAAGTCTTCAATATCGGTTCCGGATCAATAAAGGAACACTTTCTCTCCTCATTCCCAGAGTGTGCGAGGCGATTTCAACCGTTCTTGCCAAATTTATAGAACGCCCAAGTTCTGAGGAGGAATGGTTAGAGATTGCTAACCGTTTTGAGAACAGATGGCAACTACCGAATTGCATCGGGGCCATTGATGGAAAGCACGTCAGGATCCTACACCCTCCAGGAACTGGCTCTGACTATTTTAATTACAAAGGGTTCTTTAGCATTGTGTTAATGGCAGTCATGGGCCCCAACGCAGAATTTGTTTTTGCGGATGTTGGTTGCCAAGGTCGCATTAGTGATGGTAGAGTATTGAGGAACACTGTCTTCTATCAAGCACTTGAGTCCAAGCAGCTCAACATCCCTGAACCAAAGCCTCTCCCAGTGAGTGACATCATGATCCTGGAAGAGTGGAATACTGTTGTGCCACACTATTTCGTAGGAGATGATGCATTCAGCCTGACAGAAAATGTCATGAAGCCATACGCAAAGAGAGGGGTTACTGAAGAGCAGAGAATCTTTAATTATCGATTATCTAGAGCTCGAAGAGTGAGCGAGAATGCGTTTGGTATTATCGCTGCTAAATTTAGGCCATTCCATATCACCCTGTGTGTGAAGCCCAAAAATGCGATAACCATGCATCTCTGGCACTGCATAATTTTCTAATTAAGAAATGTCCAACAGTTTACACACCCCCAGGGTCCTTAGATTCTGAAAATGAAAACGGCGAAGTCATTGCTGGTGAATGGAGGCAAAGTGGAGAAAACAAATTTGAGAATCTTTCACATCCTGGAATGAACCACACAAGAAGTGCCAGTCAGCAGGGGGATTACCTCTCAGAATATGTCAATGGACCTGGGCAGGTTCCATCGCAATGGAAAGTTCTTTTACCCTAGAAATCAGTAGCCTTGTCTACAGTGTTTGCAATAATGGCGACGTAGCTTGTACTCAATCCAAAGTGAAACCTAAGTATACATTCAAGTGAAAGGGAAAATTTCCATTTTCCATAACTGTTATTTCATTAGTTTGTTAGGCAATATAATGGTGTCATAGTGATCTTTATGTACAGTATTCAATAATTAACCTTTTGCCTCTTGATGTAATTTCAAAACATTTGATGCCTCAGCTTTCACCATTGGGTAATGTATGTTATCTTGTGTTTAATAATAATTGTCGAATTTCACAACAAGGTTAATAAGTTAAAAACAACAAGGCTAATAAGTTAAAAGAAAGCAAATAAATTCCTTTAAATACAGTTGTGAAATGAGTGAATGTTTAATAAAGAGCTTGTTTAAGCTTGTTTTCAGCGAAAAGCAGATTAGATAAATCTTTGCTGAAATGGATTTTCCAACCAGACAGTGTTACTACAAGTAGTGTCTTGTGAATTATTGCCAAATTGAGCTTCAAACAGTAACTGCTGGATCTTTAACTTAACTAGCTCTTTGCTCCTTTTGTCCTTTATGTCTTTTAAAGACTGGCATACGTGCTTTCCAAAAACTGTCTCCATCTTCTTCCACTGGCATCTTCCTTTTATTAGTAACATCTTCCAACACAGAGAGAGTTTGTCCTGTGGATTTTGGCAACTGACTTTGCTGATTTTGTTGTCTCAAATGTGGATTGAGAGACCAGACTCTCATCATCTTCTTCTGAATCAATCTGAATTAGTTTGGGGTCAACTAAACTACCAGAAACTCCAGGTGTTGGTTTAGTCTTGACTGGTGTAATACTATCCCTTAAAAAGTGCAGTGCTCATAGTACTTCCTAGTTAGTAGTACACCTCACTTGCTCCTGTTCCACTATAGGTTGAGGCCTTGACCTTTCCCAACTCCTTGCCGTATTGCGTTCTCAAATTCTTCATCTTGCCTTTGATGTCTTCCTCTTTCAATTAGAAAGAAAAGATTTGCTATTAGAATTTAATAATTATATTTACAAATGGTAAGGTATTCTAACACAACAATAGTTTAAACTGTTACTGGAAGTAGTACACAAGAAAGACAATCAGTTTAATAGAATTTCATCATTGTTTCACCGAGTAAATTTATTGCGGTTTTCAGTGATACGCGAACTCTGAAATTCAATCCTCAACCAACGGTTTGCGCTTTTTACTGTCATCAATCATCTTAGCGGACCTCTCGGGAAGTTCACTTCAACCGGGTCAAAAGGTCACATCTGTCAGTTGTGATTGGTAGATTTCGATCCATTTTGTTTGTTTCTGTTCTTCATGGTTCGTTGGCTGTCGCCATAATTATGATTTTGTATTTCAGGGTTCGCATATCACTGAAAACCGCAATAACAATGGGTACCAGAGAGTTCACATTGATCTTGGTTTCGAGCAGAAGTACATGTAAATATAAGTAAGAAGATCAGCAGTCAGAGTTTCCTTTAAAATGTTAGCACTGTTTCTAAAAGACTACTAAACTTTCCTATCTGCCTCCGTGTAAGAGACATTCGACCACATAAATCCACTTTCTGTTCAGTTATGGCCTTTAGATAATCTTGCAATAAGTATAGAGAATGAATACAAATATTTTTGCTATAAACAAACAAACACCCATTCACTTGTTAAAGGTTTTCTTCGACAATTACCGAAGTAATCCGCAGTCAAATCAAACTTCCTGTGGTTTATTGCCGAACCAGAACTATACCTATATTCCACCTTTCCCCCCTGCAATTATTTTCATTCATCTTTATAAAAAAGAACACTACTTACCAGTAAATGTGCCACCAAACTCATCATTTAATCCTCGCTGAATGTCAACTCTTGCAGCGATTTTCTTATCCAACCGCTTGTAGTCGGGTGAACATGTATTGAAGAGGCACTCTTTCTCTGCCCAACAGTTAATTATATACTCTTCTTCTAAAGCCGTCCAAGTTTTCTTGCTTCCTTTCTTTTTTGGAGACTTCGAAGGTGTGCAAACAGCGTCCGCCATGTTTGCGACAAAACACCCTTGCGGGGGAGGGGGGTACGTCAAAGTAGGTTTTTGTCACCCTCCAGCGGAAAAATCGCTGGTAAATCGCGTCTAAATTCGAGCAAGTTCGAAGTAGCGGCGATTTCGTGGCGACAAATCGCCACGAAATCGCCATGAAATCGCCGCTAGTTTACCCGCGCGATTTGGAATCGCCACAAAAATCACCACAAAAATCGCCTATGTAAACGGGCCTTAAGTAAACAGCAATACAAAATGTACTATTCGAGGCACAAACTGACTAACTAGGTCTCTTGTACTATTGCATGACTGGTTTTAAACTTCACAGCTGACTTCAAATTCGACTGTAGGCCTCGAACGTTTAACAAAGCTTAACTGGAAGTGATTTGTGTCTGACAAATTATAATTTTGGAATAGGTCTTACACTGAGTCTTTCAGTCACTGGAAAAGATTTGTGTGCCTGAGTCTTTCAGCTGCTCTCAGTCAGTGGAAATGACTTGTATGTTTGTGTACATGTATCACAGTTCGCAGTTTTGGATCAGTTCTCCAATCCTACAAGCTTCTGCTTAAAAGTGCCCAGATTTCTTATTCCAAAATTATAACCGTTTGTTATCAAATCTTCTTAAAATAAGAAAACTTAAATAGTCAAAACCTCGCTTACCTCAACAAACCATGTGCTTCTGTGTTCACAAATGCTATTCTACATATATTCAAAGCAGTGAAGTCTTCATTACCCACAACTCTGTTCGCTATTACAGATGCACGTCATCAACTTCCAGAACCTCAAGCACACTCAAATGGTTGAAACGTCATCAACTCCCGGAACCTCACCTCAAGATTTCATCCAGTATATAGACTTTGTCACTGTAAGTAATTTGTATATATACGCGCGGAATACAATGATGTCTTCTCGGGTTTTGGCCTCCGTGTCAAAACCCTGCAGGGGCAATAACACAATGAGAACTAGAGCAAATCACATCTGTAATGCAGAAAAAGCCGGGAGGTTAAACAATTTACAGAAAGAACCGACATTTTTAATTAAAATGCAACTTGAATTGAAAGTAATTATCCCACCTTCGACATCAATTTCCATTTTTCGGGTCAGGCACACAACATCGTCATCGGATGACATGTCGTCCGCCTGAGCAGTTCTTTCATCTGCTGTAACAACTGAAAAACAAAAGTTATCACATATTTATAGGGATTGGCAAACGGTTCCAAAGGAAGTTTTTGTTTATGTACTGTTTGATCACTTACCATCATTCTCCATGATTCTTGCCATGTGAAGAATCCCCCGCCAGAAACCCTAGGCGGTTTAGATGCAAGTTTACATCTTCATTAGGGGGGTCCTGCAAAGGGGGATACCCATTACTGCAAAACATAGGGATATAAAACTATAGGGGGATAATAATCATAATAATAATCATAATAATCATAATAATAATGAATAGTGATTATGATAATAAAAAAATTCATATAAAAAATAAAATAGTTAAATTAAAAAATTATTAAAAAAATAACTAAATAAAAGTCTGATTTTTCTAATCTGATTGATTCCATGAGAGCTCTCTTGAATGGCTTTGCTGGGTAATAAATTACTGTCTTTAATGGTTCTGCAGAAATAGGAGTTTCTATAGGATTCTGTGTTGGCACTTAGCTCAATAAATTTGTCTTTGTGAAACCAACACTTAAGGACTTCAAACGTTGCCTGAAGCGGAGTCTAATCTCAATTTTGTTAG
>JAJLRJ010000005.1:31753535-31806035 GCA_024195265.1 Dendrophyllia cribrosa | reverse complement strand
TCTTAGCCCCTCTCTTCTCTTCCTTTTTAACTCGTAAATACACGTAAGTGTAATGAACGGGTTATCAGTAACGGCGGCTAATTCACTCGCTCACTCACTCGCTCGCTCATTCCATTACTCAGATGTAAACTTTTTCCACATATCTACGTTGAAATAACAAAATTTGACCTTGGTTATTAGTCAAATCCTAGGTAGCGCAGTGTGTAAGCGATCAGACAATAGAGCCGAAGGACATGACTTTGACTCTCATCAGGACTGATTTTTTTTCAAACTGAAAATTACTGGGTTTTTTGTTTGTTTGCATTTGACAAAAGTCGTTACATTTAATTTCCAAAAAACCCCTGCAATATTGCGTTACGGCTCCCTCGTTTCATCACTCAGCTGTAAACTTAGTGACGTAATGCTTTGTTACGAATGCGTTTCGTAACTGAGAACAACATGAATCCAGCGATAACAATAACTAATTTGCTGCAAACGAATATAAACATCAATAAGCTTAAAGACCTTTCGCATTTGGAGTCTTTAATGCAGCATTAAAATCGATCTAAAAGGATTTTTCATCCAAGGCACGCATTTTGATACATATCTACCTTACAATAACAAAATTTAGTCTTATCATAGTATATGTTTCGCGATGGTCTTGTGGATTAGAGGTGCGATTGGCAGTTGGAGGCCCGAGTTCAAGTCTCGCTCAGGGCATTTTTTTCTTTTCTTTTTTCTTCGGACTGGACATTGTGAAAGTGATGTACTTTTTTGTGTGTGTGCGTCAAAAATCCTAACGTTTAATTTAAAAAAATATATATCGAACCGTGTTAGTGTGAAAACATAAGCTTACCACAATATTGCGTTATGCATTAGTATTTCTTATTCACGGGTTGGCTCTTAGGAGCCTCTCTTGCTTTTTTTTCCTTCTTCCATGTTTTTCTTTTTTTCTTCTGCTTTCTTTTTCTTCTCTATGGAAGCTCTTGCTTGTGCTTTTCTTTTCTCGCATTCTGAGATCTTAATGCTTACAGAAACACCTGCCCATAATACATTTATTTCCTGGAGTGAGGTTTCTGGCCACCTGCTTTCTCTTTCCAGTTACGTCTTGCATGGGCTGCAGCATAATGCTGCACAGTTCCTCATCGATCTGGACATCTCCAGATGGCATAGAGATTTTGTATGGTTGGGTAATGCTAGGAGGTGTGTGGAGATCTTGTACCACTCTGCACTCTGCTGGGGAACTGATTATTGGTGATGTGGCATCACCGTTGAAACATTCACAGAAACCAATCCCCACACATGGCCAGGCTCCATTGTTGTCCTCTTCCCCAAGTTTAACAAACAGATCCCACCATGCATAGTACTCATGGTCACCAAGAACTTCATAGCCATTTTGGAAACGGAGGGAGAACTTCTCTCATACGGTCCAGCCAACGTTCTTTTCTAAGGTAAAAAAGGTATCACGCATGCTAGCAACTTCTGAAACTTCTGGATAACTTGTCACGGTATCAGCAAAGGGTGAGTACACTTCTTCAGGTGCACTGAGCCACGGGTCTCACCGAAGAAGCTCTTGACAAGGAACAGAACCCGATGGAATGGCACAGGCATATGGCGACGTGAAAGCATTAGCTGGCACGGTTGTTGCCACTGCAACAGAACCTGAACCGGTGACTACAGGCATTTCACTCAGTTTCATTTGTTCTCGGTTAGATGTTGATGTGGAACAGATGGTCGGCGCTAACTTGCCATTATCAAACATGGTGGAATCAAAGGGATAGATACGAGATCTTTTGAAGCCCCCTCAGATTACCTCGGGGGTAGTACTGGAATGCCATGTGATGTTAAATATTTTGGCAAAGTTGCGCTGGTTGACCACTGTTGATGTTATGTGGCTGAACGCCCACAGGCTCTCATCCATTCCCATTTAAGCAGACCAGGTCAAGTGGCTGCAGAAGGTGTGAAGAGTGCACAGGCAGCCAAAACACTAGTACTCGGTTTTCAGCCACTGACTTGATGACTTCCTGTGTTACAAGTACCTTGTGCCCGTCCACCAAAATAATAATATATTTATATAGCGCCCTATCCTAAAGTTCTAAGGTGCATTACAGTAAGCAAAAAAAAGTTTAAAATAGCATTAGGACTTCAACACTAGTATCTTAGCAACCAAATGCGGACTTTTACCCTGACGCATCCAGTTTCTTTCCGTTGATCGAGATCTGTTTTGAATCAGCGAAAACGAAACGTGCGAACGAGAATGGATTTCGAAAACTTTGAACGTGGCTGTAAAGCAAAAGCGATCGATGGTTATGGAGTTTGGTGTGTCTACACCATTGTTTCTTTAACCAGAGAGGCAGTGATGGTTTCATTTGATGGCTGGAGTTACGAGTGGAATCAAAGGATCGAAGATGAGTGCAAGATTCGCAGTAAAAGATGGCGTCAAAAGAAAATGCTCAACCCTTTCGAGCAAAAATATTGAATAAAGCTTATTTATAGTTCCTGCTCCAGTGATAAATAAATTATATCTCTTGAGTAAACGCCATGGTTTATCTGTAGTTACCCATCAAAAAATGCTACAATGCAACTTCAGCCTTCCAGAAATTTATTCAAATAATAAACACAAACATTGTTTGATAGAAAAGACAATACGCATCACTGATCGCTTGATCAATCATGGCGGGCCTGGCTCAGGATACCAAAACGAAATAAAAGCAGTCGATTTACACCACTTGCATGGAATTGTCTTAATGTTAAGAGCGTGTCCACGAGAGGACCAGGCGGGGGTGATACATGCCACATCACCGATTTCACTGAAACTTGGCCAGATTGAAGGATCTACCTAATAACTCAAAAAGCCGAAACGGTTTGAAAATTGCAATTTTCCGGGGGGAGTTACACCACCCCCCTTACGTTTTTACATGGATTCCTTTAAAAACTACACTAAATAAGGGTAAAAGTAGGGAGCTCTTAAACTTTTTTTTTTTTTTTTTTTTTTTTTTTTTTTTAATAATAACATTTATTCAATCAACAAACAACAAAAACTTACAACACTACAATACTTACACTACTTACATTATGATAATTACAATACAAAGGACTACGATACTTATTCTACTTACAATACGATATTTACAATACAATAGACTACGGTACTTACTCTACTTACAATACGATATTTGTAATACAATAGGCTAATGCGCTTACACTAATTACTATAAAAGAACAGTAACAGGGCGTTTATCCAAACAATAGCAAACAAACAAAAACAAAAGATAAGCGACAAGTATCTTTAAACATTTATTTTGGCTCTTAAAAAAAGAAAGATGAAACTTTAAGAAAAAAGAAACTGTCAGCGTAGCACACCTTGGGGTTCGTAAGATTTGTTGTTTTATTCTAAAAGGAGCTTGAAAAGTGGCCGAGGAAAGGTTTCCATTTTTCAGATGACGTATTATGTGTTTTTGTTTCAAATTGGTAAGCTTTTTCTAGAAGGCGCACGAAGACTGAAAGGGTGGGAAGCTCCTCCTTGATTTTACTAACCCAGATGTAATATCGACTCATCAGACAGCAGAAGTTAATTTGCAGTTTTGTGTGTGAGGAGTCTGGCCTCAGCCCTAAGGCGGTACTCATGTCTAGATGTTTTCCTTTCTGTACTAATGAAAGCGACTCTAACCATTTTGTAAGGTCTTCCCAGAAGAGCGAGACCAAATTGCAAGACCAGAACATATGGGTCAGAGTTTCCGTTTCCACTTCGCAAAACGAGCAACGGTCGTTATCTTTGATTTTAATCTTATACAAAAAGGAGTTTGTAGGTAAACGTCTGTGGAGAAATTTAAATTGGAAAACGATTAGTTTAGTGCTTTTTGTGCACCTTCTCGTTATTTGAAAAGCTTTTTCCCAGTTAATTTCTCCTTCTTCTAGTTCACAGTCTCTACCCCATTTTTCCTGAGAAACCCATGGATTTTCACTCTTGCTTGCGATGAGCTTTCTATATGACAAGTTGCTAGGTTTTTTCGATTGTAAAAAGCTTGTACTGAAAGGCTTAAAGCTTATTTGTTCAGGGCAGTTGATATTTGCCTTGAAATTTTTCCAAAGGGTCTTCAGCGATGAAATAATACCGTTAAAAAAGAGCGGGCGAGCGTTGACTGTGTATTTGTTTTGAAGCTCTTCATTAGAAAGGAAGGTGGTCGAGTCTTTCATAAGATTTCCAATGGTCAAGATTCCTTTTGCAGACCATTCTTTAGGAACGACAGGTCTGCGATCTATTCTGATCAATGAGTTGTTCCAGAGACGCTGCGATTGATAATGTTGGAAAGAAGTTATGTTGTCGTTAAAGTTTACTTCTGCCCAAATCTGCAAAATTTCGTTAATAAATAGGTCAGAAGTTTGGAAATAACGGCTGGTGTCTGCTTTGTTAAGGTTACCGAGGAAAACAGCTTCTCTACCATATCTGCTTAATTCCAAATCAAAAAAAAGTTTCCACTTGCCCAAATTTGTTTTATCTAGATATTTTTTTATCCAGACGGTTTTAAGAGACTTGTTGAAGGAGAAAAGATCAATCATTTTTAGTCCGCCTTAAACTTGAGCGTAATTCATCCAATTCAATTGTAGTTGCACACCAATATAAATACGTATTTCCTGAGTTATGTGCGGGAGTTTCATGTAATTTAATTGATTACCTGTCAATCAATGTAAGTTAATAATTACCTATGTAAAATGGCATAGCAAAATATGATGATTTTGAGGCCAAATATCTCAAGTGGCCAAGTCCGCCCCAAATAGATACCGATATCACGGTTCAGTTCCACCTTTGGCCTGTACGAATTATTAAAAAAAAATTGGGACCTGCTATTTTCTGTTCGCAGGTCGAGCTCAAACCCTGCACATATTGCACAAGATTTTAGTTTAATGACTAACGTCGTAAAAGTTCCTGTACAAACCGAAATCGCAGATAAGTCACAACCCCAATTTGGAAGCTCAAATTTTGAAAAATAAAATAAAGACAATAAAGTTTGAAGTTCCAGTGAAGTTCTAGTTACATAAAAACAAGGACAAACAAGTACGGTTTCAAAACACTGATACAGCGGTTGCAAACTTTCATATGCATTAAGTCTTTAGATAACAAAATTTCGCTTGTCATACCTTCTTTTCTTTTGAGTTCACTATTCTTAAACTTAAGATGCTCTCTTGGTACTAATTTGTCAAGATTATCACTTCTAAACACTCCATGACATTGAAATTCTTAGGCGATTGAAGACGATACGAACGAGTGCTTAGTAGCCAAGCTTTGAAATGTGGAGAGGAGTCTGGGCATCACAACACACACGTATCTACTTTCTAGGGATACCACGTTGTATCGGGATGTTTGGAAACTTGCAGCAGAAGAAAAACTACATGCAGAGGAGGAGTTCGATAATCCAATGGATAAGTATTGCCGTGAAGGTGATAACAGTCGCAGCTAAAAGACAACTTGGGAGCGAATAAAAGGGTCTCCCTGACCCAATTGTTTCATGTCTTGATCTACTGACTATTTTTAATATATTTTTTTCTATCATTATTTGGTAAAACACAACTTACAATACTAACCTTACTAATAATACTTATAATTATTTGCAATGCTAATAATATAATTAAATAGGATTAACAGTACATTACAAAACTCACAATATGAACTATGCTAACAGTATTAATACACTAACAATACTTACAATACTGAGAAAAATAAGTAAATAGGCTTAACAAAAATCACAATACTCTTTTTCGCCATTTACAATACTAACAAACTTAGAGTCTACTACCCACTTATTATTTTTCTACTGGCTTTCAGGTAGATGATTTAAAATATATATGCGCGAATTTTCTCCGCCAAAATTATTCACAAAGTGGTACTAGAAGCTAGCACCAGAGGGGGGCGTAGCCCGACAAAATGAAGTGATTTGTAGCTCACAGTGATTTGTGTGAGGACTTGGCTGTCGTGCATACATTTCAATATGGCACTGAAAACTGCGAGGTGGTGTTTTGATCTGCTTACTTCCAGAAAACCGCGAGCCCACGTCTATCTAAGTCACGTATCGTAAAACGTTAAACACCTCTATATAGCTGAATTGTGGCTTCCTCGCCTTGCTCACTCAGAAAACCTACATCGAAAACATTTTGAGCGAACTAATGTGAGTATTGATGTTTAGGTTCCCAGTGTAACGTATGGCGTGACTAACTTTTGAGCCTCCTTGTTGATCGTTAGACAGACAGGGCCGCCTCCGCTAATTTACAACTTATGTATTTACAAGCGAAATAGAAAAAAAAACAAGCAATGATACGAAAAAACTTGGAAACCGACCAACATGTAGAAAATGGAAGCGTTGGTATTTATAATTTATATTCATTTAACAGTTCAGTATCACTACAATTCTAACTCGCGCATGATCTGTTGCCTTGTCCGGATGGCAGTGGCCTCTGTTGTCGAAATATCGTCTTCAACGTCGTCTTCATCGTCATCTGCATAGGAAGGTGCTGTAGCTGTAATACGAAGCAGTCTACCACTTTTATTGAGGGTTGATAGCCTGCTGAAATAGCGGGAAATCTGCGCAGTGGTCAACCACTCGTTTTTATGGAATCTCTTCTTCCTGTTACTGTCCCGCAACCTCTTCATGCGGGTTGCTACAGTGTACATCTCCTGGGTTAGCCATCTGACCTGTCTCTTCCCCCAGCATGAACACCTCCCGTAAATAGTTTCTCACATTTTCGGAAAAGGTTACTGCACTTCTGACCTTTTTGAGGGCCCATCCTTCCTTTGCAGAAGGCAGGTTTTTAAGGTCCCCTAGCTTACATACCACGACGAGCGTGACTTAGGCGGTTTAGGTCAGATTTCAGTGAACGAGGCGTTACAAATTTATTCATTGCAGAACTTGTTGTATTAAAATACCAGAGGAATTTGACTACGTGAAAACGTACTTTGGAAAATGGGAACAGGAGTTTGAAAAACAAATTAACAACAACAACAACTTCAACAAAAGGTCGGGAAACTGATTACCTCCGTTGACACTTATCAAACCAAAGAATCAATTACTGATGATTATATAAGCCGGAGTTATTTTAATAAACTATGGCCAGAATCCGTGAATTAGTGGACACTTTTGTTGAGCTGTGCAGTGGATCTTTTTTACTTTCCACAGAAGGTGAACGGTTCAATTGAATTTTCGAAAGAGAGCACTCATGTAGTGGAGAAATGTCAATGCAAACAACAGTGTGATTTGTTTACTTTATCGCGGAGGCTGAAATTTTGTATAACGGACATTGGTATGTGTTACGTTCAGAAAAGGAAACCAACACAGTAACCAATCTATCATTACTTCCGAAATTTACTTTAATTTAGGTAATGAGCATCTGTTCATGCAGCTCGTTTCGGAAAGTGCAGTAACTTGAAAATAGTTTTTAATGCGCGGGAACTCTTTAGTGGTCCGTTGGTAAACAAGGAGTCACGCAACACAGTGTCGACCCGGTAGGTTGCTCAAAACCGTTAACACGCACATTAGTTCACCCAAAATGCATCTTATACAGGTTTTCTGAGTGAGCAAGGCGAGGAAGCTATAAAGTAAATATATGAAAAGAAGTTAAAGTTTTACGGCATGCAATATAGATCGAAGACTGATACATGTACTGATAGACGGCTGATCGTGATTCAGGAAGTAAACAACTAAACGGAAGTCCGACTTGTAAAGTGCAAGTATATATAATTGATCGCTCCGATGTTTATTTAAATAGTCCAGCAGAAATTATTCTATTTTTAGCATTGCAAGGGCTGTAAATGTTGATTTTGAGGTGACATCTGTTTTAAAACGTTACCCACTGATGTCACGTTTCACCCGTTCACCTTTCAGCCACATAGTTCGTCAACTGCTACTAAGTTTAGCGAAAACTTACACAACTATTACTAGGGGTAATCGGAGCTTAGGCGAGTGCGTTCGATGTATGTAGGGGTACAGGTAGCAGTTGAGGGGGAAGGTTGTGTGGTTCGTGCGATAGAGAAATGTTGTTACTGGATATTTGAACGTAAGGGTTGCGTACAGCGAAACCTCCATCTAACCTGTGCATCATTATGAAAAGGTTGTGAACGGTAGTGATATTAGTGTAGCTCATTAATATACCCAATAAATATTGTCTTTGGTTGCTCTTGACATAAAACAGGAGTGATAACAGTACCATCTGGTTTATTGATATCAGACTCAGTGATATGAATAATACAGTTAAAAGCATTGGACACTGCCTGGATTATGATATTGTCACACCATGTGCCTGATGTTGACATTTGCTGAATATAGCTTTGCCAGTTATTATCTGAAATACTTTCAATAAAATATTCTGGATGATTATTTAGGTGTTGAATTCCAGCTTTTCTAATTTCAAAGTGAAAGTCTGCAGTTTTGTAGAGTTGATGAGAAACAGACTTAAAAAAGCAATCACCATTCCCACCAACATCATATGGCACTAAGCTTAACCTTGCAAATCTATCATTTAAGCAAGCCCAACCTGACTTACAACTGGAATTTTTTGAAAGCATACCTCCTCTCAATGTTGAGCCACTGTCAGAAATATCACGATGTCTAACAACTGATTTTGCTTCTGTAATTGAGCTGTATACATTACTGTAACTGCAGTTATTCGGATTTCTCGATTTACACTTGTAAGCCATCACGAAGGACACATATTTGAAATAGCAATGTTCAGTGTTATACCAGAGGAACCAGTACTTGTAATTCTTACACAAACGGTTCATAGAAGAGGTGCAAGGAAGACTATTTAAAACGCAACATTTTAACCTGTGTCTTGTGGTTCTTTTTTTTAACTTTCTTAGGACTCTACTAACAGGAATTCGGGAGGGTTCCCTATCCCTTATTCTTCTGTGCCTCCTATGTTTAGTGATTTTACATTTGTCGCGGCGAGATTCTTTACAGACGTCGGCATTTAAGCTTAATGGTTGACTTACATTACACCTCTCAATTTCACACTTTTCAAGGGAATCATTTATCAAAGCCTTAAGTGGAATGTGTGTGCGACTCCCCTCATTAACTTTTTCAGTATTTTGGTTTAGTTTGTTGATTTCAGTGACTTGAGTGGCGGTACGTGCCGTAAATATCACAAGTTATGATGAAATGGCGCCGCCGAGTTTCACATCTCGGTAGATTTACTTTGTGATTCACTTTGTGGCACAACGGCCGCCGAACTACACAACTCGGTAGATTTACTTTGTGGCACAACGGCCGCCGAGCTACACAACTCGGTAGATTTACTTTGTGGCACAACGGCCGCCGAGCTACACAACTCGGTAGATTTACTTTGTGGCACAACGGCCGCCGAGCTAAACAACCCGGTTTGATGCAGGCGCCAGGAGTCGCACACATTTTCCAAAGACAGTGACGAACCATGCTTAATCCAAAGTAAAATTTTACTGAGGGTGTTTTACTTACCGACTTCAGTTATACCAGGCACGATTTACGGACAGGTTTTCAGTGTAAGCTTTCGTGTAAGCCGCTTACAAGCTTACCACCTTTCAAGGTTATAATGTAATATATGGCACTTTCACCTTCCTTTTTAACGTAAGGAAAGTCGTTGCCATGGCAACCACTCTTTGTTTCCTTTAATGTTAACTGTCCCTACTCCCCCACCCCCCACCCTACCTTCCCCCCACCCCACCTTCCCCCCACCCCGCCCACCTCTCCTCTACTCTTCATTATTCTCCTTGGTTGGGGTGCCAGGAGAGGTTTTCGGTGAAAGGTTGTAGAAAACGAACAGCAGTAATGGGTTGACAATTGCTTTGATTGATAACGCCTAACAGAGTTACAGGCTTACACACTTACAGGCTTACAAGCTCACAAGCTTGTAATTACAGGCTTGCAAGCTTACAGGCTTACGAGCTTACGGCCTTACAGGCTTACAAACTTACAGGCTTACAGACTTACAAGCTTACAGCCTTACGGGCTTACAAGCTTACAGGCTTACAGGCTTACAGGCTTACAAGCTTACGGGCTTACAGGCTTACAGGCTTACAGGCTTACGGGCTTACAGACTTACAAGCTTACTGGCTTACAGGCTTACGGGCTTACAGGCTGACCGGCTTACGGACTTACAGGCTTACAAGCTTACGGGCTTACAGGCTTACGGGCTTACAGACTTACAAGCTTACGGGCTTACGGGCTTACGGGCTTACAGGCTGACAGGCTTACGGACTTACAGGCTTACAAGCTTACGGGCTTACGGGCTTACGGGCTTACAGACTTACAAGCTTACGGGCTTACGGGCTTACAGGCTTACAAGCTTACTGGCTTACAGGCTTACGGGCTTACAGGCTGACAGGCTTACGGGCTTACAAGCTTACGGGCTTACAAGCTTACAGGCTTACAAGGTTACAGGCTTACGGGCTTACGGGCTTACAGGCTTACAGGCTTACAGGCTTACAAGGTTACAGGCTTACAGGCTTACAGACCCCGTCCACACTATTTTATGGGTACTTTTATGCTTTTTCGGTTTTCGGTGAAAGGTTGTAGAAAACGAACAGCAGTAATGGGTTGACAATTGCTTTGATTGATAACGCCTAACAGAGTTACAGGCTTACACACTTACAGGCTTACAAGCTCACAAGCTTGTAATTACAGGCTTGCAAGCTTACAGGCTTACGAGCTTACGGCCTTACAGGCTTACAAACTTACAGGCTTACAGACTTACAAGCTTACGGCCTTACGGGCTTACAAGCTTACAGGCTTACAGGCTTACAAGCTTACGGGCTTACAAGCTTACGGGCTGACAGGCTTACAGACTGACAGGCTGACAGGCTTACAGGCTTACAAGCTTACGGGCTTACAGGCTTACGGGCTTACAGACTTACAAGCTTACTGGCTTACGGGCTTACAGGCTGACAGGCTTACGGACTTACAGGCTTACAAGCTTACGGGCTTACAGGCTTACAGGCTTACGGGCTTACAGACTTACAAGCTTACGGGCTTACAGGCTTACAGGCTTACAAGCTTACTGGCTTACAGGCTTACGGGCTTACAGGCTGACAGGCTTACGGGCTTACAAGCTTACGGGCTTACAAGCTTACAGGCTTACAAGGTTACAGGCTTACGGGCTTACAGGCTTACAGGCTTACAGGCTTACAAGGTTACAGGCTTACAGGCTTACAGGCTTACAAGGTTACATGGTTACAGGCTTACAGGCTTACAAGGTTACAGGCTTACAAGGTTACAGGCTTACAAGGTTACAGGCTTACAGGTTTACAAGGTTACAAGGTTACAGGCTTACAGGCTTACAAGGTTACAGGCTTACGGGCTTACAGGCTTGCAGGCTTACAAGGTTACAGGCTTACGGGCTTACAGGCTTACAAGGTTACAGGCTTACAGGCTTACAGGCTTACAGGCTTACAGGCTTACAGGCTTACAAGGTTACAGGCTTACAGGCTTACAAGGTTACAGGCTTACAGGCTTACAGGCTTACAAGGTTACAGGCTTACAGGCTTACAAGGTTACAGGCTTACGGGCTTACAGGCTTACAGGCTTACAGGCTTACAAGGTTACAGGCTCAGATCCTTCAGAAGTCAACCTCAAAAATGCTGAAAAAATAAACGAAGTTGCTGCAAGCCTACAGCCTGACAGTAAGAGGAGGGGCTCATCTGCAGCTGAATCTCAAGGTATCGCTCAAAATTGCATTTGTACTGTCTTTTATTGTGGAGGGCGGGGGTCGGACAATGTTCCTAATTAGTATACTTTGCGCGGCCTTTTCACGAATGTAGACCGCCGTGATTGTCTTTATATATTATAAAGAAAAGCTGCTCTATATGTACTGAGTATGCGACAAGGGTCAACTTTTTTAACGCGGACTTAGACCCCGTCCACACTATTTTATGGGTACTTTTATGCTTTTTTGGCCTCGCGTCCCCACTAAAACGATCAAAACTAACGGAGGTTTTCGATAACGCATAAGTGTGGGCAGGGCCTTACATTCTTAACTAACAAGAGACTCTTTTTTTTCACATACCTCGTAGGAACGGAGAATTTCATCAGTGAGCACAATTCCATCTTACAGGAATGCGAGTCCGAAGAAGCCGCTGATGAAGTTGTTTGCAATAAAGACACCGGTGAAAGTCAGAAGACTCTAAGGAAGTGGTCGCGCGGTCTCCTCCACTTTGTACGTGGGGGAGGCCATATTGAAAGATGGTGCCCTCTCTACGTGTAAGAAATATTTATTCATGAATATATCACGAAGATGCCTCGTTTTAAAATGAATTTACAGTCAGTGTATCAGATCCTGAACATTCTCTAGGCTATGATAAGTGTTTCTCACAGTGCCAACTTGTATTACGCTCCCCTGCATTAAGCACAAATTCAATAAGTGACGAATAAATTAATGTACTTGCACTCTGTTTGTTTTGTTCTACGTTATAATGTTAGGACCTCAGAAAAGAAGGAATTTTTAAATGGAAATAAAACTGTACACTGACCGTATCATGGCATGAAGAAATTCAAAACAAAAACAACAAAAAAGTAAAGCAGCATAGAAAATCAAACATTTCATTGTTTCTTTTTCAAATTAATAGTCTAAACTGTCAGTTAATTTTTTGTCTTCCACGTTTTGGACATTTTTCGCAGGTCTGAAGGTCCCGGCCAGGTCTTCCTGATCACCATTCAGTACCTTCTCAAACGACTGGAACACATTGACGAAAGCAAGTGGGAAGAAGTAATCGTCGCCTATGATAATATGTGTAATCTGGATAAGCTACGCGTAGCTAAGAAACCACTGCCCTTTCCCGAACCGTACAATTTGATGTGGCTCAAAGTGCGAAAAATTGTGGATCGCTTGCATATGAAAAACCACAAAAACCTGGAATGCAAGGTCAAATACGCCAGCGACGACCTGAAGGAAACGTTTCCACGCCTGAACACACCCGTGGCAGAGCAGACGTTTATCTGGTCGGGACGATTTAAAAAGATCATGTGTGCCATGCCGAAACGACGGTTTCTGTTTTACTACCATAGAATGGTAAAACGCAGGAACAAGTACATTAGTGACTGCTACAAAGAGAACAGAGTTCCCGCTGATCTTCCAGCCATACACGGAAATTCAGTGCACTGAGTGCTTACCCTAAAAATGACACCCATCCCCAAGTGGTTTACTACAGTTAAAAAAAATAATCATCATTCTAGCTCCTTGCGAGGTGTTTAATCTGATTTTTCTTATAAACTATTGGCCAAGACTTTTTTGAAAAAATCTGTATTTAATCATGATCAGCTAACAAAAGTCGATTAATGGATAGTATCACTTTTTACTGAAACGATGACGTAACAGTAATTAATAATAAACATTACCTTATTAGCCATTATTCACTCGCCAGAATTATAGCTTATTATATATTTACCGGAAACTTTGTTGAACCAAATGATAATATGTATTGTTGAGTGAACCTTTTAAGGGGGTCTAGCTGATTCTCTTCAACAAAGGACAAGTTTGTAGTGGTTAACTCGTTTAATCCTTTCTGCGTTCTGTACGAAGTCAGCTATACTCTTACTTAACAATTCTCTCTCTCTAACGTTGTTATACCTCATTTTATTGTGACCAGAAAACCTATCAGCTTAGTGCAAATGAAAGATTACGCAAGTCTTCTGCTATTGGTTAAAGCAGGCTCATTTCCATTAGACCTTCGAGATCTTTACTCTGAAGAAACGATTTTCTTTCTAAAATTTCGCCGCTATAAAGCTTGGGTTGTCCAGTCAATATAAAACAAGGAGAGCAGAAAAGTTTACAAAATTTAACGTCCAATTTAATAATGCAGTACGTGGACTAAGGGCAGAAATTACAACAACAGATGGTTATCTTGAAAGACACCTTAGATTAAAATATTATTTTGTTTGTTGTTATTTCAATACATAAAATTTAAGTGAGGAATACCGACTGCCGTGAATTCGGTTAAAAACGCGAGGAAATAACCTAAAAATCATTAAAAATAAAGATAGTGGTCATTTCCTGGTAAATAGTGATGAAAGGTTAAGTCAGGGTTAAAACAGCAACATATAAAAAAGACTTTATGTAAACAGTGCATTGTTACCTGGAGAAAACCTAAATTAACAGTAGCGGGTCCAGGGAAGGGCCTGGATCCCCGGCCCTTATTTATTGACCAAGCTGAGGCCCAAAGGGCAGAAAATTTTTTTTCGAGAGCCCCCCGCCCCCTTATCTCAGGGTCTGGATGACTGAACCCCTTCCCCCGCCTTTCATCAAGCTCTGGATCCGCCACTGAGGTTTAATAGGAAAAGTTGCCATGGAGACGTTCTATTTTACACCGAAATCATGGCAGGAGAAGGTATATGTTTATCACTATTTTAAACATCAAAGTACATCTCAATAAAATATCTGTTACCTAACCTATCATACAATAACCAAGTCAGAATATCCTTTAATTTTAAACATAAATAAAACCTATAAGTAATTATATAAATTCCCTTGCTTGCATTTTAGGGAGTATTCATTATTTATCAGCAGGGGAGCTGGTGAATGGGTGGAGTGGGTTTCAAAAGTTTGGCATGCCCATGATGGGTTGGTAGAGGGTGGGTCAAAAACGTTTTGGTTGACAATCCACTGACAACTCAGGATAACTATCATAATCCAGTATGGTTTCTAAAAGTCTATTTGACAGTACTAGTGTGGTTTAACAAGAAATCAACCAATTGCACAGAAATTGCTGGATCATATAGTAAACAGTATAAATGCGAAGGTCTGTACATTAAAGTAAACATAAACATTAAATTCTTCAGAGTTATTAATACATGGAAAAGAGATTCCATTCTACATGTACACTTGGTTTGTTTGGTGCAGATCTACTAGTGGTGGTTAGGTCAAACCCCAAAAGCTGAAACTGCTAATTTCCAAGACCTAGTTTATAACCCAAACCTAGTGAAATTTGCTTGCATTACAGCAACTAAAACACTTTTTTTACCCCTCAGAATGCTTGAAACTTCATTTCTTAGGACTAAACTATCAAAATCCCCCTAGATTCTTCTGCTTTCAGCGATCATTCATTCTAACCCTCTCATTCAATACTCCTGAATGTTTGAGCCTCACTCAGCCAAAGAAAATGAACATGTGACGTGTTGCTAAAGATGCTTTTATTTCTAACAATGATTATTGTTAGTAATAAAACCTTGGCTTGGTAATTTCATAGGCCATTTCACACCATATTATGCAGTGTCTGTGTGTGTGTGCATGGTGGGGGGGGGGGGGAGGTTCAGGGGGAATTCTGACTGTTCCTCATTGGAGGATTGTTTTAGCACCTTGTTTCCCCATTCACCAGCCCTCCTGGCAATAAACAATTAACACTCCCTTAACAGTATTTTGGCACCATATTGACAAATCAGTCAAGTGAAATCATTTCCATGGAGTATTTAACCTAGTCAATTACTTTCACGTGCTGCTTGCGTGTCAGACTTCTCGCAGTATCCCCAAATTAAATGGACAGCTTGCTCACAGGGCCTAAAGAAAAACAGTATGGAGGTTGCATGGCCAAGCTAAGTTTTCATAGTTTTTGTTTAAATATTTATATATTTTACTATGCATTGTTACTAGTCATCAAATGGGTAAATAAACAATTGTATTGTATTGTAACCAGTTGTAAATTATGTCCAACTACAGTGACTTGAAGTCTGATTTAATATTTTCCAGCAATTGAAGGCTAAATTCAGTTGATGTACTTCCACCAATGAAAACCTGAAAATAATGCAATGGTCTACATGAGTGCAGTGCAACCATTTCCTTTTGCCCTCCATTACATGGAAAGAAATTGGCCTGGCACATACTTTTCTATCCTGGGATTATTATATTCGCACAAGTGCGTTCTTAAGATCCATTTGCCATAGTCCTGCTCGTGTTCTTTAAAGCAGTTAAATGTGCTCGAGTGGTGGAAGTTATAAGAGAACTGAGGATTGTTGAATTGTTATTACTTAAGCTTAAGTACTAATATTATTTAGTATTATTGTTGTTGTAATACCACTTGTTAATTCAGTATACATCCTGCAAGAAAGTGGAATAAACAATATTGATTTATAACAATTGTCCATGTCTTGGAATATTTTGATTAGACGAAAAAAGGACAATTTACTGGCTCAAGGAATGAAGTGTGGAAACTGACAGCATTCATGAAAAAATGCACACCAAAACAGTACAATAAAGTTTAGAAAATGTAAATCCAAATTAAGCTTATAAAAGCTAAAAAAAAAATCAATGCAATCAAAGTTTATTAGCATTCCCTTATACATACATGGTATTACCTATTACACTAACAGATTAAAATAAAATACAGTGATTGACTAGTAAACAAGTATAACACTGCAAGCCACCGAACCACTTTTGTGAAACTCGTTACAATATATATGCCCGCCTTCAATTCTATTCTGTAGTTGCTTGTCTAAGATGTGGTCAGAATTTTGACAAACAAAGAGTTCTACAGTACCTTGAACAGGTAAGACCTTGTAAACGACTTCGTCCACCGTAAACAGTACGGCAAATATGAAATTAGAAATGATTACTTGTTATGATCAAGGTTTTGTCGCTCCCAGTTCCCCTCTCCGCTCGCTTGTAAGGTTGTAAGCGGCTTACACGAAAGCTTACACTGAAAACCTGTCCGTAAATCGTGCCTCAAGTGACTTCAGTAGACTTCAGCAATCTTTTGAAGACCGACTTCAGTAGACTTCAGCAATCTTTGGAAGGATTCAGCAAATCTTTTGAAGGATGCATGAGATGTGAAGAAACTCGCCACGTGAGTTAGTTCGTCAAAGTGAGGCAAAACGTAAGCAAGCGCCTCAAAGCAAGGCAAATGTGTGTCGACGAACCGACCGACGAACCAAAGAAATCTCGAAAAAACCTCCCTTATCAGTTGCACAGGACACCCAATAATGCACAAATTAGGGGTTGCGTTCTCGTACCTCGAACGCAATTAAGTCATCTACCCGAGAGTTACTAGATCAACACATCAAACGATTGAGTGAGGGAGACACTTTAATTCGCTCCCAAGTATTCCTTTTGCTGCGGCAATATAATCGACCTGATAATCGACAGTATTTTATATGTTGTGATGCCCAGACTCTTCTCCACATTTCAAAGCTTGGCTACTAAGCACTTGTTCATGTCGTTTTCAATCGCCTAGGAATTTCAATGTCATGGAGTGTTTAGAAGTGATAATCTTGACAAATTAGTACCAAGAGACCATCTTAAGTTTAAGAATAGTGAACTCAAAAGAAAAGAAGGTATGACAAGCGAAATTTTGTTATCTAAAGACTTAATGCATATGAAAGTTCGCAACCGCTGTATCAGTGTTTTGAAACCGTACTTGTTTGTCCTTGTTTTTATGTAACTATAATTTCACTGGAACTTCAAACTTTATTGTCTTTATTTTATTTTTCAAAATTTGAGCTTCCAAATTGGGATTGTGGCTTATCTGCGATTTCGGTTTGTACAGGAACTTTTACGACGTTAGTCATTAAACTAAAATCTTGTGCAAGATGTGCAGGGTTTGAGCTCGACCTGCGAACAGAAAATAGCAGGTCCCAATTTTTTTTTAATAATTCGTACAGGCCAAAGGTGGAACTGAACCGTGATATCGGTATCTATTTGGGGGGGACTTGGCCACTTGAGATATTTGGCCTCAAAATCACCATATTTTGCTATGCCATTTTACATAGGTAATTATTAACTTACATTGATTGACAGGTAATCAATTAAATTACATGAAACTCCCGCACATAACTCAGGAAATACGTATTTATACTGGTGTGCAACTACAATTGAATTGGATGAATTATGCAAGTTTAAGAGCTCCCTACTTTTACCCTTATTTAGTGTAGTTTTTAAAGGAATCCATGTAAAAAAGTAAGGGGGGTGGTGTAACTCCCCCCGGAAAATTGCAATTTTCAAACCGTTTCGGCTTTTTGAGTTATTAGGTAGATCCTTCAATCTGGCCAAGTTTCAGTGAAATCGGTGAGATGGCATGTGTCACCCCTGCCTGGTCCTCTCGTGGACATGCTCTTAAAGCGAATATATTTTGCTTTGAAAAAGAAAACTTTCGTGCAAGAAAGGCTCGCTTTCTACTTGTAAACAAAGATCTCAAATTACTGCAAAAGCTTAAAATTTGCATAAAAACCAACACGCACAAGATCTGATCAGATTTCTCTGAATTGCGAAGATTAC
This sequence comes from Dendrophyllia cribrosa, assembly GCA_024195265.1. NCBI lineage: Eukaryota > Metazoa > Cnidaria > Anthozoa > Scleractinia > Dendrophylliidae > Dendrophyllia > Dendrophyllia cribrosa. The sequence goes on along the minus strand of JAJLRJ010000005.1, from coordinate 31,787,840 downwards.
AACATCCATCTTTTGACCTCTGAATGAAAAAGAATCGTATTAAAAATATTGCAGTGGCTATTCGTACAGCATCGTCAAGGACTTCATTTGCTATTCGTACGGGAGTATTTGATGCGAAAAATTTCTGTCACGAAATGAGTCGCTTGCGTGAGTATACAGAGACTCAGAAAATTAGTCTGAGCCAAATCAACATCGCTTATCAGAAGCGCTTCCTAAAGCTAAACGAACATTTAATGTTGTGGACCAACAAAAGTGAAGAATAACATCGAAAATTGTCAAAAGTTTTGGACTCCCGTACGAATAGCAAATCGAAGTCCGCGTACGGGTGCCGTACGAATAGCCATTGCGTAAAAATATATGTGAGCTTCAGATTATCGAAACCTTGAGAAACCGGTTTTCACTTTACGGCCAGCATTTGAGACTCCCAATGGGACGTAACATAAAAAACATCAACCGTTACTAGGAAACAAGGCTCGTACATATGCACGAACCCCACTCAAGTAGGGTTCGCAAAATTACACACTTTGTCCATGTTGAAATCGTCATGATAAAAATAAAATACAATTAAAAACCAATGCAATCTAAAAAGGTAAGCACTTAAAGACTACTATAAAAAATACTGTTTAACAAGGTAAGTTTTAAGACTAGACTAAGCTTAATATATCCCGTAAGGCTGTTTCAAAGTTTGGAAGCACATACTGAAAAAGCTCGATCACCTTAAATGTCAATAATAAAATGTTAAAAGTAATACGTAGTTCAACTGGAAGCCAATAAAGTTCTTTAAGTAATGGTGTGATGTGCTCAAACTTATGCCCACATAACACCAAGCAAGCAGCACAGTTTTGGACTAGTTGTAATCTATGAATCAGGCATTTAGGAAGTCCATAAAGTAGAGAATTGCAATTGTCTAATTTGCAGGTTATAAATGCTTGAACTAAGGTTTTAGTATGATCAACAGACAAGAATTTCCTAATGGGAGGAATATTCCGAATATGAAAAAATGCGGACTTACAGATGGCTGTAACCTTGCATTCCAGGTTAAGCTTATCAAATATCACACCAATATTCCTGGCAGTCTGGGATGGTTCTTTGACTGATCCTTCATCAGTAGTAATAGTTGGAAGCAGCAGAGAAGGACAATACTGCGATGCAATTACTAAAAGTTCTTGTCAACGAAGTATTAAGAATTAAAAAGATCGGCAAGTGTAGCATCAGAAATAGCAGTGGATAAACTTCAGGTTTCCTGAACAGTAGTTTGTTAATGGCATGAAAAAGGATCTTCTGGTTGCCATGGTTACTCTCAATAATAGATGAAAAATGGGTTTCTTTAGCATTGCATATCAGGTCATCAACCACACGATGTTGTTCCATGTATACTCAGTGGCTAGTATCAGTTTTAGTGGTACGCCATTGTCTTTCCATTTTCCTTCACGTTTTCTTAGCTTCTTCAATTTCGTCAGTAAACCAGGGGGCTGGAGGCCGCAATGTTACTGAACATCGTATAACAGGAACATGAAGATCAATTAGTGATCGAAGAGTGGAGTTAAATTGGTCAACTAATATAGGCAATTCTTGGTCAAACGATGAATTCATCAAATCAGAATTGCTTAGATCAGAGCAAAATTTTTCCATGTCAATAGAGAAAAGACGACGGAAAGACAGCAGCTTTGTCTGAACAGCTTGTTTGGGAAAACTGAGATTGCAACGGAGCATGTGATGGTCGGAAATTGCAGGATTTGAAACAGACAGATTACTAACGAACGTTTCATCATTTCTAGTGATCCAAGATCTAGTGTGACCATCACTGTGTGCAGCAATGTCGACAAGTTGGGCAAGATTGAAAGACTGAAGGAGGTTAATAAAGAATGTGGTTGGTAGCGTGCTGATGTTGGACGTCGAGGGTCATGCAGCTAAGAAGGTTGGTGGCGTCAAAAGAAAGAGTGAAAAAGAGTGGCTTCAGTGTCAACTTAGAACAACCCGCTATAGAGCAAACTGAGTTTTCATATTCATTGAGTACTTGCTTGTATTCCTTGACCTTTTCCGTAGCCTCTGGCAAAGTTCTTGGTGGAGGAGTTTGTCCTTTTTTATGTACAGAGAAAGCATCATAAAGCTTGCAAACAGACTTAAAAATCTAGCTGTTTCGGTTAGAGGTGTGATTATTTTTAACGAGTTTGATTGAGCGTCGCAAATATATACAGAGTCAAACTCAACACAAATACCAATTGGTTGCTTGAGCTGGCATTCCAAGACAGGACCATCTTGACTTCCTTCAACTTTGGTTCCAGCAAATATCTGAACCTTTCCCTTGTCATCAATCTTGAAGAGACTTGCTACAGTTAGCTGCAAAACTGTTGAGACATGCACTCTCACAAAAAACACTTGCTTTTATAAAAAATGATGCCTCGAAAACAAAAGAACAATTTATTTCAAATTTCCGAGTTTTATTTGCAGATGTGTGGGCTTGTTAGATAAAACAATGGTGACGATGTTGCCAATGAGAAGTTTGGGAAGAGTGTTAACTAAGTTGTCTGTTAAAGGTTCATCAGCGTTTGACTGACTGATGTCGCCATATCTTCCTTGGCTATTCTGATATCATACCGAGATTTGTCTGATTTGACCTGCTTCACTTCATCGCAAATGGCTTTTGCAAGCCTAGTAATTATGACATCGTCTTGCTGGTCTTCTGTGTCACTGGCAAGATGAAGCGCAGATTATGCACTTTTTCTAAAGACAACCAAACTTGACAATCCAGGTGAGGTGAGGACAACGATATCACCCATTAATTGATCTTGAATCTTCCTAAGAAAGGACCTTCGCAGTAACGTTTTCCCTCCAAATAACTGATATTGATGGTACAATTCAATGGAATTCCACAAGCGAGATCTATCTTTCATCATCTCACCAATAACCTGATCAAATGCCAGATCTGTATCCTCGGCTTCCCTTGATAGATTCTGTGCAGCAGAAATTGACCTAGGAGACATGAAGTTTGTCATGCAATCCACATGATATCTAGCATCAACTGCATGCAAATCACTTAAAGCACCTTCAACCCGGATTCTCATTTGATCGGCTATATCATCATTACGTTTTGTTCAAACATCTACGATTGATTGTTTGAACACCTTTTTGCCAGGCCTGGCATAGGCTGTCTGACAAAGTGCTGCTTTCCTCCAGCGATCTGGATGTTTTTTGTCTTTTGAGAAGTCACACTCATCACCACAAAAGATACATTGTTCTTTGAATCTAAAAGATTGCAGATGGGAACAACGCTTTTTAGAAGGCTGGTTTGCTGGAATACTGTTGGTACTCTCCCGTTTTTAGTGTTTTTTTCAAATGTTGTTGGGAGGTATACGTGAAGACACAACTCCTATGGACATCTATGATTAACTCAGGGTTTTTTCTTAGCTTCTCTTCAAGCTCTATATGTATAGAATCCTTGTACTCTTTGCTAAAGCGTATGAGGGCCGGCATGTGTTCTATCCGTCTTGCCGTCACAATCAATTTTGCTCTTAAAAATGCACTCCATTCTAATCACGGCTTTATGCAAGCTACAAGGATATTGATATTCTTTCGAACTCTTTCAGAATAAAAACTGACAAAATAAACAATAATTTTGATTTTAAACCCCGATTGAAACAATAAAAACGACGACATTTATCACTCTGGGACTCAATTCAATAATAAATATGAATATGACATGAATATGAACGTGACATGAATATAATAATTTCTTTTTTTATAAGTAAGCAGTGAAGGCCCACTTTCAAGAAAATAAACCTTTAATAAAATTTCCTAACACTCTACCGACGGCTTTCTTTTCGCACGGCCATCAATCAATTTTTAGTGGCTTCTGATTACTGCCGAGGGATGGCCATGTCATCAGAGACCTGCTATAACTCTTTGATATGGTTTGAAACTATGGCGCACCTTTGACATGGAGAGCTAATCATTATCACCTTCAATTTTCTTAAGGACTGATTCAGACTCTCTCCCCTCCCCCCCTCATTGAGATGGCAAGCTAACCCTTGTCATCTTCAATTTTCTCAAGGACTGGTTCTCTATCATTTTTCAAGATGTATGATCTCAAATTTATGTCAGAAAATCCTAATTGAACATTTTTCAGTGCACTACCACTAACTTCTACAACTGGGAAAAATTGCACTAAATAATTAAAAAAAACTAACCACACTAATTCACATCTCATCGAAACACAAAATGATTACAATATTGCGTTATTATCCTCTGGATAGTTCATCAATAATCTGTTGCATGTTTGGTCTCACATGTAAGATCTGTTTCCAGGCACCGTCGCACCAGGCCTCGCAACACACGGTTCGTCACAAGTACAACTTCTTCATTACATCCGTGAGGATCTGGAACTTCCTGTATGCACAGTTGAGGCCCTGCCAGGGGGGTCCCGTGTCGCTTGTCTGAATTTTAAAATGTCTCATGTCGGTGTTTTATCAACGCTTTACATCACTGTCGGAAATTGAACGAACATAGTTTGTTGGAATTTTAGAAAAGGTGAATAATGGTACGTTGTAAAGAAACGCCTACAGTTCTACAATAGCTCGGTTATTGTTCCGTGCACATTGAACACGTAACATGCTACTATAGCCATTCATGGTAACTGACCCGCGTACACTGAATACCAAGCAGACAAGCGGCAAGCATGCAAGACATGCAAGAGTCATGCAAAATGGTGAATGAATATCGGCGTTGCTGTCGCTTGACTGACGACCTCATTCCCAGGCTCCCAGGTCTCCCAGGGAGTTGTGTAGTTGGGTAAATGATGTATAATGTGATGCTCAAGAGACCCTCAAGGGAACCTCAAGGACCTCAAATTGCTGAAAAAATATGCCAAACCACAGTTCTTTGTCGCTAATTCTCGGCTTTGATGTTGCTGTCGGAATTGTGCTAAGAAAGATTGTCTTTTGTCGCAATTTCATTTTACTTGCTGTCACTAGTTTTTGGGTCATGTCGCCTGTCGGAATTTACTCTGGAAGGGCCTCACAGTTCGCATAAAAGAACTCCAAAGCTGTAAACATCAACCTAGAAAACAAGACAACATCTGTAACAATGACATTGAAATTCTACAGATAAATATTCCTCTATCTCTTTATATATTTACCTTTATCCCGAATCTCTAGAAAATCCCAATCCTGAATTTATAGTTGTGCCATGAATTTGTACAGCAGATACCCCTTTAGGACCTAATAAAAGAACTTTAAGTAAAGAAGGGTCAACTGAAATATTATTAAACATTTTTGTTGCAATATGTTAAATAGTTTTAATCAAAGGACTTTTACCACATCCACCGCTACCATAATATCAAAATTATGTCAAGAGCAAAATGCTGTTTTTTATTCAATAATCTCATAAACCCTCTTAATTCCTCATCAGAAACAGGATATGGTTGACTGAAAGAAGGAGCACCTGACAATGGCTCACTTTTTCACATGTTCATTTCAATGTTCTTCCAACTCCTCACTTTCTATTATTTCTGTTCTTTCATTCAATGTCTTCATTTTCTTGATATTGAAACAATCATGAATAACCATGTGTAACATTCTTTTCTTTATTTGTTCTAATATTTCAGAAACAACATCACCATTAAGTTTAAATGTTTTCTATTTTTTCTACTACTTCACTAACTATTGAATCATCCAACTTTGACATGAAACTTCAATTACAACCAATTAACTTATTTTCGTTTCGCCAACTGAGTAAGGATTATTGACCTGTCCCTCGGGGATATGTGATATATTCCCCCTGTGGCGTACCCGAGGGGAATATATCACATATCCCGAAGGATGTGATCCCTTGGTGCAGTTTGATGACTCGATAGAATTCCGATCAAATACAAAATCTGATGAACTCAAACACGAAAAGGTTCCGGCTTCTGGAAGTTTAACCAGTCGCTTCTAAAAGAAACTTGTGTTACGAATTTACGTGCAGAAATACCCAACTTTAAACAAAAATATGATGACGTCGAGAATTTAAGCCTCAAATAGGATTTAATTAAAATGGAGATGAGGTTTTACAATCAAATATTCTAAAAATAGAGCAAAGGAAAGAAAATCAACGGAAATTAACCTTCAAAATCAAATCAACGAACTTTACAAAAAGGCTGAATTACAACCCAAGTTACCCAAGCGGAATGTCTGAAAGTGTTAAGTGAGTTCAAAAATGAAAAATCGCTGGGAACAGATGGATTTCAAGCGGAATTTTATAAACACTTTTGGAAGGAACTGCACGTTGACATGATACACAGCTTTAATTTTGCCTAACACTATCGATCTCTCAAAGACGGGGAATCATAACTCTCATTCCAAAACCGAATAAAGATACCACCTTACTCGACAACCTGAGACCAATATTACTTCTCAATACTGATTGAAAAATCTTAACTAAAGTCATTGCAAAACGGTTAGAAAAAGTTCTACCAAAACTAATTAACCAGGATCAAACAGGAAACATAAAAAACCGGTACATTGGTGAAAACATCCGTTTAATCTCCGACATCATGAGGTACACAGAGAAGAACAACATCCCTGGAATCGCTCTTTTTGTAGATTTTAGGAAAGCTTTTGATACTATTGAATGGGATTTCATTAACAACTGTTTAAAAAAATTCAATTTTGGATCCGACATTTAAAACTGGGTCAAAAATTTTATATAAAAATGTTTCCAGCTGCATTCTAAATAATGGATTTGCGTCAGAATTTTTTCATTTAGAACGAGGTGTTAGACAAGGTTGTCCTTTGTCCGGACTGCTATTCGTAATTGGCATAGAAATACTTGCGAGAGCAATTAAAAATGATGTCACCATAAAAGCCATTAAAGTTGGTGAGAAAGAAATTAAAGGGATAGTATCACAAGGTTCCACGCGCGGCACTGTTCACTATTCTTGCACCAGAATTTTGGACATATCACTGTTAAAAGTGATTTTTTCCTTCTTTTGGCTATCAAAACGGATTTTTTGATTCAACAAATACCTCCACTTCTCGACGGCCTTTTTGAATTTGTGGAATCAAACTTGAAAAGTGGGCCGACGTTTTCAAGTTTCGACCTCGTGATACTATCCCTTTAAAGTCTCTGTATATGCAGACGACACCACTGTTTTTGTTCGAGACCTTGATTCCGTCGCCCATCTGCTAACTATACTTTTCAAGTTCAAATATCTTTCCAGTTTGGAAATTAACACTACAAAGACTGAGGGAATGTGGCTTGGTTGCTGGAAAAATAACGCCGAAACGCCATTTAACTTTCGTTGGCCTCGGGACCCAATAAAAGCTCTTGGCATTTCCTTTTCTTATGACTCAAACAAAACCAATGAGTAAAATGTTGCAGAAAAAATCCGAAACTTAGAAAAGACACTTAATAGTTGGAAGAGAAGAAACCTCACACCTTACGGGAAAATAAACATTGTTAAAACGTTCGGACTTTCTAAATTAATTTACAACGCGTCTGTTTTCGTTTTCAAAGAAATCGAGAAACTAATTTTCAATTTCATTTGGGATGGAAAACCCGCAAAGATAAAAAAGTTAACTATTATAGGTGAGAGAAAACACGGCGGACTCAAGATGACAGACTTTAACGGTTGCTTGGATACCACATTTGCAAACCAGGACTGATGCATCCTGGAAGATCATCCCTGAAGCCGTGTTGGAAAACCTCGGAGGACTGTCATTTCTGACATGCTGCAACTACGACATTAATTCCATGGAAATTAACCACCTCCCAGACTTCTACCGTGAAGTCTTGAAACATTGGCAAAGCACAAAACATGCCTTTCAAAAGGACACTTCTCCCCATAACGAAATAATTTGGAATAACTGCAACATAAAAATCAATGGTAAAACACCCTTTTATAAAAGCTGGTTTGAAAAAAAATATTGTAAGTGTCGAAGACCTCCTTTACAATGACGGTAATTTCCTTCTTTAAGTCCTGAATACGACTTATCGCGGTTACTGGAGAAAAGTCACTCCCTCATCGTAAACTTTATATTAAATTTATATTAAATTGTTGATATGTTACACTTCGCTAATAGCATACATGGAGTAAATGAGAGTAAACCAAGTCCACCATTATGGTCCGGATGTGTTTACGAATGTTCGATGAGATGAAACGTCGGTTTAGGAAAATGGTGGGGTTCTTTTACTTGTTATTATTGTTTGCCAAAGATATCTGACATTGATAATGAAGGAAATGGTAAGTTTGTCCTATAATTTTCATTTTCGCTAGTAAACACATTCCTTCGTGTGAGGCTGACAAACATTGCCGAGCTGAGATTGCACAGTGTGGACTGTAATACATCTTTAAAGCATTGTTGATAGCGGAGCACTCTTCGGCCCGGCTGCGCAGCCAGTAGTAAGGATATCACGGCGGCCAGTGCATCCGAAGCCCCCCCAGCTAGTTTTAACGTAAAAACCTTATTGTCAATTTTCACACATAGTAAATTATATGACTTGATTGATCCTTATGTTAAAACCACCAGAACTCAACAAAAATATTCCAGAATCTCATTTTTCAGTCTCTCCTAAAATTTAACAGCATTCATAAATGCTAACTTTCTGTCTAAATTTACCAGAGACATATTTTCATTGATTGTAAAAGTGCCACTTCATATTTCTGTCAAATAGAGCATATTCTAACTATCCTAAATTTCACATAAGATAGAAAACGTTCACACTATGGGGGGCCTTCGGGATCCACTGGCCGCCGTGATATCCTTACTACTGTCTCCAAAAATCTGGGAGAATATTCAGTTGACAAAATTCCTTTTGCAGGCTGATTCAGTTGACAAAATTCAACCTGCAGATATATTTAGTTTTTTTCTCCAGTTTCTGGAGAAAAAAAAGTTTTCTCCAGGAGAAAAACTTTTCAAAAAAACTGGGTGAAAAGATCAGATTAAAATTCTATCTGCAGATAGATTTCAGTTGACAAAATTCTATCTGCAGATAGAATATTCAGTTGACAAAAATCTATCTGCAGATAGAATATTCAGTTGACAAAATTCTATCTGCAGATAGATTTTTAAAAAGTTTTTTTCTCCAGTTTCTGGAGAAAAAAAACTTTTCTCCAGGAGAAAAACTTTTCAAAAAAACTGGAGAAAAAAACTTTTTAAAATTCTATCTGCAGATAGAATATTCAGTTGACAAAAATTCTATCTGCAGATAGATTTCAGTTGACAAAAAATCTATCTGCTGGAAATAAAAAGTAGACAATCAGGGAGTTTACATATTTGGTTTTCCAAACTTTTTTATTTTGAAAAAAGTTATTGATTTTCCAAACTTTTTTTTTATTTTAAAAAGTTTTAAAATCAAATCTGTAAACTCCCTGATTGACAACTTTTTATTTTCAATCTGGAAACAAAATTATTTTCATTTTTGTTTCCAGATTCTGGAGTGGTTTTTGAAAAAGTTTTTCAAAAAAGTTCTGCTAAAAAAACTGGAGAAAAAAACAAAACCAAAAATGAAATCTATTTTTTGTTTCCAGATTGGAAATAAAAAGTAGACAATCAGGGAGTTTACATATTTGGTTTTCCAAACTTTTTTATTTTGAAAAAAGTTTTTGATTTTCCAAACTTTTTTTATTTTAAAAAAAGTTTTAAAATCAAATCTGTAAACTCCCTGATTGACAACTTTTTATTTTCAATCTGGAAACAAAATCATTTCCAAAAAACTGGTTGACAAAATATTTTCTCCAGAAAAACTTCCTCCGGAAAAGAAAATGTTTGATTCCGAAGATGAAGATGAAGATGAGGAAATAGATGACACTCCTGAAATTATTCAAGAAACTTTTACAACAATATGGCATTCTCATAAAAATCTCAGACTTGAACATTTTAAAGATGTCATCCGTAAAAATCAGGGGAAGAACCAAATTCCACTCAAAGATCTCGAGTTTTATCAAGAAAAAATTCTCTCCCAAATTCCTCTCCACGAAATCACCAGAAAAAAAGTCAGGGAGTTTGTTAAAGCTTCCAAATGGAAAAAAGTCAATGGCAACGATCATGAAATTTTCAATCACATAACAAATCACGATGGGAATGACTATGAATATCTGGAAAAGTTCCTCATTGACGATTTTAAATATTTTTCACTGGCATATGATGATCTTCATCTCAAGCAAAAAAAGTTTCTTAATTTCAACCAAGTTCTTTTCTCCCTGTTGAAAAAGAATGGTTTCAATCCAAATGAAGATGATTTCAAGCTGTTGGTTCTCCCATCAAGAAGGGCAGAACAAGAAAAAATAATCCAAACAATCTTCAAAAAAAAAAAATGGAAAGAAAATGGAAGCCAGTGATCATGAAGATTGCCTCACTTGCTCAGAGGAAGAAGAAAGAAGTTCTGATGAAACCCCCACAACATCTGACGAGGAATTTATTGTCTCTGATACAGAGATGGAGGAAGCAGAAGAAAATGAAGAAGAGGAAGACACAATAGAACTCCTCTTTGAATCATTTGTCAACCTCCAAGAGGAACACAAGATTCTCAAAAATGAATTCCAAAAACAAAGTTGTCTCCTCTGGGAAATCCACCAGGGATTGAAAGAAAGCTGAGCAAAGCGAAGCGAACGAAGTGAGCCGCGTGAAGCGGTGTTTTGAAATCATGAATATGAATGACAAACATTCATATTCTGTCTCAGAGATTTTCCACATCACTCAGTGGAACCCAGGAATTGAATTTATCGGGATATCCTTTCCATTTAACCAAGGCTTTCTTTTTCTTCTGGTCGCGGCCAATAACCTTTTCAATGCGAAACACGCTTTGGTTTGTCCTTTGGAGTTCCGCTTCGTAAAATGATCCAGTTATTTTTTCTCCCAACAGATCGACTAACCTATACGTCGGAGGATTTGTGTTTAAAACCTCGTCGACGACAAATATCTCCTCTGTCCAGTTCGGGGTGAAACCTTTGTCGAATATCTTTCGTTTGTATTTTGAAATTCGGACTTTGTCGTCGACTTTAAATTTTACTGGGTTGTGTTTAGCATAAATCATGTCTCCGAAAAGATTAGCAAAAACCTTTGTTTCATTTTTCTGTTTGCTCGCCTCTGCGGGTGACATCTTAATGCTTGAATGATAAGTGTTATTATATTGATCCACTAACCTGTCCAGTTTGTCAAAGAAAATTGTATTATTGTTAGCAGAAAACATCCGGAAGAGTTTTTCCTTCATCGTCTTGTTCCAGCGTTCAACCACAGATGACTTTTCTTCGTTCTCTGTGGTATATAATTTTATCCCATTCAAGTCAAGGAGATCTTTCATAGTTCTATTGAAAAATTCAGTCCCTTTGTCTGTCCAAAGCATCTTCGGTTTTCGTTTCGCAAATATGGATCGGAAAGCATCGGCAACTGTTTGTCCTCGCTTGTTTTTCAGGGGGTGAATCCAACCGAACTTTGAGAAAACATCGATCACCATCAGGAGATATCTTATTCCCTTGTTCCACTTTGAAAATTTCCCCATCTCAACCAGATCAGCTGCCCAGATGTTGTCAATCCCATATGCAATAACTCTGCTCTTTGGAAATCTTCTCCTTATCGGCTGGTGAAGTTCATTTGCCAGATTTTGAGTCCAGCCTTCACTCAAAATCTTTTCCCGTTTTTTGGGGCCCCAAATCCAGCGGAGCGGGTCGAGGCGAAGCCGAGACCAAGTTTTTGTTTTGCGTTGATTGTGTTTCTTGCCAAAGCATGTCCCCATTGTCTTTCTTTCCAGGGAATAGCATCCAATGCGGCAACCATCTTTCTGTCTGCTTTGTTTTTACATTTGCGTGGATCTGCTTGTTTTGCACAGATTGTATAATCTACATCGTGTTGCATAGAAACTGCATCTGTTTTTCCAGTTGGTTGTTGCCAGATTTCCAGAATCTTTCCAGTATCGTCAAATCTGACTTGCTTTTCCAATGGGTTGAAAGGACCAGTGAAGTTATGTCCGGGGAGAGTGAATCCTTTTTTCGGTCTGGGAAGTTTTCCTATCAAAGCATGGGCATCGATCCCACGGCCGGATAAGGGATCTAATTTTTTTGAAATGTCACTTGTAAATGCGTCCAATGCTTGATCAAGATATTGGATCACCGCACCTTTAATTTTTTGTTTGGCAAAATCTGATTTAACCGCTTTGGATAATCCAATACGACCAAGATTAGTCAATCCTTTCACGCCGCTTTTTAAGGCAATTTCACCGAGTGAATGACTGTCGGCTATATCGAAAAAGCCCCCACCTTGTGAGGGCAGACTCAGTTTCCCGAACTTTTAGCAAATCTTGTTTTCTTTATTCCACAGGAAGCGCAATGGCAAAACCACATTTTTCTTCCATTTTTTGCGGTCATATATCCAGATGGATTCACGCATTCAGTTTGTTTTTTCTCCTTCACGCAATATGACTTCATTTTCAATCGAAATATTCTTTTATGAATCTCTCATTTTGCATTTGGTCAGTCAAACTGAGAGGCTGGAGAATATCATAGAAATCTTTTCCTTGTGCCCATTGATGGAGGAAAAATAAGCAATAATATCCACAAAGAACACTTTTCAAGTCTTGATATTGGCTGCTGTTCCAAAGCACAGGTTTGTTGCTTTTAAATTCTTGTGGAAATCCCATTCCAAATGAGTCAAAATACCACGTGAATTTCTGTCCCGGAGCGCAAGCAACCCAATGAGTTCCTGCATTTTTCAGCGAATCAAGGTTAATGATGCAGGGAGTGTGTTGTTTTGGCATGAATTCATCTCTCGCAAAGATTCCTTTAAAGTTGGGGATCTGCAGAAACTCAATCCATTTCAAAAGATCCATATTTGACAGAGGTTTGTTTACGAATTTTACAATATTGCCCCGAGAATTGGGATGTTGTTGAATGGACTTTTCGATCCCAGCAGAAGTCCTGCTCCTTTTTTTGATTTTTTTTTCCCATTCCAACAGGGTTTCGTCCCCAAGTTCCGATGAATGGAGGAGGTCGTGCCCAAGGAGTTCCCAGTCTAGGGGCACCTTTTCCTTTTGGTCTTCCAACTCTGGGAGCTCCCTTTCCTTTTGGTCTGCCAACTCTGGGGGCACCTTTTCCTTTTGGTCTGCCAACTCTGGGAGCACCTTTTCCAAATAAATTCTTTACCATGTCAAGAGCAAGTGGAATTCCAATGGATGCCAGAATGGTGCCAAGTGCTCCACCAGATTGTTTTGCGGTTGGTTTCATCACAACTTGTCCTCCTGATTGCAGGGCAACCAAAATATCTTGTTTCTGTTTATTTGTCAACAAATGTTTATTGTCAATCAGTTTCTGAATTTTATTTTGGGGGATGAGAAATCCACCAACTTGACCCGCTCCCTGCTGCGCTCCTTTTCCGCTGATTGATTTCACAACTTGACTCGCTCCTTCACTCGCCAAACCAGCCAATGCTGACAACCCAAGTGTTTTACCCAGGGTTGGTGCTAATGTTTTAATCAAAGGAACAACAGCAGAAAAAAGACTTCCACCTTGTTTCATCACTTTTCTGATTTGCGTTTTTGTTATCTTAATCTCAACTCCTTTTCCCAGAGATTTTGCTTTTGCGATTCTTTTAATTTGATTGGCTGTCAGCATCAGCTCATCGCTTCCACTTGTTTGATTTCGTCCCAATCTCAGGGTGATAGGCATGTTTGTTCTGAATGCTCTTCCAAGCTTTTGTTTTTGCCCTTTAGACAAATTTACTTTATACGGGTGATATGTTGTCATTTTTAATGATAACATATGTTTTCGCTCCGCTCCGCTTTAGGCAATGACCAGCTCATTTCCAACTTTATCAATCTTAGCTGTTTCCTCATAAAGAACCACTGCATGCACATTGAAGGCTGCAGCTGCATTGGCATTCAGCGTATATCGAAATATCAACAGCTTGGGGTCTCTTGTTGGTTTTTCAGCTTGGTAAGACAAGTCGAAATAAATGAGGCTGAAGAGTGATTGATAGTTTGCCAAATTCAACTGAGTCCCAGTGTTGAAGTCATTTTTCCTCATTGCATAAGCCATGACATCATTGAAGATTCTAACTTTTGATTCTGTGTCGTAATCAGTTTCAGGGTAAAACACTCCATTTCCATACTCCAATCTGCAAGTTGACAGGGATGAGTTTGCATTTGCTGCATTCAGCTTGAAAGTGTCAAAGAGATATGGGTTATCTTCTGCAGGGTCATCATTGGGTGGAGCTGCTCTTTTCAGCCAGACAAAAATATGTTTTACATTGTCAATGCTCGCTGAAATCTGGAAGAATCCTGATGATTGTGTAGGAGGTGATTGATCATATATTTCCCTCAGATATTTCCATTGTGATTCTTTCAGGAATGAACTGATAAATTTGTTATAAAGAGAATCTTTTGGTGTCAATCTCGGCACCCAAAGCAAAAATCTGTTGATAACAACTCTTCCAGGATCTGTGCCATTTGCCATATGAATCAATTCATCATCCTGTTGAAGATTAATTTCGAATTGCAGCTGCATTGGGACCAACATCCTGTCTTCCAGTTCTTCGAAAAAGGAGAAACGATTCAGGGGGATAATTGCATTAACATCTTTAGCACCTCCAGTCCCATTGTCTCGAACTGCCTGAGTTTGCAACCGTCTCGCTTCAAATCCTGTGTTATTCGCAGCTGTTGTCGCATTTACATCCAAATACCAGAAACTGTTTTTTGCGACTGATCTGCTGAAGTCATCTGAGTATTCCAATAGATTTTTAACAAAAGTAACTTTATGCAGATTGTCAGGTTCGTAAACAATCTTTCCTGCAGATCTGATTGTCATGTGTTTTATCAGGGAATGTGAGCCATTTATCACTGTTATCCTATCAGCAGCAGCATATCCAGCACCATCTGCTATTTTCTGGAGTTGAAATTGCACTTCAAAATAAGCGTTATGCCAGTCATAGAACGCTGATCTGTCATTGATGGTGAATTTATAACCATTTTTTGCTTGATGTTGCCCATGTGCTGGGGCTCTGATAACATCATCCAACTGAAATCTTACAAGTTCATTTCTTTGGAGATATTCATTCGATCGAAAAGCCATTTTGATAGATTATTTTAAATTCCTTGGCCACTGATCAGTCTATTCAGGATGTCAGTTGCACTTTCTCTCTGTGGTTGTTTCGCTGGGAGTGAAGCAGGGAGTGAAGCAGGGCGTGATTGTGGTTTTCGTCCTCGTTTCGCAGGACTCGCAGATGGTTTTCCAATCTTCATGTTCCCCAGTTTTTTCATGATCAAATCACCTGATTTTTCAACTGCCATTTTGCCCACTTTTTCTCCAGCGTGAGAAATTCCTGCGTCCAAAGCTTTTTTCGCAAATGGTTTCGCAACTTTCTTGAGAATTCCTTTCATGGCTGGTCCTGCCATCTTTTTCAGTGGCTTGAAGATGGAATCAAAAATGATGCCTGTTCCTTTGTGCTTATAAACAAACTTCCCCAGTTTGGGGTGATAAACTCGAGAAAATTCATATGCTTTCATTTTAAAGTCTTTTTTAATATTAGCGAGAATGCTGTGTCTGCTCCATTCAAGTTGACAATTCTTCTTTTCCCGTCTGTGATATAGATTCGAATTGAGCTGATCGTGTTTTTATTCACAGGGCAGAATGCTATTTTTATGGGTTCACGCTCAAAACTGTATGATGCCTGCAGAACAGATGTGGAAAAGGAATAGATGATATCAGTCTCTTCCCCATCCACAAGTGAATTATTTGTCAGATCACAATGAATGTTCAACATATCAGTATCTTGACTGAGGTTTGGAACTTTTGGGCCAAGATTAACTTTCTCTTTCAGAATCTTTTTATCAAACCCCAGGAGCTCCCCGAAATTCGATTGGGTGAAATCCAGTTGATAATTTTCAGCCAATGAAATCGTCACTCTGAAAGTTTCATTGCTGAAAGCCAGATTGATTGGAAAAACATCTTTTTTTCCAGATTCTTTCACCACCGTTGCTCCCCGAATGAAATCATTTATCCCAGAATACCCCCAAACTCCAGCAGGAAACGCAATATCGGAAAATGTGTTCCCACCATCAGAGGAAAACCTGATCAGTTGATTTTCATATTGAGGATTGATGTTATACCACGTAAAACTCATATTTATGATTCGTTTCAGCCCAACAACATATTGTTCATTCGGATCAAGAATAATTTGACGATTAAATTTTGTTGTGAAATCTGCAGGTTTGTTTTGTCTGTTCTTAACAGCGTAAGATGACAGGACGATTTCTCTTTCCATTTTATGGTTTGAAATAGTTTTTGAACAGCTTTTCATGCTGGGATTTGTTGATCACTGACTCTTTCAGGAGAAGATCAAGAATGCCCACTCCAGTGTTTCTGATTGCCAGATTTGTGTTTCCAGCATTGATGGAGCCAATGATTACCTCAAGTTTCTTGAGAAGTTCTTTGGGATTGGAGAACAAGCGGATGGCTCCACCTTTTTTTCTTCTTTTCAACCCAGAACCCTGAAATGATTTCTTTTGCTGTTTGTAATGGTTTATGTATTCATTTAGAACTTTAAAGGAACGATCTATTCTTTGATGTTGAAAATTCTTTTGCTCTGCAGTTATTTCCCCCTTATTAAACTTTTTGGTAAAAGAAGCTTTGTAACCTTTTAATTGGTTTCGTGTATGTTCTGCCCTAAAAAGAACGTGTTTCTCAAGATAGTTTTTTTTCTGTGTTGCTGATAAATTCGGAGTTCTCAGAACCATATCCACTGTATCATAACTGAAAATATCCAGGTTATCTAGCATCTTGTTAATGTCCGTTATACTGTCTCCTTCTATTTCATCACCCGGTGCCAGAGCATAATCAGGAGATTCATCTTCTTCATATGGAGGTGGGTCATCTCCTACCTCTTGCCGTAGTTCTTCTGCATAGATTGGAGGATTTGCTGGGATTTGTTTAGCTGCTTGCGGCGCAACAATCTCATCATCAAACAAACCGCCAACATCCATCTCTTCAAATGGATCGACTTCTGGGTAATAATCTATGCCTGGTTTTTCTCCAACGACTTGTTTTTTACTCCGAACTGGCAAGGATGGTTGTCTCAAATTCGACGCAACAACCTCATCTAGTTTTGCTGTTATGGGTTTGAACATTTTTGCCAGTCCAGTTTGGCTTGTTTCTTCACCCAACTTTTTCTGGGTGATGACATCGTGAACAAAGTTGATTTTTTTCCCCAAAGCAGATTTGCTTTTGGCCATTTCATTCCATTTCAATAAACTCATTTTAAGTCCACAAACATGAATTTGGATGAAGAACATGATGTTGAACAAGATGTTCATCTGAATTTGTCTTCTGGGAAATAAAATGAAGATTCAAAATTATGATTGCCATGACCCAATCACAAACTTTAGACAGTTGCAGCCTTTTATGCCGGATCGAACTTTCAGAATGTTGATCTATGGTCCTTCAGGATCTGGAAAAACAAACGTTCTCCTGGATATGATTCTCCGCTTGCTTTTCTACGATAAGATCTTCCTCTATGCGAAAAATCTGGATCAAGCCAAATATCAACACCTGATGAAAACATTTCACCCAATCAGCAAAGAAGCTGGATATAACATCGTGGAAGCATCCCAGGATGAAATCATCCCAGTTTCTGAATTATCTGGGGAGAATCAAAAACTGGTTGTTTTTGACGATTTTGTTTGCGAGAAAAACCAAAAGCCATTGGTTGATTATTTCATCCAGGGCAGACACAAGAATTGTTCTGTGATTTATCTTTCACAAAGTTATTTCCAAACGCCAAAAGATATCCGCCTGAATTGTTCTCATCTTTGCATCTTTGAATTTCCAAGCAACAAAGAACAGACTGCAATCTGCAGGGAAAACAACATCAAGAAAGAAGATTATCTGAAAGCCACACGTGATCCGTTTTCTTTCCTCTATGTGGATAAACCAAGGAAATTCATGGCTAAAAACTTTGATGAAAGACTTTAAAATGAGCTACTCAAATGGATTGCTTTCTGAAACAACAAGCACTTCTCGAGGGGGTCGAGATGGAAGAGATGGATTGCCAGGAGTTGGTTTTAAGCTGACATCCACAGGGGATTATGATATGTCAAACAGAAAACTAGTTAATGTCGCTGAAGGAACAGCAAATGGTGATGCAGTTACAAAACATCAAGTTGACTCGTTGAAAAGCAGTGTGGAAACCAAACTAATTCAACTGAGAGCAGATTCTTTGCAGGTTGATGGTTCTTCCCATATGACTGGAGATCTGGATCTCAGGGGAAAGAAACTGATTCTTCCTGGAGAGATTGACATGGATCGAAAGTTGATCACAAATCTGGCCGTTGATGAATCAAATGATCTTTCTGCGGTGAACATGGTGACGCTGAAAAAATATCACCCAAATGCACCTGCTCACACGCATGAGGTAACGAAAGACATTGATTTGAAAGGACTTTTCAATGTCACGCATTCAAAGCAACAAACTTTTGCGGATTTATCTGCGAACTATAACAATCTGATCTCCTATGATGACGCAAAGAATGTCTTTCTCAGTCGGAAAGAAACATTCTCAATGGAAACAAGCTTGGATATGGGAAACCATTTTGTTTATAACGTGAAAGATCCAACAGCAATCGATCAAGCAGTCAACAAAAAATATGTGGACCAACATGTTGATTTGGTGAAGTCATCAATTAAGTTTGTGGCTGACACTGTTCTTTCCAAGTCTGGAGGAACAATGGCAGGTCCAATCGATATGGGGAAAAAAAAACATAATAAATCTGGGGGATCCAATAAACGACAACGATGCAACGCCAAAATCTTGGGTTGATTCAGAGATCGCTGTTGGAAGAACCAAAACAGAAAACGATTTAAAAAGTTTGTGAATGAAACATCCATTTCTCCCGCTGGAAATCTGAAAGATGCATTTCATTTTCTCATGAGTGATGTGGGGGAATCTTTCAATGGACATGACTTGCAAGTTGTGGATTTCCCATCTTCTCCGCATCATTTCAATAAGAAGGCGTTTCAGCTGATCATTGGGAAAGATTCTTCAAATCTGTTTTCTGGGAGAATGGGATTTAATATGCGAAATCTGCCTCAAGGAGAATTCACTTTGGTTGTTGAGTTTTTTCCCGAGGCTATGTTGAATGTTTCAGTGGACGCTGTTTCCACGAGTTTGAATATCAACCAACAATCAACGAAAAAGTTTTCCAACTATTCTCGATCAATCATTCATATGCATAAATGGCAGATTTCTCCCCCTGAATTCGTCTTTTTGGATTTGAAATGGCAGGGAACAGCAGCATCTCCTTCTTTGGGAACAACTCATTTGATCGTTTATGGAATGCCAGGATCCCACGTGGATGTCCCAAGTTCTGTCTTTGATTCTCCATTCGTCTTTGACTCAGGAAAGATGGTTATGCAGAGAGACTTGGATTTGAATGGGCAAAAGTTGCTGAATTTTCCCCGTCGTCCTACAAAGAGTTTTGTTTTGGCAAGATGGGAAAAAGGAACAAACAGTGAATGCATCATCTTCTCAAATCATAAAGATGAAACTTTTTGGGAGTATTGGGGAGTTGACTTTCAACTGAGAAGAGTTCTCCTTTTCGTGACTGACTCTGGGGGAAAACCTGTTGTGTCAGCAAATCTTCAGATGATCCTTGCCACGCGACTCAAAACTATTGTTAGAACAAACAAAACTCCTTCCAACACTGGGCCTCCTGGAATGTTCGAATTCATCTTCAACGTTCACATTGCAGAGAATAAATCTTTCTTTCTGGCACTCGTTCAACCTGATGAGATTCGGAAAGCAAAAGCAACAATCGTGATTCAAATATGATTTCTCCAGAGAAAATGAAAAAAGAGCGACAAAAGAAAAACATTCTCGATTTCAATCACATCAGCAAAGACATCTCTCCAGAAAAACTGGAAGAGATCAAGCAATTCTATCGATTTTATCACAAAAGATTTTGGTGTTTGAAAAGAGCTCACAAACATTTCAAGCGAATGAATTTGTTTGTGAATTTAACATCTTCCGCTCTTGTTGCGATTGGAGCGATTGCTGGAGGAGTTACTTTGAATCCTGTGATTTTGGGAGTGATTTCAGGTGCAGGATTAGTCGTCAAAGCAGGGAATGAAATAAAGAATTATGCAAACAAAATTGAAATAACAAAGTTCGCGTTTACAACTTACGAGAAAACTTTGATTGAGTTGCGTTTTGCTTTGAGGAGTGGAAAATTTGATCGAGATGAATTCTTTCCAGTAATGTTAACAGTTGATATGATTGTGATTGATTTGGGATTAGATTTGGAGAAGTTTGAGAGAAAATATGATAAACACTTTGAATAATTTTTTCATTTCTGGGAAATGAAAAACTCATTTTTTCTGATATGTAATTCGTTTCCACATGTCAGTTTCTACATAAGATGTTCCTGAATATGTTTTTCGTGGGTAAAAAATCCATTCCCCTTGTTTTAGATTGTCCTCAAATTCATTAAGATCAGGATAAATATTATAACCAAATGTTTGAAAAATTCCTTCAGCGTCCTAATAATCTGTTATATCAAACCAATGGCCTGTATGTAAATTACATAACACTATCTTATCTCCTTTTCTTATTTGTGTATTTTCCCATGGAGATCCTGGAGTGTAGTCTTTGAAAATTTCATCCACTTTTTCGCTAACATATGATGCAAAAGTAGAACGATCATCTTCTGGTTGAATAATTTGTCCACTTTCTTCACTTCTTAGGATGTCAACTGGTTCTTTTTCTGCGAAAGGAAGATGCTTTGGAAAAGGAAATGGAGATGGTTCTGTTTTGATGAACTCTTTTAACTTTTCAATGACAACATCCCATTTTTCTTGAGGCCAAGGATCCATCTTTCCTGGAAAATATTGAATGTTCATTAACTCCCCTGGAGAATATTTGACAATCGCAATTTCTTTCGCCATCTTCTGGCGTCTTGTTTTAGGCTTGGGCTTTGATTTAGGCTTTGGTTCAGGAGAAAGATCATCTTTCACCACTTCTAGTTGTCGCCCATCTTTCAAAGTGAATTTGTTTTTCCCCTCTTTCAAAACTCGACATAAATATTGTCTGGTTAATTCCATATGAGGAGAGAGAGCAGAAATCGATTTCTCTGATACCACTGTTTCTCCAGTTGTCATGTCAATCAGATTCCACATTTTAATAGGGGAAAAAAAGTTGACAAAAAAAAAGTTTTTTTGACAACCAGATTTCAGAAACTTTTTGTCAACCAGATTTCTGGAAAACTTTTTTGTTTCCAGATTTCAGGAAAAACTTTTTTGTTTCCAGATTGGAAAATAAAAGTTGACAAACAGGGAGGTTACATATTTGTTTTTCAAAAAGTTTTTTTGAGAAAAAACTTTTTGGTTTTCTCAAAAACTTTTTAAAATAAAAACTTTTGAAAAAATAAATATGTAACCTCCCTGTTTGTCAACTTTTATTTTCCAGATTGTCAACTTTTTTGTTTCCAAAAAGATCTTTTTGTCAACCAGATTTAATATCTGAGATATTAAATCATAGCAAATAAGTTTGCAAGTGCATCGCATCCTCACATACCTCCCTGTATTTTTTGATTGTGATAAAATTCTCACATGCTCTTTTTATTTCCTCCACATAAGATTCTACTGGAGATCTTTGAGTGAGTGAGATGAGAAAATCACGAATTTTCTTCTCGATTTTCTTTGCTTTGAGATATTTTTCAACAAGAAGATCTTTTTCTTCTTTGCTTTCTTGAAAACTATTCACTGTCCAGTTGAGATCAAATGCTTTCAAACAGTTATATTCGCTGCTAGTAAATCGGTCCATGAAGTTCATTTTAAAGAAGGAATATCTTTTTCATCCTCATCATCCTCATTTACATCTTCATAATCATCAAACGCTGAGGCAGTTTGCACCATCTCCTCCACAAGAACTTCATCCACAATCGCTGTGATAGATTTAACATTTCCGCAGAAGAGATGTTTGATTGAAAAGACAACTTGTCCAAAAAGTGGCATAGAGATGAGTTCTTTCTGCTTCAGGATGGGCTTCTTCTTCCCGTTTGTCAGCTCCCAAAAACGACAGGAGAAATCTGTTTTGGGGATTTTGGAGGGATAAATCTTTGCAAAGATCTTTTCCTGCTCAGATTTATCTGTTTTCAAGAGAGAAAAATCTTCTGCATGAAACTTGGCAAAAGATGGATTTAGTTTTTTCACTTCCGGTTGTTTTTTCATTGCAGCTGAGCGAAGATGAGCTTCCAGATCGCGGAAAAAAGAGATATTTTCTTCAGGGAGATTGATACCCAGTGAAAAAGAATCTCCTTCATGAGCAAAGATTTTAAACTTTGTTTTGAGTTTCAGTTGAAGTTTTTTGCCATCGAGAGAACAGGGGAGCAGACAATATGAGATCTTTCCAGAGGTTCGTTTTTGTGGCTCTTCAAGAGTGATCTTGGAAACGGAAACTTTTTCGGGATTCATTTTCTTGGTGGAGATAAAAAAATCATTTATTTCCAAAATCCATTTCTCCAAACTGTCTGTCTTTTTCATTTTTGACTGGAAGAAAACCATTTACCTTGTCAACGGCTTTATGAATCTTGGTTTCAATTTCAGCCCAATGCATCCATGCGATTTCTTCCTCCGTCAACCCACTTGTTGCTTTGTAAAATTTGGGATCAATCAAAGTTGCATGATTTCTTATTTCAGCCAGTGCAATTTTGATTTCCTCCAGAGAAAAGAAATCTTGCTCCTCGATTGTGAAAAGTTTTTCTTTGTTCATTTTTTATCCATTGGATAAAAAATTCAAAACATGGTTTTCCAGATTTCTAGATCGTTGACAACCCCACTTGATAGTCTTGAAAGTGTTTTTGAGACTTTATGTTTGGAATTAGCACTATTGATTTTATCTTCCAAAGTTTTCTTTTTCATCAAATCGAGAAACTTTTCCAGTCTGTGAGATTTCCAAGTAACTTCATGAGATTTTTCATTTACATCCAGAAAATGCGTTCTTTTCTTGCTGAGTTGATTAAAAAAAACTGTGCGAGACAATCCAAATCTTTCCTGAATTTCTTCTGCACAAAAAAAATCTTCTCCATCAATCTGGATAAATGCTGAGTCATCTTCCTTCTGAATCCAAAAAGTTTTTTTATCCGCTCTTCTGAAATACTTGGTGTTGTCAGATTTGAGAACTCTCAAAATAGTTTTTGATGGGAGACCAGTTTGTTCCTGAGCTTCTTTGAATGTGAAAAAAGTTTGCTTTTCTTTTCCTTCCTCTTGGATTGAAAACTTCATTTTAAATGGAGAAAAAATCTTTTAGCCCCAAATAAAATGTCAACGTTGACTGCATGGAAATCTTTTGCGCGATCATCCGGATTGCGAGGATGGTCTCGACTGAAGAAAGATGATCTGGTCAACTTTCTTTTTGAAAATCTATGGACTGGAGGTGGGAAAAACAATCAGCGCAGAAAAGTTAACCCTCTGGATGAAGAAAATAAAAGACTTAATGTTCCAGTGCTGGTTCCGGAGAGAAGAAGAGTTCCTCCCAGAAGAATTCCGCCAATCATTAAAAAACAAACAGAAAATATTTCAGACTGGGCGACTTGGCTGGAAGATGTGAATGATGCAGAAATCAGGAGAAGATCAACTCCTGCAGTTGAACGACTGAAAAGACAGATTGCTGCATTGTGGGGGCAAAGGCTGATCGTGGAAGAAGGAAGATCTGCTCTGAAAGGATTTGCCAGACAGCTGATCATTCAAGGAGATGATTCCCCAACTCCACAAGATTTTCTCCGGAAAGTGAGGAGTGAAGTTATTGAGCTGATAAGACAAAATCGGCAGACAAAAGTAAAGTGCATTCTGGTCTCTCTGCTGGTGAAACCCGACTTGAGTGACGACGGCGTGATTGAAGAAACACCTTTCTCCCACTCCCGAATGAAAAGAAATCTAGAAGGAAATGACGCAGGCGAGTTGTTTGATCAAATGAGCAGAGAAATGCTGATCAACCTGGAAAACTTCAATCAAAGAGGATCAAACTGGGTGTTTGAACGAGTTGTTAGATTAGAGCTTCATCTCATTCGATGGAGACCACTGGGAGGATCTTCATGGATTCCTCTCCCAAAAGAAGTGGCAAACAAGAACGCTGTGATTAACATGAAAAACCAGGATGAAATGTGTTTCAAATGGTGCATGACAAGAGCAATGAACTGGGTGGAGCAGAATCCTGAAAGAATCACACCTCTCCTGAGAAAACAAGCTGAAAAACTCGATTGGAGTGGCATTTCATTTCCAACAACTCTGGAAGATGTCAGAAAGTTTGAGAAAAGAAACAACATTTCTGTAAATGTATTTGGATGGGACAGAAATCTTTTTACCCTGAGAGCAACAGATGAAGAAAAAGAAAAACACGTGGATCTGCTGCTGCTCAAAAAGGAGTTCAAAAGTCACTTCTGTATCATTAAAAACTTTTCTCGTTTGGCTGGATCACAAGTTTCCAGAACAAAACGAAAAAGATTCTTCTGTAAAAGATGTCTCAATTCATTCCCCAGTGAAGACAGCTTGAAAAAACACAAGATCAACTGCGTAGAATTTGAAGCAACAAATGTTGTTATGCCTGAAGGACAAACATGTTCATTCAGTAACTTCTCAAAGATGATTCATGTTCCAGTTGTTGGTTACGCTGATTTTGAGTCAATTTTGAAACCCATGAAAGATGCAGGAAAGATGAAACAAACGCAGAAAGTGCAAGAACATCTTCCCTGTGGATTTGCTTTTCATCTCGTCTCTCCTTTTCTGCAAATAGAACCTGTCTTGCAAAGAGCTGGGAGTGAAAAAGATTCAGCTGAGCTCCCAAAAGAATTTGTGCGACGACTCATTGAGGAAGTAAAAACTGCTCAACTGAAACTGAAGCCAAAGCCCATGGATCCGCTCACTCCAGAAGAATGGCATGTGTTCAATCAAACATCATGGTGCTGGCTGTGTCAAGGTGAATTTGAGAGAGAAGGAGAAAAGATGAAAGTACGAGATCACTGCCATTTTACTGGAAAATTCAGAGGAGCTGCACATCGCTCTTGTAACAGAATGTTTCAGAGACCAAAATTCACTCCAGTGTTCTTCCATAATCTGGCGAACTATGACTCACAACTTTTTGTGCGGGCTCTGGGTTTGCTGGATGAAATTCTGGAGATACAATGCATCCCCAATAATGAAGAAAAATATATCTCTTTCTCCCTGAAATTTGAGCTAAAAAGAGAAAAGATATCTGAGGGAAAAGAAATCATTGTGAAACATGAAATCAGATTTTTGGATTCTTTCAAATTCATGGCGTCTTCTCTGGGGAATCTGGCTGGTAATCTCCCCAAGACAGATCTGAAAGAAACTGCTAGATTTTTCCAGGGAGAATAGTTGGACTTGATGACGCGAAAAGGAGTTTATCCCTATGAATTCATGGATTCATTTGAAAAGTTTGCAGAGCCACTCCCAGAGAAAGAAGCGTTTTTCTCCAGCTTAAATGACTCAGGGATCGGAGAAGAAGATTTTAAGCACGCAAAACATGTCTGGCAGAAATGGCAGATGAAAAACATGGGAGAATTTCACGATCTCTATCTGAAAACAGATGTGTTGTTGCTGGCCGATGTTGTTGAAAACTTCAGAAAACTTTGTGAAGAAAACTATGGTCTGGATCCTGCACAGTTCTTCACA
This sequence comes from Dendrophyllia cribrosa, assembly GCA_024195265.1. Classification (NCBI taxonomy): domain Eukaryota; kingdom Metazoa; phylum Cnidaria; class Anthozoa; order Scleractinia; family Dendrophylliidae; genus Dendrophyllia; species Dendrophyllia cribrosa. The sequence continues at coordinate 31,762,198 of JAJLRJ010000005.1, read as the reverse complement.
ACCCCTGGAATGGCATGGAACGCAATGCTGAAAATGACTGGAGTTTCTTTGCAGCTTCTGAACGACGTAGATATGCTGCTGATGGTTGAACGAGGGATGAGAGGTGGAAACTCAAATGCGTTCAAGCGATACGCAAAGGCAAACAATCGATTCATGAAAGATTTCAATGAAAAACAGCCTTCTTCTTTTCTGGTTTATCTGGATGCAAATAACCTTTATGGATGGGCAATGTCAAAACCTCTTCCAGTTGGAAAATTCAAATGGATGGATGATCCGTCTAAATGGAAGGCATTTGTTGATGGAGAAGGTGTAGGATGCATCCTGGAAGTAGATCTGGAATATCCAGATGAACTGCACGATGACCAAAATGATTTTCCACTTGCTCCAGAAAGTTTGAAGCTAGATGGAGTGTGGAAGCTGACTCAAAATCTGAGAGATAAAGAAAGAATGGTTCTGCACGGAGAAAATCTGAAACTCTTTCTTTCCCTGGGAATGAAGTTGAAAAAGATTTGGAGAGGAATTTCATTTCAGGAAGCTGCCTTCATGAAATCATATATTGAGACAAACACAAAACTGAGAATGAACGCAAAAAATGCCTTTGAAAAAGATTTCTTCAAACTGATGAACAACTCAGTGTTTGGGAAGACAATGGAGAACGTAAGGAAGCGCGTTTCCATTGAACTGGTTAAAGATGTTGAAAGAGCAGAAAAACTGATCAATAAGCCAAACTTTGCTGATGTGCAGATTTTCGATGAATTTTTGATTGGGATAAAGATGCGAAAGACACAAGTCCGCATGAATAAACCAGTTTATGTGGGCATGTCAATTTTGGATCTCTCCAAAACCCTGATGTATAACTTTCATTATGGCTATGCAAAAGAAAAGTGGAAAGATTTGAAAGTTCTTTATACAGACACAGATTCACTGGTCTATGAGATTGGAACAGAAGATTTCTATGCAGATATTGCAGATGATGTTCTTGAATGGTTTGACACAAATGACTTTTCCAGAGATCATCCTGCAGTGATGAATGGACTACCTATTATAAAAGAAAACAAGAAAAAGATTGGGTTGATGAAAGATGAATGTGCTGGAAAAACTATAACAGAATTTGTGGCGCTGAGACCAAAACTTTATGCTTTCCTGTTGAATGAAGGAAAAGAAGAAAAGAAAGCAAAAGGCGTAAAAAAATGTGTGATTAAAAACCAGCTGCGATTTGACAACTTTATGAAATGTTTGAAAGGAGAAGAAAAAATACTGAGGACGCAAAATGTCATTCGCAGCAGAGAACATCATCTTTTTACAGAACGAATGGAGAAGATTGCACTGTCTGCCAATGATGACAAGAGAGTGATTTTGAAAAATGGCATAGATACATTTGCGAGAGGACACTGGAGATTGAGATGATTTTGTCAACCAGTTTTTTGGAAATGATTTTGTTTCCAGATTGAAAATAAAAAGTTGTCAATCAGGGAGTTTACAGATTTGATTTTAAAACTTTTTTTAAAATAAAAAAAGTTTGAAAAATCAAAAACTTTTTTCAAAATAAAAAAGTTTGGAAAACCAAATATGTAAACTCCCTGATTGTCTACTTTTTATTTCCAATCTGGAAACAAAAAATAGATTTCATTTTTGGTTTTGTTTTTTTCTCCAGTTTTTTTAGCAGAACTTTTTTGAAAAACTTTTTCAAAAACCACTCCAGAATCTGGAAACAAAAATGAAAATAATTTTGTTTCCAGATTGAAAATAAAAAGTTGTCAATCAGGGAGTTTACAGATTTGATTTTAAAACTTTTTAAAATAAAAAAAAAGTTTGGAAAATCAAAAACTTTTTTCAAAATAAAAAAGTTTGGAAAACCAAATATGTAACCTCCCTGATTGTCAATTTTTTATTTCCAGCAGATAGATTTTTGTCAACTGAATATTCTATCTGCAGATAGAATTTTTCTGATTTTGTCAATCAGTTTTTTGGAAATGATTTTGTTTCCAGATTGAAAATAAAAAGTTGTCAATCAGGGAGTTTACAGATTTGATTTTAAAACTTTTTAAAATAAAAAAAAAGTTTGGAAAATCAAAAACTTTTTTCAAAATAAAAAAGTTTGGAAAACCAAATATGTAAACTCCCTGATTGTCTACTTTTTATTTCCAGCAGATAGATTTTTTGTCAACTGAAATCTATCTGCAGATAGAATTTTTGTCAACTGAATATTCTATCTGCAGATAGAATTTTAAAAAGTTTTTTTCTCCAGTTTTTTTGAAAAGTTTTTCTCCTGGAGAAAAGTTTTTTTTCTCCAGAAACTGGAGAAAAAAACTTTTTAAAAATCTATCTGCAGATAGAATTTTGTCAACTGAATATTCTATCTGCAGATAGATTTTTGTCAACTGAATATTCTATCTGCAGATAGAATTTTGTCAACTGAAATCTATCTGCAGATAGAATTTTAATCTGATCTTTTCACCCAGTTTTTTTGAAAAGTTTTTCTCCTGGAGAAAACTTTTTTTTCTCCAGAAACTGGAGAAAAAAACTAAATATATCTGCAGGTTGAATTTTGTCAACTGAATCAGCCTGCAAAAGGAATTTTGTCAACTGAATATTCTCCCAGATTTTTGGAGACAGTAGTAAGGATATCACGGCGGCCAGTGGATCCCGAAGGCCCCCCATAGTGTGAACGTTTTCTATCTTATGTGAAATTTAGGATAGTTAGAATATGCTCTATTTGACAGAAATATGAAGTGGCACTTTTACAATCAATGAAAATATGTCTCTGGTAAATTTAGACAGAAAGTTAGCATTTATGAATGCTGTTAAATTTTAGGAGAGACTGAAAAATGAGATTCTGGAATATTTTTGTTGAGTTCTGGTGGTTTTAACATAAGGATCAATCAAGTCATATAATTTACTATGTGTGAAAATTGACAATAAGGTTTTTACGTTAAAACTAGCTGGGGGGGCTTCGGATGCACTGGCCGCCATGATATCCTTACTACTGCAGCCCCATACTCATAAAACCTAGCCCGTCATTTTTCACGTTTGTTTGGAACAAAGGAAACTCAATGTAGATGTACATTTAGACTGCAAATGAAGTTGGATGAGTTCATGATTCTTGTAGCGTGTGAACGGGCTTTTAGCCTTCTGTTTCAGCCGCTAAGCGGACGAGCGGGATGATTGATTTGCGTATGCGAAATGTTTAGTTTGCCGGGCGCATTCCCGTTATTTCTTTATTTCAGTAAAATATGAATCATGAAAATTATTAGAGGTTTATAATAATTATTAATCAAACAACGGCGTGAATTTGCATATCGTCAAAGGTCAAGCCCTGGATCATGTACGCTTGTCGTCAGCATTTTGAAAGAAAACAGCGTGACCATCCTTGCCGTTCGTAAAAAAAATAGTCTCTTTAATAGTTATAAGCAGGGAAACTACAGGATACTCGAAAATAAATTCTGTTTGTTTCTTTTTTTACGCCGTAAGTTTGTTAATGTAGTGTTTTGTCCAGCAGCCGGGAAGTGTTTTCAAAATACCGGCAGTCTGAAATATCTCGTTTAGTTCTTCTGAGAATAGTCGATCTTTGTTTAGAAATCTCAAGCGATTTCAAACATTATTTTGGCTTCGAAGTTAAAGAAATTGTCGAGCTTGGGCACACTGTAAAATCTCGAGAGTGGTTTCCAAATGATCGCAAGAGTGGTTTCCATAAAATTATGATCGCAACGATTGAAACCAGGCTAAAACTCTATCTCACCTTTCGAACAGTGCAATCGAAATTAATACGGTCATCGTGTTAATACGTGCAAAATTGCACGCAAAGATCTTAACACGTTCCTTTGTCTTTAGCGTGCAACGGAAAACAATGGGTTTGACGCTAATGAGGAAAGTGACTTACACGCAGCTATCATGTTGAGGCACGCTTCTTTTGTTTTAACGTGCGAGCGTGCCGTGTGTGTGCGTTCACCTTATTCACTGTTTTCCCATGGAGGGTCACATACAGTATGTCCTCAATGTCTCACTGACAGGCATTCCTTAGATCACATGTTTTTGCACTGCCCTTCAACTTTGTCATTTTGGAGCTCATTTCCAAAAAAACCCCATTATCAAAAAGCGTGATTCTATACGGAATATTTAACAATAGAAGCAAAGTATTCTTTGAACTATTTGCTTCTCATCGCGAAGTACCCTATATATAATAGTTGCTTACACGAGTAGTTGCATAGTTGCATTTCTAACAGACAAAATAACTATACAACGCGAAATAGCTGTTCAAAAGAACGAACTTGCAAGGTTTAATGATATATATGGAAATCTTTTGTAATTTCTTTCATCTTTTATTTTTTTTCACATATGTCTACTTCTTAAATACTAATATTGTAAACTTTTTTCCTTTTATTCCTGTAATTAATAAGTATTTAATTGAATAATTAATTTAAAAAATGTGCGAGAAATAATCTAATGTGGTAATATAAAACAACCACGATAAACATTCTCTGGCCGTAGAAGGTACAAGACAGGAAAAAAACTCCTGAGTATAAAAAATACTCTAGTTCTGAGTATTGAAATACCTGTATTAAAAACCTTAACAGTAACTAAGCGCCAATAGGCGTTGTAATAATCAAGCGACATGTAAGACTGCTGAAGCAAAGGTTGCTGGTTGGATGGGTTTGTCGTAGAATCGATCAAATAATCTTTAAGACGACGAACCTGCGGTTTTCAAAATCTCGTCGATTGGACCAGGTAGTGCAAACTCAAGACACGTAGATGAATCCGTCATGAAGTCAATATTGAGCAATTCCCTTGCATCAGGAGCCTGGCCTGAGTAGTATGGGGAGTTGGTGATTCTGGACCACCCAAATAAGCCCCCAAAGGCCCGAATTACCGCCCCCACGGATTCATTGCATTCATCCGTGGGGGCGGTAATTCGGGCCTTTGGGGGCTTATTTCGGTGGTCCAGAATGCACCAACTCCCCATACTAGTCTAGTCTGTTTGCGTATGCTGCTCTGGTACGAGACCACCACCCCAGGGAGGTATTACCAATTACAGAAATCCCACCCCCTGTATATACCCACCCACATGGCTGCAAACATGCAAACGTGTTTCCAGAGAGGCTGGCCACACTACGAATACCACGGCTTTCGAAAGGAGCTTGCCAAGCACGAAAACAACTGGTGCTCCGACTTGGACACCCTGCGTAGAGCCGCAAAGAAGTCGTGGAATCTGCAAGGCTCCAGCAAGGGGGCGGTAATGCTTGCCCGGGTTCCACCAGAAACAGCTTTGGAATGGGGATACCACAGCCCCAGCCCACTGGTAGCTGTTGGCGTTTGCGGGGATGTGGTGCTTTGCAGGGAAAATGGCTGGTGGACACATTCTTTCCTGCAGAAATAGGGGCCACTGGGGGTGTGTCCGCAGGCTGGCTGGCGAATTGGAGAAATCCCACTCCCTGTATATACCAACCCACATGGCAATGGCGGCTCAAGGTCTTGACTTCAATCCAAGGAACCAAGACTACTTCGGCAAATGGTTGCTGTCTTTTGGTGAATCCCATTGGGACTACTTGCCAGACCTGATGAAAGACTACATCCTTGAACTGGTTGAAAGGAGTCTCCAGTGCGACTTGGCTGCAAGGGAAATTCATCAACGCAGGATGAAATCTATATGCCATTCAATAAAAAATCATTATCACTGGCAAAACGATTGCTATTTCCCTATATTAAATTCACAAACATGTGATGAATGCCAAGAACTCTTCTCACCAGAAGTGGACATGGGCAGACACCGAGCTATTTGCCCATGCAAACCTCCTTATAAACACAACATACAGAGTGTCTTCCTGCCTATGCCTTTAAACATCGACAGTGATTACGAGGAAGGCTATGACGGAGTGGTTATTACCAATTGAAAAACGCCTGACCTTTGTATATCAATGATGGCGACAACACAAGTGTTCATGAACTTTCTCAAATCGAGAAACACTGGTCTGAAACAGAAGAGCGCCGACTGGGTGAGAGCCAGACAAAACTCCATTGGTGCATCAGAGATCTCTGCCTTGACAGGATCGTCGCCGTTTGAATCACGGCAAAGCTTGCTCTTAAAGAAAATACAGCCAACAGATATGCTCAACAATGCGGCTTGTACCTGGGCAATCTGTTCGAGCCGCTTATTCGCAAGTATTTTGAGCAAAAACATTCTGTTTCCGTTTTTGGTCACAGCATCTCTCTTAATCTAGCAAGAGATCATCCACTTTATCGAATGGTCACTTGCAGCCCAGACGGATATTTTCTAGACAAAGATAACACCTTAAGCTTGTTGGAGTTTAAATGTCCGTTCAAGCGGAAAATAGCTATGAACAGAATTCCTAGTTATTATAGCGATCAGATACAAACAGGTCTTGCTTTGAGTGGTGATATGGTAAACAAAGGCTTGTTTGTTGACGGTTATTTTAGAATGTGTTCTTTAAACCAGCTTGAACCAAGTTTGGAACACAATCAGTTTCTAAACGGAGGAAATAAATATAAAACTAAGTGTGACACAACACTTGCGCGGGGAGTTTGTTATTTATTTAGCAAACGAACGATAATCAGAAATCAAAAGTCAATCATCGATGTTGGTTCACTCAAATCAAAACAATTATTTGAGAGAATTATGTCTTCCGTTGCAGAGAAGGACATATGGTGTTGTTATGGTGCTGTAAGAATGTCGTTTATAAAACATGACGAAGACGAGGAGTTTTTGCGTTATAACTATATGCAAAAAGTGTTTTCAGAGGCTTCAGAAGGCCCTAAACCAGTGGCTGTCTTTGCTTGGAAGCTTCTGGATATAACTGAGATTCGGACGTCAAAGCAACCAAACTTTTTTAATAATATTCAAACGTCAGTCGAGCGTTTTCATAACAGCTTGGCAAGCCTTCGAAAAAAAATAACATTACACTCTGAAGAGAAAAACATCCAACAAACCGTCCCTGTCAAAACCTTTCCAAATAATTTGGATTATGACAGTGCCGTGTTGGAAGCCTTCTTAAACTCAAAAGTGGAGTCAATTGGAGAAACATACTCCAGGGTATACCCCAACTGAGCCAATGGAGCAACTGTCTTTTGGTGAATCCCATTGGGATTACTTGCCAGACATGATCCAAGATTATATCCTTGAACTGGCTGAAAGAAGTCTCCAGCGTGACTTGGCTGCAAGGGTCCTTCATCAAGGCAGAATGAAATCTGTATGCCATTCAATAAAAAATCATTATCACTGACAACACGATTGTTATTTCTATACATTCACTTCACAAATATGTGATAAATGTCAAGAACTCTTCTCACCAGAAGTGGACCTGGGTAGACACCGAGCCATTTGTCTTGGCATACCCAGATTGACACAGAGAGCATTAATGTATACGTATATAGGCATCGGCAGTGATGACGAGGAAGACTATGACGGTCCAAGTGCTCACGAAAGTTTCTCTGGCAATGTCACTCAACTGTACCCATCTTTTCAAGCATGATCTTCCAGTTTTGTTCGTGTTTCCATAGTGATTTTTCTCGAACTTGTAGCCAGAAGTAATTGACAATCTCACGTTGTGGATATTTTTGTACAATTGCAGCCAAGATTTTATAGGCTACAAAGGGCATAGAGATTCTTTCCGGTAGATGTTCTTCGATTAATTTGAAGGAATCATTTGCATGTTGTATTTCTTCGGAGGACAAGCAGACGAAGGGTTCACAAATGTTCAGATGTTTGGCACAATCGTGTGGTAGGGAACTTGAGTTGCATTAATGTATGAAAAGTTATGGGAAAATTTGGTTAAAAAATATAAATCAACGTTTTTCTCGGTAAATTTTGCTTACAATAATGCAACTCAAGTTCCCTACCACACGATTGTGCCAATTGGCTGTTGAAACGCATTACTGAAAACGGAATCGAAAAATGTTAAAATCCGAATAAGAAAAACGCGTTTCTGTGATTTACTTATTTGGTAATTCCCTATGATTGACAGCTGTCAAACTCCCTCAACTGTTGACTTGACAGATCAAAATTATATTAAAAGAATGTTTTCAATCCTCAAAATCAGTTGCCTTTCGTTTGAATTTGCTAGCACAACTCAGTTCTGGTACAGAAACACTTGAAAAAACTATATTTTGAATGTCCTGCCAAAGGGTCATGTGACCCTTTGGCAGGACATTCAACCAACATTCAACCACATTCAACCAACCTAATTCAACCAATCAGTATGCTCAAAAGTGGTCAAAAGGCCAAATTTTGAATGTCCATATCTTCTGAACGATTTAAGATAATGACGTGAAATTTTGGATGTTGAAATTAGACATCGGGATGCTTACTGTGGCATTTTTGGGGGATATTCTGAGAGGGCAAATATACTTTGGGCAAGTACCTTAAATAATTGACCACGGAACGGTACGAAGACAAGGATCTAGCTAAGAAGGCTAAATAAAATAAATAGCAACGTTCGGTGACGGGAAAAGGTTGAAAACAGAAGTGTTGGCAAAACAACAGATAACTGCGTAAATATGATCTTTTAGAACGTCTGCTGGAAGATGGAAAGTGTTTTCCTGTATGCATTCCAAATAGCATTGCAATTCTTCGTGATGATCTGTAAAACGAATGCAAAATCAATAAACTGAAAATTGACTGGAGAAACGAAACGGTAGTTTGGTGTATGGCG
>JAJLRJ010000005.1:31738535-31748535 GCA_024195265.1 Dendrophyllia cribrosa | reverse complement strand
CGATGGCTAAATAAAAATAAAAACTATGTATGCTTTGCCAGCTATAGGCCGCTGCACGCTCCATCAATAGTTGTAGGTACTTAAGGAGAATCTGCTGTTGTGCAGTTTGTTGTTTGTAGAATTCTTAAAAACCAAATATAAAATCAGGAATTTCTAAGGACTCATGAGTGATCGTACCTTTGGATGAGAAAACGTAGTTGTTTGGTAAGGTACGCCCGAGCTTCTGCTTCTCCCGTAACTGCGCTAAGGTTGGTAAGTCCATTGGTGGCAAACCGCTCACGGGTGTGGAGGTGAGAGCCCTCTCTAATGAACGCGGCACAGCAGTCGGTGTTGACTTGGGAAGCACGGGTAGTTGCTGTGCTTTGATATTTGCCAGCTCGAGCTCAGCTTTGGTGATCTCGAGTTGAAGCTTCAGATTTTGATTTTTGATTTTTTCCAGCTCAAGTCCAGTCGGGATGGATAGGCCTGCACAGGCAGTTGCTGTTTGTAGGTTGGCTTGTGCTTCTTCGGATGATTTGGTCTGTTTCTTTTTAGATTTCGGCTGTTTTGGCCAGGCACCCGTTGGATTCTCCTCTACAAAACGGGATGAGGACAGTAACTGTGTTAAGTTGTCTACATCATAGATGTAGTCGTCTTTGTCTAATCTGTGGGGCATGATATTGAAATATGAGAAGGGATCTTGACCAGAGAGGTGTTTGAGAACACGAGCAGAAGAAGGATTGTACTCCCTTACAACGATGACAAAGGATGAACTGACTAATACAAGATACATAAAATACTTACACTTAATTAGCTGATAAGAAAATTCCTACAACTAGGGTTACACAGTTGACACATAGTAATTAATACTTTAACACAAACATTAAAATTCTCGTTTTTTTCTTGCATATGAAACACTTGGACCAATCGGATTGTATTTTTTAAGGAACAGGAAAATCTACCACTTGCATTTATATTTTTACTTTCCTCAGCTTCTCAATCACTATCAGCACAACTCGTTGATGCATACTGAATATTATGAGAGCTTGTGTAAGTAGAATAGCAGTTGGCGTGCCAGTAGACTTCATTATTGCTGAGATCTTTAGAAATCTGTTCGAAAACCTTATCTTGACGAAGATTTCCTTATTTGTGAAGAGTATGAACTGATAAATCTTTTCCCTTTCTAACCTTGTCGTTAGGCTTATCTGTCTGACAAATGATACATTTCCCAGGGATCAAGGGGAATAGCAAAACCATCTAATTTTATCTTTATTAGATATGGTGGCTATCAAAGAGATACTATTGATTAATTCATTGTATCTCAGTGTTTATTTTTTTAAGTTTTATACATGCTAATTAATGAAAGACAAAACAAGCAATACATGCCGTGACTGGGGTTAGTATCTAGAGAAACTGTTGTGCTGCGTCGGTGGGAGTGAAGCACAAGAATTTGGTTTTATCGACTGAGCCGATAAGGTAAACAAGAGGCTCCAAGCAGCCTATACTCATGCGCATGTGTAAGAAAGTTTTAATATATATTGTAAACAAGATAAGAAGATGTCAGACATGAAGAAGAGTAACTTCTTTTATTCAGTCATCATTCCCGCAAACCACGTTGTTTCATCATCATCTGTCGGCTGCAGAGCAGGCGACTACAAGCTTCCTTCAACCACAACGATCCTGTGCCAATTCAGACAGGTTGTCCGGGCCAATCAGGTTGTCTGTGTCACCCAAAAGGTGTTGAATGTATCTGAGAAACAGGGTTTGTTGCCTTCCTGGTTTCCTCTTCCCATGTGATGGAATATACAGTGCATACTCCTTGCATGGCTCATCATCAGGCATCCTGAGTATATGGCCCAGAAACCTCAGTTGACGGGTTCTGACATTTTCCACTAGCAGGGCAGTCTGGGTTAGGTCATAAATGGTAGCATTGGGCACCCTATCAATTCTCTTGATGTTGAGCATAATTCTGTAACATGAGGTACCATCTCGCTTTCCATTGCTTTAGAAGGACAGTGACACAGGTGGTATTAAATAACTTGATCTTGGTGGAGATTGAGATGCTGGGGCATCTCCACAGACGTTCCAGCTTCCAAAAAGCTGACCATGCAAGCCCTTTCCTTCTCTTGAGATCCCCACTACTGGATGCCATCATGGAGCCAAGGTATTTAAAGTCTTGCACATGGTTGATTGTACTACCATATACTTCTAGTGGAGGCTGTGGACAGCACTGGCAGTTCTGGTTAGCTGGGACTGAGCACGAGAGATGGAGGACTCGAGCAAGGCAATGTCATCTGCAAAGTCCAAGTCATTTAAGACTTTTGCTGGGTACCTTCTTGATTTACGTGGGCACGTCAGAACTCCAGAATCACCATCTGAAGACCTTAGCAGCAGGTAGTCCACCAAGATAATGAATAGAAATGGTGCTAATACGTCACCCTGAAGCACTCCTGTAGTAACACTAAATGGTTTGGACATACTTCCATCAACCATCACTGAACTGCTGGAGTTACTATTGAATGTTTTGTAATTGAAGGCTGTACCACAATGAATCCAGTGATTCGTCTAATTCTTATATATACCTTACGTGAACATTAGTAATGTAAGTAGGGTTGTAGGAGACGCTGTCATGACACTTCAGTGACGCTGTTTTGCCGGAAGTGAGAGTAGCCGGAAGTCACTAAACCGGAAGTGTAAAGCTAAGATAGGCGTGCATAAATTTGCATGCAAAATCGTGACACAAAAAATAAAAATAATAATTACAAAAAAAAACAGAGCCGAAACCTTACCTCATGCAGCTTCGCGCATGAGTAATTAGCCACCGTAAAAATATTCGAGAAAGCTGACGTTTCGAGCTAGCCCTTCGTCGGAGCGAATCAAGGGATTGTGGGTAGTGTGTTTTTATATAGTAAGCGGTGGAGCTACGCTATTGGTGGAAATTTCGTGACGTGAAAAACAAATGTAAATGAGTTGAATGAAACGCGTTTGTTGATTCCGTGGGGTTTGAGAGTGCCGATTTGAAAGATGATTTTTTGTTCTAAGTTTTCACGGCTTTCTGTGTTACCCTGGTGCAAGAAAAGGCCGCAGATTGTCATGTGTTGTTTAGAATGGTTAGTAAGATTGAAATGACAAGTCAAGTGCAGTTATTTACAGTTCCGAACAAATCTATTATTGCTTTCAAAGTATCAATTTAAACTTCAAATCACAGATAAATCTTCATACATATATACATCTCCACCAACTCAGTTGAAACTACAAAAGGTATGTTCGATTTTTCGAGCTAGTCAGCTAACAAAATTTATTTGCGGTTATAATTAAACGTACATGGAGAACGTCGCCTGTTGATGTGTGTGTACATGTAAACAACTTATGTTAATAGTTTGATTGCTGACTAGTAAAACGCGGAGACTTTTTGTAGGAAAAATAGCTACTGCATGCTAAGACAAAACCAAAAACAGTGAAATTGTAATTGCCTCTTGGCCATCTAATGTATTGGTTCTTCAGACCCGACAGATTTCATTACTCGAAGTACAGTCCTCGAAACACTGCTGTATGTGATGTCAAAGCTATCGGCGATTTCTCGATTACTCTCTTGGGTCGCCACTGACCATTATATGTAAATTAAAACTTGTTTTTCCGGCAAGATTGTAGGCCTACCGAAAGGGTTCCCTGTAGGTATTTTTTTCAGTTTTTTCCAACTTTTTCAAATATACTGTCCTTAAAATTCATCTAAAAAATTTCTCCATTCTTATCATGGGATGCAGCATACAAGGTCTCATCAACAAATGCCAGTCCATACAAAAGACCGCTATCTAGTGACATTTCAGCGAGGACTGTTCCTTTTCGAGTTGACAAGATCTGCCTGTACTGCAATTTTGCCTTTCTTTATTGACACAAATGGATGTCCTCTTTATCAAAGACCAAGGACAGAAGATGAGGGATGTCACTCTCTAGTTGTAGCTGGTTACAGACCACTGCTTTGTTCTTTGCTGATCTTTCATTGAGTATTTTCTGTAGTTTTTCCTTCAGTGTTTGTTTAGTCTTCCTTTTGTCATTATCATCCCAGGCTCCTGCATCCTTTAGCTTATTCTGTAGTTGTGCAACAGTTAGCTTACTGGGGTCAACTACAGTTTCTCTGGTCGGGTCTTTGTAAACAATGACACTTTTTCTAGACTCAGCAATGTACAGAACACCATTATTCAAAGCAATGCCGATTGGGAAGTCCAGAGAATCAACTTCAACGGCTACACTAGCTGGATAGTGGGAAGCCCTGACTTTCAGAGCTTTACCTGTTCCAACATCACTGATAAACACATTTCCAAGTGCACCCATTCCGACAGGATTCTTAAGTACACCCTTTTTATTGTCATCCGTGAACCGGTATTTTCCTGGTACAACTGTGTGCGTGACTAATCCCGCATTGTCTCTTAACACATCAGTTACAGCAACATCCAAGATCTGGAGAATCGAATCAACATCTTGCTGATCTCTGTTCCTTACAGCACTGAGAGGAATCTTTTCAGAGAGCTTGGAATACAGGCTTGGATCATTTCTTAGTTCCCTCAGCTGGACCAAGTTTACTCTAACATTATCTACCCACAGGAACCAATTACTGAAGCTTTTTTTTTCGTTTTGCAACGTGAACAGCATCGGGTTTTCCTTTTCTTTCCTTCTCATTCACCAACAACTTCTGACCTCCCGCATTTTTAGATTCGGAGTCTTGAGTGACACCAATGACTGCCAACTTGTTACACTTTTCATCAATGTTCAAACAATGATCACAAGCTCTTAGCTCAGATTTAACGTTTCAATCTTTCAATCTTTTTATTAAACAAATAAAATATTTTCAAAATTATAGGCACCCGCAGGTAGCATCTAGCTAATCAAAGTGGGTGCTTTATGTCGTTTTTATGTCCTTTTATGTCCTCTTCTTTTACAGTCAGCACACACGTCCTTCATTTCTACACAAGTGGAACAACTACTGCAACACTTTGCATGATTTCTAATAACACCATTCTTGGTCTTCACTAGCTTCTGCTGTAAGTGGCGCAGGCATACATTAACTTGGCACATCTCTCGCTCGATAATTTCTGCAGATTCAGCTGCATTTCCCCCCTTCATAAGATGTCGAACTCCAATTGGCAAGGCCACTTGCGAATCTATGGTGGTTAAACACGACACCTCTACCTCTTGAACTATACTTTTTTTTAAGCATTTCCTTGTCTGGCTCAGGGTTATCTCTGACAAATTTATAGTCAATGTTAAGGATGCTGCCTACAAGTATACCTTGTCTAGAGTCGTACAGTAAGCCTGGCTTTATCTCCATTCCATCCTTTGCTAGAATAACTGGAATGACTTTCACCTTTTCATCTTCATAGAGAGGAAGTGTCCTCTTTGATATACATGATTATGAATTTTGCTGACAGGAGGGGTGACAGAGAGCCCAGCAAATGTTCACGAGTTTGTAGCTGTCACTTCAGGGATGGAGATAAGCGAAATCTGCCAACTATCAGTAACAGAAACAAAGACAAACTTTTTTATCTGTTGCTGATGCTAAGCTTCCTACTGTCAGTTCTGTGTTGGCCGGAATAAAAGAGAACACTGGCCCTAGTGCTTCTACTGAAAAGCAAGGTGAGTCAAGGGATTCAAGGGACACTTCATTAGTGGAAATTGAACTTGATATGGCCTCCAGAGAGCTTAAAAAGCAGAAAGAATTGAGTGCCTATCAAAGCGAACATTATTCAGTGGCAAACCTAAGCACTGAGGTGTTACGTATGGAAACAGTCTTGCCCACTAAAGAGGTCTTTCATATTATTGTCAATTATGTTGCAAGATTTGAGGGACATATAAACTATTATTCTGGGTGGAAGGTACAGGCAATTACTCTGGAAGATCAAGTGTTCATAACACTGATGAAACTTAAGCAAAATTATACAAATTTGCATTTGGCACAGTTGTTTTGATGCAGTGTGGCAACTGTTGCTAATATAGTTTTAACATTTGTGCATGTCCTACATTCCCTGTTGTTTAAAGACAATGACAACAATACCCTCTCGCATGAAGAGCAAATTGTGTTCCCCTTCATCTTTTTTGCAATACAGCAATTGCAGGATTATCATTGACTGCACTGATTTAGAAATTGCAACTCCAAAACTGATGTCTGAGCAAAGCGCAACCTATTCCACCTATAGCAGAATGAACTCCTTCAAGGTGATAATAGGAGTCGCTCCAAATGCAGTCATCACCTATGTGAGTGATCTGTATCCTGGTTCAGTGTCTGACAAATGCATTGCACAAGAGTCTGGACTGTTAAAACATTTTGTACCTGGTGACCTGATATTGGCTGATAAGGGATTTCTTATTCAGAATCTTTTGCCGAGAGGGGTTTCCGTGAGCATTCCTCCATTTCTCAACATTGGAAAATTTACAGAGAGTGAAGCAAAAGCAACCAAATTAATAGCAAGGTGCCGCATACACGTGGAGGGTGCCAATGCCAGACTGAAGAGCTTCAAGATTCTTAACTTTATTCCCTCTTTTCTACGTTGCCATGCAGATAAACTTTGCCAGCTGTGTGCAGCAATTGTTAATATACAATTCCCATTAATCAAGGTTGGTTGTGATGATTATGAATTTGATTAGCTAAATATATAGACTCCCAAAGATACAATGGTATTTTCCAGGAAGTAAAGACCTTATTTCCATATAAATCACAGAACATTTTGCATTTGGGAATAGAACACTTGTTTTCTTTCAGGATTAAACTAGAACTAGCCTGTGATTAGAAGCTCATGTGGGGAGTATCATTAATATATATTTGCATTTATTTCCCCAAGTAAGATTCAGCTCAACCATGAAAATATGAGAATGGTCTAATCTAGATGTAAGGGGTCATGGTCAACTCCTGTGGGGTTCTGGGTATTTTCACACAATTGCAATAATATCCATAGAAATAAGATATTCACAAAAATTGTGCCGTCAAAGTGCCATTTTATATAATTTTACATGAGTAATACAACTATAAGGATTGTGCTAGAAAGTAGGGACGACGATGATATCAATCTTATAAAGAATGTGTAGTTCCTCTACTCTCCCCATGGATGCTCTTCTGTTTTGTAACTCCCCTCCCCCAGGGAAATCCTAGTTTAGCTTCATAGTTTTTATGACCCTCTCCCCCCAGGAATTTTTAATGACCCTCTGTAGGTGGAGGATGGAAACTCTCTAGAACCAGGTACTCTCAGTGAATCAAATTTTTTTAATGCCGAAAAGGACAGACCTAAAATAAAACTTTTAACATTACCAATAGTCCATACAAAGTAAAACAGTAAAACTGTTTACATTATGCTGTCTGTACCTTACACACGTAATACAATACTGAATAAAGATCCTTGACTTTGTATGCAGTTTAATAGTCAAAGGGGTAGAAGACTGTGGAATGAAAATATTTCCCTTACAGGTGGGATATCTGAGTATACTGTGTAGGATATGACATTGAGCTAATTGTAATTATAAAATAGAACATTTCCACAGAGTTTATTTTAGTTTAAAATGAACATAGTTGCTTGAAGGCACCAGGGAGTTTCCAGGTAAGTTGTCATTGCATGTTCTTGTTTAAAGTTCTCCCTCCACAATTTTAGGGAAAAGTTTGTGAAAGTAAAAGTCAGTCAAAATGGCTATGTTTGGTTTCCAGGACTCATCTCGCTGTATCTTAAGGACCACAGTGTCCTTTGTTGTCCATACCGTAAAGTAACAATACTTCCTCTGGGCTAAAAACATCTGGCCCTGAACTTGATCCCAATAGGCATGACTAGTCTTAAGGGCGTACTGTCCATCTTTGCTCTCCAAGCAAAAATCCTTGTGTTTGACAGCTTCTGCAATGGTTTCATTTCGGTGAGAAAACGGGCATTTGCATTCAAGGACAGCATCATCACCTACCAGTCCATCTGGAGATGCACCTAGAACACCTGACTCATGTAGCCACATGCCAGTCTGGGTATTTCGGCACTGTATTGACTGAACTCTCCCAAACATCGTACATTTTGGTCCACATACCTAAAAGGAGGCATTCCGTCATTATAAAATTGCCCTATCACATTACTGCAAACACTTATCATAAAATGGAAAGGGGCTGGTATCTGCAGAGTTAAGTTGACTGCAAAGTATATGGCATTAATGGTAGCACTACCACCATTCCCTACTCCCTCAACACACTCCTTCCCATCCCAACACAATTGGCTGTGCAGGAACTAGATGTAGTTAACTTATACCGGTTACAGAAACTGCTTTGTGTTGAACACTGTATCAGCTCACTATTGCTTCGTGGTGCAATGAGTAGAAGTCTTGTGGTGGTTTACAGCAATTCACTGAAGGCCTTATAGTGAGGTGGACTGCACAGTGCTTTATTAAATGTTTAAATGACGTTATCACTTACTTCCTAAAAGAGTCAGGGAAAAACTGTTCCACCAGGACAGTTAACAATTCCCCAAGGGAACAGTTCTTTAAACCGTCAAGGTATTGATAGTTCAGGGTTTCGTTCTGTCGTTCTATTCCGTTGTTTGTTTGAACAGCCACGATGAAGTCCACACCTCTGAACGCTTGGCACCAACGCTGCAATAACGAGGAATGTGATGGTTATGATTCTAGTTCAACAAATCCTAACAAGTGCATTTACAATACAATATGGTGTGAAGAGGGTGTACAATAATCAATCCAATAACCCTCTTGGTGGCCGAGTCAACAATTAAGACTCTTAATTAATGTAAAACAGTCTTGCTGTCAAGTTTAAGTAATCAGATGTCTTTCATGTGCTACATGGTTATAAAATTAAAAAAAGACCATATCTGGCATTAATAATTTTCTGTTTACCTTCTTTGCAGGTAGCCACGTCGTGCCAAACCACTTTTGCAGCTTCACATTTTCCTTCCACACTGTGCTCTCTTTGAAATCGCTGATGGCTTCTTCCATTTCCTCTACAGTCGGTGCCTTGGGGTAACCGTGCCTTGGCTATATGTCTCAGATGGGACATCACGTCATCTCTTTTATCTAGCACTCCATTTGTTGTCTTGCTGGTCCACTCCCACCAGGCTTTCTCTTGGTGAAAGTCAAAGAACTACTTCCGACCCTGTTGAATAAATTGTTTTCAAGGAAATTGTTTGCGCAAGTGCTAAGGCCCTGTAACGCAATGTAGCGTATTTTAAAACTAAATCTTAATTAGAGACAATAATTAGGCGCTATACGGCGGCAATTCAAAGTGCCAACGACACTTGCGATTCAGAATGTGCCTCGTTATAGTATATCATTGTGCTTTGTCTGGTTGACGAGTCCCATTTACTGTTTATAAAGTCATCCTAGACTTTAAATTCGCCATAGTGTAAATTGCTTTCAAATGGAGTTGCACCTAGAGAAGGAGGATCGCGCAACCTATAGTAAAATATCCTCACTGCACACCTATTACCCCGTCACGGAGAACTAAGTTATGGAAAGATGCCGCGACTGTTAGGGCAATAGGCGTGCCGAACATAGCGCAAAGGCGAAGCCAACCGCCACCAGGGGAGAACTGGCCAGGAAGCGGCTAAAACCGAGCTATTTGAAGCAAGGGTCGCAAGGCATCATGGGCGGCAGCACGCAGGCCCGGCAGGATGGAATTTAACTGATTTAAATCTTCCCATGCTACGGGCTCATTATGTATGCAGTGAGAGTAGTAAAATATCCTCACTGCACACCTATTACCCCGTCACGGAGAACTAAGTTATGGAAAGATGCCGCTCCTGTTCCAGACATAACGCTGCCTAGGCCCAAATAAGGTACAGAGAAGAACGAGAAAACCAAGGAACTAGATCCCCAAACGTCTTTATTCTCCATTACTCAAAAAACCCCAACCTATCCTAGTCCTAGACAAAACAGAGGAGCGGGAGCCGTAATACCGCAAACACAGCAAACAAAATTCAGACAGCCGCCTGCAAATTATCTGGGTGTGAAACCGGGGTAACTGTCGCAGAAGCTGCCCTTGGGAAAACCTTTTCTA
>JAJLRJ010000005.1:31658535-31733535 GCA_024195265.1 Dendrophyllia cribrosa | reverse complement strand
GTACAGGAGCTGCTGGATTCGGGGGTGCTGGCGCAGCAGCAGGCGGCGGAGGCAAAGCCGGTTCCTCGTGGTCAGCCATAGCAAAACGAAGCTGGTGGCGGTTGTCCAGCTCGAAGAAACTTAAACGCCACTTTCACCGAACTCCGTAGAACTGGCCAGGAAGCGGCTAAAACCGAGCTATTTGAAGCAAGGGCCGCAAGGCATCATGCGCGGCAGCACACAGGCCCGGCAGGACGGAATTTAACTGATTTAAATCTTCCCATGCTACGGGCTAATTATGTATGCAGTGAGAGTAGCTAAAAATGCCCTTATAGGAAACTATTGCAAATCCAAATGTACATATATAAGAACAACCTTTGAAAACATCTTCGAGAGCGTGGATTTCTTCCTCGGCAAAGTCCGTCATGAAGTATCGCGGTTGCCATGTCGGATTCCACGTTTTAAAGATTTGTAGGGCCTCGCTTATTGCTTCTGTGGTACTGTACTGGACCACAAACGTACCTACCACCTGGTAGGACACATTTGTACGCACGCACAGGAAAAACAGGGGAAGTGCGTAGCGCGTCGTCTTAAAGTTGCATCCATTAGACAGATTTCGCCATACTTCTGAAGAAGTCGTCTTTGCTGCTCTGTCTGGTAGCAAAATAGTAGTGGGCGTTCTCCTTCCCGCGGCGAGGGCTCGGGTTCACCATCTTCTTCCTCTCTGGAGTCTTCATCATTTAGTAGACATTCATCGTCGGAGGAGGCCATTTCGGTTTCCTGGATGTCCACCGCTTCACATTTTCGGAAGAAGAACATTTCTTCTGGCGACGATTCCTTCCATTTATCAATTAGGGCTTCGACGTTGTCTTGATCGATGGCAGCTAGGCGATTAGCAAGCTTTGCTTTTGCCATGTGATAATCGATGTCCTTTCTTCTGGGATAAAAACGGCGGCAATAGCTAGGAGGTGGTGAACGGCCCTTGTACAGGTCGTTTCGTACATAGTTGTTTAGGTGTCTTCTCATCTCGCCTCTTTTACGGACGCCTTGCAGAGTAAGCTCCCTTATTTTCTGAGTAATTCTCTCATCGACAGCTTCTCTCAGCCCAGCCGCCTAAAGACAATTTGAAAACAAAAAAAAAGTAATTGTTTATTTTGAGAACTTGTGCAGGTTA
Organism: Dendrophyllia cribrosa; assembly: GCA_024195265.1. Taxonomy (NCBI): domain Eukaryota; kingdom Metazoa; phylum Cnidaria; class Anthozoa; order Scleractinia; family Dendrophylliidae; genus Dendrophyllia; species Dendrophyllia cribrosa. The sequence continues at coordinate 31,732,382 of JAJLRJ010000005.1, read as the reverse complement.
ACCCTGTGATGTCGAGAACATTTTAGTACACGTGAATATTACATTGCCAGTATAGGTTTGAAGTAGTAGCGGTTTTAATGTTCTTATTCTTCGGAATTTGTTTCGTCATCGCACAAACAACTTCAAGTTGTTTGTGGGCGTCGTCCCTTTACTCTGTCTACAGCTCGCATCGACGCGGATATATATATATATAAAATAGATGAATATGCATATGCTTTACCGGTTTCTGTTACTTGTAATTAATTCCATTACGGTATTTTGATCGCACAGGCTAGTGCCGCAGACAATGTGTTCATCACTGTATTACACCATTAATGTGATAATAGGTAATTGGGTTCGTTATTTAAATTTTATTTAGACCATTTACTGACGGTCTTACCTCTCCAGTAACGTGATTTCGATGGTCTGACGGGATCGGCAACTTAACGAAGAATTGCTCCTCAGCGATTACATCTCCACCTTTTTGCAAAGCCTCTCTTAGTTGCCTCGACTTTATCTTTAATTCTCTTTCGTTACGGTTTTCTTGAAGAACCTATAAAAGTTGAACGGAAAGTTATGTCAACTGAAATACAATTGTTCACATGATGCATCGACAGTTGTTTCAACTATCATTCTTTCTGTTACAAAAAAAAAATAAAGACAAAATATTACCTTGAAATCGTTAAATTTTACGACATGCTTTACGTATATCGCGGCCGGGCAATCTAACTTCTTTGTGTTTTGTGTGAGGTTACGTCTTTTAGTAAAGAGGTGGTCCTGCAACTGTAAATGCAAATAACAATAGTAATAAGGGTAACAATCATTGGGTTGTTTGATCAACATAGTTTTAAAGCACTTGATTACTCACGTTTTCTTTACTGACTTGCTCTTTCCGTTTTCTTTTTTTTAGCTTTGTTTCTGTCGGGTCCTTGATGGCACCACAAAACCTTTTCCCCAATCATGATGAATGGCATGCCATCAAAAGCGACATTAAAACCCAATGCTCGTTGAGGGTTCTGGAAGTACACTCTTTTGTTGCCAGGCAAACTCTTCCAATCTGTCCCGAATACAAAATTGACATATTTTCTCATTGCTTTTTGAATACATAGCGAGTAGCAACATTACATTTCTATCAGTAGCGTGAATTGGGGGAGGGGTGGTAGTAGTGGTGGGGAGGTGGGGTTAGGTGTTGCTCACGAAAAGATTAATCTAAACTACTGCTTGTGTATATATATATTTTTTTTCATTTTTTTCGATCAATTATACAATAAATACTTGTCGGGATGTTTCTATCTGGGGTAAGTATGCCACCATGTGAGAGTTATTATATAAATAGCCGGCTGATACTACTTAGTTTCAGAGACGCTTGGGTGTTTAACCTACCAAAAACGACTATTACATGCGACGGTCGTTTTAAACAGATTTAGAAAAAAGATGCTGTTACCCTCTTTTTGTCTCTGCCATAAACCAAAACAATTTTTCGCCGAAGGTTCTTTTTGCCTTACCCCACCCCCCGCAAGGACTGAAAATTGCTACGTCCATCCACGCGAGAACGATCTTTCGAGATCTTAAATACTGTGTTATAATCGCATCGAATACATTAATTTATGTACAGAGAGCAAAATGACAGACTGCAAAGAGAATGAAACCACTTCATATACGAACTACGGAATAACAATTCCACATAACATTTCCATGCGTTTTAACATTGAAGTTAAGCTGCACACGAGGCATTACTGTCACTACTCGACGATATAAAATCTGATCCAGTAAAATTTCTGGATGTATCTGTATGTATAAAGCAATCGGTTATTTCGCATCAGATCAATCGAAGGTACATGGAACGTGATGGAATACGACTATGTTTACGTTCTCTGCACTGGGATCAATGACAGAAATAAAATGAATACACAATGTACATAAACAATGTCACTGACCTTTTGCACCAAACTGTTTGTCCACTCGCCGCACAACAAATTTGCGATTGTGTCCTTTTCATATTCACAGATCACCTGATTTACTTGTTCTAGTGTGGGGACTACTATTTCTCCACCAGAGGACCACACATTGTCAGACAATTCCATGGCAGGATTTTTACATGCATGTGAAGGCAGCTTGGCACTTCTTGTCAATTGTATTTCCCGCCGATTTTCATTTCTCGCGGGAACGCGTGGTTGTTTGGGGACTGGGCTAGTAAATTTAAATGTATCCCTTGTATATAAATCCATAACTTTAATCTGTGTGTGTTGATCAATTGATCTATTTGTGCACCTAAACACGCCAAAATTGATAAAACAGGCAAAGTGTTTTCTGCAGTTATGGCAAGTCCACTCAATTCTTATTTCAAAACTTCAACATCCTTTAAATTGAATATTGGATTCTTGCTCTCCCTCCCTTCCTTTATATATTTTATGCACCTACAGCCCCCCTTAGAAATTACAAGCAAACTTCATATATTTAAACAAATTGTTTAGCTTTTAAGCCCCACCCCTACCCCCAGGAATTTTTAATACTTTCCAACAGGAGAGTATGGAGAAACTTCTAATATACTTGTCAGGGGAGTGGAAAATTATAATTGCCATGGGATGAAACATGACGAGTGTTTAATCCCTATATCAGAAAAAATATTTGTATCATTGACAGCATGGTTTGAATGCAGGTTGTTTGGTCTGCATATATTTAGGTTAATATGACCCCACGTGATAATATTTTTCAACAAAGAACCACATTCAGAAAGATACATAAACTTTGTTTATTATTTTTATTAACAATGATTTAGAAATACATAGACAAGTAAAAACAAGCGATATAATATCCCGACGTTTCAGCGACCTCATGACGCCATTATCAAGGGTACAAATGAGAATAAAATTAACAAATGCGAGTTCAAGAGTAATAACTAATTTACATAGCGGAGGTGGCTACACAAATATTTTAGCACGGATAGAATCCGTTTGCACATTCAAACTCGGTGTTAATTGTTTGATGTAAAGCATCTCGTTGACTAGACAATCAAATTTGTTCATGCATTTCTTGAGAACTTTGAAACAGCTACGGAGGTCCTCAGGGACAGCACCCGCGTGGTCGTTGTCATAGTGCTTGTGTATTGAAGATGATGTGCTTTTATGGCCATCCACGCGGGCATATAAATGCCCGCGCGTGTAGCCAACATAGCTCCCTGTATCACACAGGTTACATTTAAACTGGTACACTACGCACTGTTGATTAACTAACTGCGGTTTAGTCTCACAATCTTTAAGGTCTTGGCCAATTTTCCGACTGACAAATACGGGCTGGATTGTGGTCTGGAGTTTAATGCTAAGGTCTTTCAACTGCGTCTTAACAATGTTAGCGGAGTCTTGGTCCTTAAAGGGTAAGACTACTCGGGTTACGTCATTTCCCGCCAAATTTCCCGAAGCCTGCAACGGTTGCTGGTCAGCAATTCTCGAGTTGATAAAGGTATTAATGGCAGAGTTTATGTAAAGCAAAGTTTATGTAAAGCCTACCAACACTGGTTTACTTGTCCACTATCAGAGCCACGTTGACAATCGATACAAACGGAGCTTATTAACAACTATGCTCGATCGCGCGTACCGTTTGTCTTCTTCATGGCCTTATTTCTCGGAGGAGTGTGAGCGCTTGAAGTCTTTATTTTCACGTTTGGACTATCCTTACCACCTTATCAACTCTGCCATTAATACCTTTATCAACTCGAGAATTGCTGACCAGCAACCGTTGCAGGCTTCGGGAAATTTGGCGGGAAATGACGTAACCCGAGTAGTCTTACCCTTTAAGGACCAAGACTCCGCTAACATTGTTAAGACGCAGTTGAAAGACCTTAGCATTAAACTCCAGACCACAATCCAGCCCGTATTTGTCAGTCGGAAAATTGGCCAAGACCTTAAAGATTGTGAGACTAAACCGCAGTTAGTTAATCAACAGTGCGTAGTGTACCAGTTTAAATGTAACCTGTGTGATACAGGGAGCTATGTTGGCCACACGCGCGGGCATTTATATGCCCGCGTGGATGGCCATAAAAGCACATCATCTTCAATACACAAGCACTATGACAACGACCACGCGGGTGCTGTCCCTGAGGACCTCCGTAGCTGTTTCAAAGTTCTCAAGAAATGCATGAACAAATTTGATTGTCTAGTCAACGAGATGCTTTACATCAAACAATTAACACCGAGTTTGAATGTGCAAACGGATTCTATCCGTGCTAAAATATTTGTGTAGCCACCTCCGCTATGTAAATTAGTTATTACTCTTGAACTCGCATTTGTTAATTTTATTCTCATTTGTACCCTTGATAATGGCGTCATGAGGTCGCTGAAACGTCGGGATATTATATCGCTTGTTTTTACTTGTCTATTTATTATTTTTATTAGCAATAATTTGATATAAATAAAGAAAAATTCTAAGCAAGACTTTAGGGAGGTCATACACTTATATATGAAGTGTTACCCTCTGAGTAGTATTACCATCTTACATAGTACCGGCCAGAGGGACGATTAAATAAAACAGACACAATAATAATATTTTATATTCAAAAATGTTATGATAATTTCTGATCTAGTTGACACCTAAACAGCAAAGCCTGTGATTGTGAAATAAAATTCTAAGCAAGACTTTAGGGAGGTCATACACTTATATATGAAGTGTGACCCTCTGAGCGGTATTACATTCTTACATAGTACCGGTCAGAGGGACGAGTCAACAAAACAGACAATAATAATATTTTATATTCGAAAATGTTATGATAATTTCTGATCTAGCTGGCACCTAAACAGCAAAGCCTGTGATTGTGAAATAAAATTCTAAGCAAGACTTTAGGGAGGTCATACACTTATTATATTAAGTGTGACCCTCTAAGTGGTATTACCTTCTTACATAGTACCGGTTAGAGGGACAAAAGTCTGGACAAAAGTCTGGATCAAAATTATTATGTTCAAAGATGTTATGACCTATATTTAAGGAAACTAAAACAAGAAAGCCTGTGATTGTTTAATAAAATTCCAAGTCACACTTGAAGGAAATCATATACTTTTAATAATATGAAGTGTGACCCTCTAAACGGTATTACCTTCTTATATAGTACCGGTTAGAGGGACAAAAGTACATAAGCTAAGCTCGCTCTATCCTACAAGATATGATCTCAAACAAACAGTATGAACGCTTTCAAAACGAGCACCTAAGTTCTCATGGAATGGGAATTCAAACTAGTATATCAAAAAACATACTTTTCTTCTTGTTATTCGCCTCACTTGAACACAAGCAGAGAAACGAGATGCCATATTGAATTTACCCAGAATTTTCCGAGAGCCAACCGAGTCGGAAAGTCGTCTCCAGTACTTCTCGGCTGTCCCTCTAAACGGTATTCTTTAGGCACAACCCTGCTGAGGAGCACCAGCCCTTAAATCGAATAACAAGGGAAATATGGGCACAGTGGGAATTGCTGGAGCTACGAGAAGGAGTACTTTACCTGCGGCCAGCCGAGGGAACTTCTTCAGCAAAGAGCAAAATGGTCTTACCTCAGGGGCTTATTGAAGAAGCGCTCACTGAAGTTCACGATGGTCCAGCAGGTGCCCACTTTGGAAGGATGAAGACCTTGAGAAAGATGAAAGCCAGATTTTGGAGACCAGGGTTGACAAAAGCAGTGCATCGGTACTGTAGCAGTTGCCTGACATGTGCCAAGTGCAAGTCCAGACCTAAGCCAAAGGCACCCCTACATCCATCCCATCTGGGAACCCTATGCAGAGAATCCATATCGACATTGTTGGTCCCTTGCCAAGGTCTTGAAGAGAAAACCGCTACATTCTGACTGTGTAGTGCAGTTTTACAAAGTGGGCTGAGGCATTTGCAATACCCAATCAACGCACCACAACTTGTGCAAGGGTGTTGGTAAAGAACTGGGTGTGTCGATATGGTGTGCCAGACGGCATACACAGTGATCAGGGAAGAAACTTCAAGTCCCAAGTGTTTGAGGAAATGTGCTATTTGCTGGAAATCAACAAAACGCGGTCAACTGCGTACCACCCAGAGGGCAATGGACAGATTGAGAACCTGCACAAAACCTTATAGAGCATACTGAAGTTCAGAGTTGAAGATGATCCACAGAGTTGGGATGAACAACTAGATTACTGTATGATGGCCTTTAGAAGTAGTGTCCACTCCTCCACGGGACATACACCTTTTGAATTTATGTTTGGATGGCAGATGCGGATACCCCTGGATGTGATGATGGGCGGAGCCAAAGACGATGAAAGGAACTACACGGAGTTTGTCAGTGATCTTCAGAGTAGTTTGGAAAGTGCATACCGTGACGTGAGGGAAAGTCTGCAAAGTAGCTCAGCATCGGCATAAAGGTGGGTATGACAAGGGCGTAAAACACATGGTGTTTCAGACTGGTGATTTAGTGCTACGCTACACTCCGCAGCTGAAGCCGGTTGAAGCCACCAAATTCCATCGGCAGTGGGAGGGCCCATTTGAGGTAGTGGAGCACGTCACGGACGTCACGTATCGGGTGAAGAAAGTCAGGGGACATTCCAGGAGATCGTAAGTAGTTCATTTTAACAATCAGCAGTTGTATCAGAGGAGGCAGGAAGAACCCTTGGAGGAACCAGTTGCTGGGGGGTCAGTGGATGCACCTCAAGGTGGATTACGATTAGGTTGAAAAAGCACGTGTTTTCTAGTACAGGTCGCTCTCGGTGCTCAAAACCTTGTATGTTCTCGGCTACGCGATTAAACTGTTTAAACGACTTCAGAAATAGTCTGGACCCCTTTTTGTGTGACGTTTAGTACATTTATTTTAATTCTAACCTTAGGTTACTTAAATCTCTGTGGAAATAATGATAACAGGCAGCAAGTTCTTTTGGAGGGGTCTTCACACATTTAACTTAATTGACTGTGTGACAGTCTATCAGCAAGTGTCAGAGTCTTAACACTTTAAGACCCTCAACAGATAAAAAGTTAACAATTGAAAGAGAAAAAATAACTTGAGGTTGCACACATGAGGTACAAGAATCACATGAACCCAATGTTTGTTCTTTGAGATTCCCCTGTGATAAAAAGAGGCAAGGATATACCTCTACTGGATGACTTAAGCATCGATATTCATCCAATGCTTTGTGGATACTAATTTGTGCATCATTTTTAACATCACTTTTCGACGCTCAACAAAGGTCACTTTTATGAGCTCCAGGACAGTTTTAGCGTTCCACTTTCCCTTTGTAAGCTCTGCTTTTAGTTTGCTTATGTTTCGCTTAGTGGTAACTTCATCATCCACTTTCATTTGAAGCCCTGCAAGTGAAAAAAGTGATAGGATGACACCTGGAAAATATGAACTCACTGGCCCACTAAATTTGTTTAAGAAATTTCTGATTCAAAGTGATACATGTAAGAGAGGTCTGCTATCTATTTTAATACCATTCTGGTAAGCTGCCTTTTATGTTATGTAATCCACTGAGCTATGTTTTCTACTCTACCTCACACGTCAATTAGTCCTTGCCACGAATGGGTTGTGTGAAATTCTTGTACTCACAATGTTAATCACTAGAGAATAGACAACTGTGATCAAGAAGTACCTTGTCCACAACACAAATTACTGTTAGCCATATATAACTACAGTGTTAAATATACACAGTTACCATTGCTTTGTTCTTTTAAGCTCTCACTGTCCTCTGAATTCTCTTTTGGCTTTTTTGAATGCCTACTCTTCATGTTCTAAAACTTACGCTGGAACTGCCTTTTTAGTATCATCTGTTAAATGATATTTTAATATTACGTTAAAAATTTGGAAAATAGTTAAAACATTCTTGTAATGTAGAAGGAAAAAAGAAGTCCAAGCAATAACATCAACAATAAAATACAATACTTATTGACTGCATAGATCATTTTATCTGCCTATGTGTGCATTCAAATATTATTATGTTGTATTCTTGGGAAAGATGTGTTCAGCCAGCATCTCTTCACCAATATGACACCTGAACTGTTGACATTTTGGTAACGTTGACAAAATACTGGGCTTATATGGAGTGAAAGAAAATCCTCATCCAGGAAAAAAGTTCACCCCAGTGTAAGGGAACTAGACGTAAAAGAACTAATATATATAGATAGGCCAAGCCTAAGAGCGTCGCACTTTGAACAAGCTTAACTAAGGTGAAACTTAACTAAGGTGAAAGGTTGGAAGCACAAGAATTAAGATTGACGACCGGGCTTTTTTTTTAATTTTAGCAATTCTCAAAAACAGTAAGCTTATTACCCGACCGCCTGCACAGTACATTTAGACTGTACAAAAGTTCACAAAAACAACTTTTCTCTGTCTAAAATAACTAGTACCACTACTTTCCGAATAAAATACAATTTTTTGTTTGTCAAAAATTGCCCGAGAAACTGATTTGGAAATCAAAATTGCAAAAATACACAAACATAAGCTTATTATTTGCATAAGGCGACGCGAGTGAAGACAGAAAATCTAAGTCTTGTTTTGTTTACATAAAATCGCTTTTTAATCTATGTAATGAATGAACAAAGACATAAAAACGGTCAACACAATCTTCTTTCGAAAAATTTGATTCAAATCTCCATTAATTTATGTTTAAAAGCAAAACATGTACCATTTCTAGCGCATCAAGGCAGAGCTGTCCTCGATGAAATTCAAGATAACAACATGACTTAATTTGAACACGTTTCATAAACATGTCTCCAAAACTTAAGAGAACACAAAGGAAAAGTCAATCAAAAATTGATATCAACATAAATTCGCATCGAAAAATGTGATTTATTTTACCTTTAAAGCACTGGACTGCTTGGAAATTCGTTAAAACTCCGCTTCTTCGGTTCTGAAATCCGTAATAAAAACAAGGCATCTCCCTGCATTGCTCCTGCATTGATAATATGAAGTTCCTCGAAGCAAGATTTTATCCCTGAAAGCTCTTCTTTTTCCACTAAAGCGGCTTCTGTGTATCCCTTAATTAGTATCCCTGTCTTGAGTAGCAATCCGCGAAAAAATGCAGGGAAGTAACGACTTTATTCTCCGCTAAACACAACAATCCAACTAAAGTGTTTACCGAGCTCACGGCTGTGTGGCCGCGCGAGAAACAAAGCCTCAGTACTCCTCGGTTTTCAAAATTGCTAAGATCCCGGATGTTGTGTTCCAACACGGGCCGCGGGTCGCACACGCACGTGCCCGCGAAACATTCCGCTAGCCATGACCATTAAAAATGACGGGCATAGATTCCATGAGTATGGGGCTGCGCAGCCGGGTCTTTGGCCCGGCGAGTGCTCCGCTATTAGACACCAGTCTGAATACATGTAAGCCAGTTAAACCAACCTTGTGATAAACTTTGCCTTACAAGCTACATTTACTTAACAAGAAGTTACAGAATTGTGGCCCTGCGAATAACCTTAATCGGCTTAAGTCAGTTTTACTGTACAGTTGGGTTGGGCCAAATTGACTTGACATTCAATCATTTCATTTCTAATTTAAGTACCCTAACACCAAAAGAAGGGACAATACTGTGAAGAACTACCTTGTCATTTTCAGGTGAATTTAAAGTGACATAACCTAGAACCTTTTTTACAGTAGTTCTTACCCAATTCTTAAATGGTCAGCTCCCTTTATCTGACATTGTGACTCCAGCTGCCTTTAAATACTCACAGGGGTCTTTTTCCCTTAGGCAAGGATGTTGTTCAATTAATTTCTTAGCCAAAAACTCACAAATACTGGTCACTGTTCAAACAACTGCATGTCTGCATGTCTTATTTTGTTTTCTACTTCACCAGCTTTCAGTGCCTTATCATATTTGTGATCAAAATGACGTGGAAGCTGAAAGGACCTTGGAAGTCCCTCTGGTACATGGAGGTCCTCAGATGGTATTAAATAACGTGCTCGTTTAGTAGTGACCCAAAGGCTCTACATCACTTAGCTCACTCTCTGAGTCTGCAGAGAGGGTTGAATGTGATGATGAACTTCTGCTGGCTTCTGAACACCCGAGTGACTTAAGAACCTTGCTGCCATCCTGTTTCCAAATACAATAAACTACTTTTGTGATTTATCTTGTTTTAAGTTGACGATAACATTTTTACAACAGATGTGGTCACTTTGTGATAAGTACATTGACTATGTTATGGGATGCCCAAAGAATAAACTGTTTACCAGCATTTAGGATCAGTGTTGGTCAAATTTAATTGCACTGATCAGCCAATCAAAGGATCAAAAGAGCTTGAAACTCCCACAACATATTAGAACAGCATTTAGAAACTATGACCCAGGAGTACACTTTTTATTACGTTTAAAATGTGCCATCCTGTCCAAGAAATCTGAACTTTTCTTTAAACCTGATTAGTTCAAAATGGGCACCTACTCAGAAGAAAGTCTTCTATAATTATTTATTATTATTGACTAATTTGCACACGTCAGTTGAAAATGTCATAAAACCATTTATTAGTTTAGCCATTTGCACTTGGTCAAACCAATTCAACAGAAAAGCCTTTATTCAAAAAAATAAAAAGGAAACCCTTCTACACTGTATAAACTTATGGTTTCCCCAAACACAATGTAAATTTTTATGTTTTCATCAAAAAAATTAATCACTCACTTTGGTAACTGGTGTACATGGAAGACAATAATAGGCCATGGACTCTGAAGAACCTGCACTTTGTCTTTGTCGTTTAAGGGATCACCATCCAAGTCAATATATTCTTGAAAATCCTCATCCCATTTCTGAAAAACCAGTTCACTTTGACATTCTGGTCACAGAATTTCCCTGAACTCAGCAGTAACTGCTTTCTTGAGATCCTCAACCTCGGCACTTAAAACGGTAAGAACTTTTCTTTAATTTTCAACCTGAATGAGAACTCGAACCATGATGCAGAGTCTAAAAAAGGGGAAATTAATAAAATGCTTTAGGGAAACAATCCATTTTTTCATGCATTCACATGTTTATAGAACTTTGAACAATCAAATTATGACGAGCGCTCGTCTCAATCAAATCGTCTGTTGTGCGAACTGTACATCCTATAACTGTTTTGTACGAAAGTCGAGGAGGGACTTCGGACTTCAGACTTCGGACACGGGCATTTTTGTTTCCTTTGCTTTCGAAGCCCCGACAACGCTGTCAGTTGAAATCGAATACCTTGTCCACTTTTAATCTAAAAATATGGTACATTTAAAGTTGTAAACATTTGTGGAGCAGTCTCAAGCCACCACTACTGTAAACAGGAGAGTACAATGCAAATCTACTATTTTAACCCATGAATAAGCGCATGCGTAATGAACGGGATATCGGTAACGAAGACAGATATGCAAATGAGCACTCACTCGCTCACTCACTCACTCCTTCCATCAGCTGTAAACTCAGTGACGTAATGCTTGTTACAAGGAAGGCGTGAATCCAGCGATAACAATAACTAATTTGTTGTAAACGAATATAAACAACAATAAGCTTAAAGATTTTTCGCATTTGGAGTCTTTAATGCGACATAAAATTGATCTACAAGGATTTTCTAATAGACGCATTTTGATGCATTAAATAATAAAATTTAATCTCAAATGAGCATGTGTTCCTCGGTGGCCTCGTGGACTAAGGCGCTGGATTTGCACTCGGAGGCCCGGCTTCAATTCACGCCCGTGTATGCCTTAAAATACCGCTCAAAATTATTCTGGGGTATTTCCGATATCGGAAATTGAATTACCGAGGTCGGAATTGCATTGTCGACCTCCGTTATTCATATTCCATTATCGACATCGGAATCGTTGATGATTTCCGAGGTCGGAATTTAATTTCCAATGTCGGAATCTATTACGGCAGCCAAATAATCCACCGATAGAGAGGCGACCCGAAAATTTATTCCTGGTGTCGCGGGAATTATCAGGAGGCGAAATTCATTTATTTCATATATTTTTTAGTGATATCATATTAGTAATTGATTATGTTATTGCTCATTTGAAAATAGTTACAGGGATAGGAACACTTCATATTTGACCGGTTGACGTGTATCTCTTTGGCAACTTTCTTAGATAAAAGGAGTATAATTTCCATCCATAAAATGTAGTCATCTTAGATTATGGCATGGAAGAATGAATAAAGTATACTTGATAAACCCGAATGACAATGATGTGTTGATTCTTTTTTAGTTTTACAAATTGCAAGTTATTTTCAAGTTCTACAAAATAACAGCAGGTTCTGTCCTCATATCTCGAGCATCAAAGAAAACAAGTGAAGAAAATAACAAGATATAGAGTTATCAAAGTTTTTTAATTCACGACATCACCAATCTACTGTACTGTAGTTAAGTCTACTGTATATTTGTAAAATCTTCGTGTGAATTGTTTATTGAAACAGAACTAAATTGAAACTTACGTAAAAAAAAATAAGTGAAAGTTTACTGTTTAAGCACAAATTCGTTTCCTCCTTTTTTAATAACTGAAACAATTTGGTCGTAGCCTATACTTACATTACTAAAGATCAAGGGTGACATCTTAAGTCTATGGTCTTTAAAGTACCTTTTAACAAAACTTTAAATCAATCTTTTCGCGATCATTTGTTTTAAAATCAAGTGGAGTTGTATTGTTTTTGAAGATTAAACTTGGACACAAAACTGCGTTTTTGTAAGTTTTCATTACACATTGGTGCCTTATAGCATTGCCGTGAAGCTCGATCTATCAATTTAGCGCATTCAGGCCTCCAAACAGGCAAGATATAAACCTCTTCAAATTTGCATTGCTTTGCGATTTTTTTCATAACTTTTATATGTTACCCGCGACAAATTACATTTTATTGTATTGCTTCCCGCTCTATGCTTTAATTGATAAAAGCTATGATATAACACGCTTACGTAAATATGTTGGCGAAGTTCTCCCCTATTGGAGTGACTCCATTTGGTATTTTGTCTGGTGTTTAAGTGTAAAAAAATATACATTAACTAACCAGTAAAACGCGCGCGGAGTTATTGGAAAAATGAACCGAAGGCCCAGGTTCCACCAGAGCGAATTTCGTTCATTTAAGTAATCAATCTGTCAACACATAACGTAAAATCACTGCGACTTTACGAAAACTTTCATTTTTTTCGAATGGACAAATCCCACCAATCTTCAAAGAAGCCAAAGTGCTTTTTTTGGCAAAGGAAACAATTTTGTTTATTTTTAAAGCATTTATGCCTAGAATTGTAGATAAACAGTTTAAAATGCAAGGCTAGTAGAACGGTTCGACTGGTAGAACTAGTCCCGAAATATTGACCATTTAACCTGCCATTAATTTCCGTCCTACTAGCCTATACATATGTTTTTTACATGTTGTCTGGGAGGATTTTCTGGTCCTCAAGATATTTCTTCAGCGCGATGCTGCCAGCCATGACGGCTGTGAACTTGACTAAGTTCATAAAGCTTGCACTGGGGTCGGGGGTTAAGTTTTCTTTGATGGTCTTTTTCCCAATCCAACCAATACCAGCGACAAGGCCAGTGATTGTTCCGGCTTCGAGGATAGACTTCACAAGCTTGTTGTCAGTCATGGTTTGTGTGCAGTATACATGTTTTTTTATTTTTCTGACAGAACCTTTTGTGCCTTTGTCGTCTCGTTCAATCTCAAGCCATGCCCTTTAGGCCCTCGTCATGGAGGACTCGGGCCTCGTCATAGAGGACTCTGGCCTTGTCATAGAGGAGTCGGACCTCGAGTAAACTGCTTCAAAGGCTTTCACGTTTAATTCAGCCAATAAAAAAAGCGCACCTCCGACTGCAGCAGTATTCACCAAAGCCTGTAAAAGCTTCATGGTCAGTATATATATGTTTTTTTATTCCATTTTTTTAATTCCTTGTCTTACCGGAATTCGAGATGGGGGTGGTGCAGCGGGTGTTGCTGCCGGTGTGTTTGCTGGTGTTGATGGTGTGTTTGATTTGCGTCCAAGTCTTTGCATTATGGCTTCGCGTTGGTAATAAACACCAGCAAGAGAGACAGCCAACCCTCCAAACCCCAGAATATAAAAGATTGAGTTGCTGTCGCTGTCACTTGTTGTGTCACTTGTTGCACCACTTGTTGCACCACTTGTTGCAGAATTGTTTTCACTTGTTGATGGTGCAGGCTTTTGCGCTTCGGCCTTTTTCTTTGCTTCACGGGCCAGGCGGTTGCGTTCTGCTGGCCTTTTACCAGAAGCAACACGGCCGGGGTTCTTTTCTGTTGCGGGCTTTGTTTTCGGGGCCTCAGAGGTAACCCGTGCAGGTGTTGGAGTTGGAGTTTGAGTTTGAGTTTCTTCAGGGATCGTCTCGAGTGGTGTGGCCATAGGTATATATATGATTTTATTTTTTACAATTGTGCTGACAGGTTGCTGACAGGTTCCACCCAGGTTCCAGTCAGGTTCCTTCAAGGTTCCTGCGAGGTTATCCCAGGTCCCAGCCCAACTTCATCAAAGCCCTCAAGTGGATAGCCTTCACTGTCTCTTGTTGGATGTGTGGGTTGGGGCTCAGGCTCTCGTTCAAACTTGATGTGTTTTGTTGTGATGAGAGCAGCATTGGCAAGTGCCAGAAACCGTCCGCATCGCATGGCAAGACCCCCAGCAAGATTTGACAGCTCCTGGTTGATGTTGTAGTCGTTCTTGAGTTCTTGCTGAAACTTCTTAACATCCTCAATCGGGATCACCAGGCCAACGCCTTTGGACGCGAGCATGATGGCGGAATCAACTTGGGATTCGGTTGTCTTGTTGCCGACGTAGGCCTCGTACCTTTTGCAGTACTTCTCAACGTCCTTGTCTGACAACCGCTTGACATGATCGTGTGTGAGCTGCACGCCGATAGCTTCTTTGGCCTTGCCAGTTGAAACAAGGATTGCCAGCGTCTCACGTTTGGCAGGAATGCCATTGTCACCAACTAGCCCTGTGGGAGGTGTGGTTTCAGGGGTGGCCTCCAGCATCTGCATTACTTCGTTCAAGGCGACCTGGTCTTCAGCTGCTTCTGCCATCATCAGGGTATATATATGTGTTTTTATTTTTCAATAATTCTCTTGATGTCGGGCAAAAGGGTTTTAAGCTCTCGTAAAAGCCCCGCCGAGCTCTATGGTGGTGATTACAAAATTACAAAAAAAAAGAATGTCCACCAAACACTGCAACTTCAAAAGCTATCTCAACAAACATCTGAAAATTTGTGAACCCTACGTCTTCTTGTCCTCCGAAGAAATACAACATGCAAATGAGACATTCAAATTCATTGAAGAATATCTACTGAAAAGAATCTCTATGCCATTTGTAGCCAACAAAATCTTGGATGCGATAAAAGGGCCACAATGGCTTGTCAATCACTTCCGGCCACAAGTCCCAGAAAAATCAATGTGTAAGCACGAACAAAACTGGCAGATCATGCTTGAAAAGATGGGTCACGTTGAGTGAGCACTGCCATTGAAACTTTTGTGAGCACTTGGACCGTCATAATCTTCCTCGTCATCACTGCCGATATCTGTATGCAGTAATGCCCACTGTATACATCTATAAGGTGGCATGCCAAGACAAATGGCTCGGTGTCTGCCCATGTCCACTTCTGGTGAGAAGAGTTCTTGGCATTTATCACATGTTTGTGAAGTAAATATAGGGAAATAGCAATCGTTTTGCCAGTGATAATTTTTTATTGAACGGCATACAGATTTCATCCTGCATTGATGAAGTGGCCTTGCAGTCAATTCAAGGATGTAATCTTGAATCATGTCTGGCAAATAATCCCAATGAGATTCACCAAAAGACAGTTGCTCCATTGGTTCAGTCGAGGTATAGACTGGGTTATGTTTTTTCAATTGACTCCATTTTTGAGTTTAAGAAGGATTCCAACACTGCACTGTCATCACCCAAATTGTTTGGAACTGTTTTGACAGGGGCGGTTTGTTGGATGCTTTTCTCTTCAGAGTGTTCTGTTATCTTTTTTCGAAGGCTTGCCAGGCTGTTATGAAAACGCTCGACTGACGTTTGAATATTGCTCAAAAAGTTTGGTTGCTTTGGCGTCCAAATCTCAGTTATATCCAGGAGCTTCCAGGCAAACATAGCCACTGCGCTTGCCGTTGCGGGCGGGCTCAGGAAAAAACGCATTTGACCCCCTCTTACGGGGTTTGAGGGAGGGGTATCCAGAGTAGTGGGTGGGGGAAGGTCTCAAATACCAGTTTTCAAACCCCTAAATAAGTGGGCCGAACGCGTGAGGCCCACTTATTTAGGGGTTTGAAAACTGGTATTTGAGCCATCCCCCACCCACTACTGCTCAGCTTCTAGTTCTGATGGAGTTTGTGTTAGGTAATCCCACAAGTTATGCGAGAGAGGTGGAAGACTATCTAATACGTACAACTGGAAGCTCGCCAAATTTCGTTGGCCTGCATCGTGTCTTGGGACATCATCATTTCTCTTGTAAACGGGTAAGTCTACATGTTTTAAGGCAAAATATTAAAATATAAAATGTTATGTCCCGTGTAATTAATGTCGTTTTGATCCTTTGCAGGTCAAAAAAATTGCCCTTCAGAAAAGTATCCAGCTAAAAAGACAGTACCAGGAGATGATGTTTGTGTTTCGCCCCGAAGAGCTGATATTTTTGGACGAGTGCTTTTTTGTAAGTGTGCTGTATTACGAAACGTGTTACACTAAAACAGCATGAAAACTAAACATCATTATTTTCGTGAAAGTCATCAGAAAGCTTAGGGTCGTCACGAATAATTCAAATTTAAGCACGTATGCGTAACCATTTTGTTAAGAGAAATAGTTTTATTGGGACGACTGATGGACATTTGTTTGCCTATTTATTTTTGTTTTGTTGCTTGTTTTCTTCTTTGGACAGGATCGGAGAATCACCAGGAATTACGGTTACGGTATAAGAGGTGACATAGCAACTGGAAATTACAAAACTCCTTGATCTCCGCGAGTAACATGCATGGCTGCCATCAGCTACAATGGTGTCATTGCCGCCAATATGACAAGGAAACGATTCAATGGAAGGAGATTTAAGCGATTTTTAAGAAAAGAAATCGTCCCTATTCTTCAGCAATACAATGGGGTTAACAATAACTCTGTTGTAGTAATGGGTAAGTGAAGATATGTCAGATATTTCAGCGCCAATGCCCACAAAATACTTGTTTCCCTATACCTTTTCTTGCTGAGAAAGAGGATGCAACAGTAATTCAGTCCATAATATGAAATAAGATTGCTCAATAAACTACTTACCTTTTTCATGAGTATAGGTGGTTTGGGCGGAAAATTCCCCGAAACGCTAAATCTAAGGGGAAAGGCAGTTCTCTCTGACTGAAAGAAATATTACTAGTTGCAGAAGAATCCTTGTTAGCTACACCACATGGATGACTTTGCTCATTTTGCTTGTCTTTGACATGACAAGCTATTTTTGTTATTACTCCACCGATAACTGGGCGCTAAATTATCCTTGTATATTTTATTTCAATAGACAACCATGCAGCTCACCACGTCGAAGGAGTAGAGGAGATAATTGAGGGAACTGGAGCATTCGTTATCTTTCTCCCTCCGTACTGCCCTGAACTGAACCCAATTGAGGGGATTTTTTCTATCGTCAAGGCCTGGCTTCGAGAAAATGAGCTGATGTATCTAATCACACCCGACCCAGAGGCCATGATTTTGAGGGCTTTCTTTAACGTCTGTGGAATGGATGTACAGTCCATGTACGGGCATTGTGGTTATTAAGTCCCGTAGCTTGCATCGACAATTAATTTACCAACAGCACACAAATATTGTACTTAAGCCCCATACAAACAGTCACAACATTGTATTAATATTTTAAATATCTGGTGAAAAGATGTTCAAGTTCAGAAGACTTTGACTTGTTTATATTTTCCAGTTATAACATTGTCAGAAGTACGTTGTTTCTACCTTTTCTTCTGTAATGATAGACACGATTATGTTCATGTTTATTGCGAGACCCAGAACAACGTATGTTGAGACAATTAATTTTAACATTCAAAATCTGATTTCAATTTAAAAACGAGCTAATTCTAAGTGAACAACATTTTCATATTCAGTATAATTTATCTGTTTGCCATTCATTGATCACTGGTTTAAAAATATCACGTGCAGTTTAATATTGTAACTTCCTGATAACCGCTAGTTGCAGTTAGACTCCAGTACAGTTCAATAGGCCATTTCCGAGTTGCGTTTATAGCCTCCTTATGTTAAAGTTCGTTCACTGTAGTGCCCACTGCAGGCATAAATGGCCTCAGGTTTTGGTGACGTAAGTACGCAGGTAAGTGGCTCCATGCGTAAGTCCTGTACGTACAAGAATTATACGTATAGTAACCCGTAATTGTATCGTAAGTACCACACGTGTCGTTTTATGCATCAGGGCACAGGGAAGTCGAGAGGAGACATTTACCTGTCCCTGGGGGATAATAAACCTCTTCACCCTAGTTTGTTTGTTTTCCCATTACAGACCACGTGACGTTGCTCTTGAGAATAGTTTCTTTCAAATTTAATCAAGGACATGTGGAAATGAACGTGTGGTCTGTAATGGTCCATTTGCATACGAAGGTTCAGAGGTCTATTTGAGCATTTTACCCCGGAAACACTAGACGTGCGCGAGCATCTTCGTCCCCCCAACCACCCCCCCCCCCCCCCCCCACCAAGTTGTGAAGAACATATAGAGGAACGCTCATGGTCGAACGATAGAATCAGCCACCTTGTGTTCATTTGTGCAATTTTTTTTATTTCAACTAATAAAAGGCTTAGCACGCCTTGAGAGAGAAATATAGTTACAAATAGACAGGATATGCCATTGTTCTTGTCTAAAATAACACAAACAACTATTTTGTGATGTTTGATTAAAGAGTGATCACTGAAATTCGGTTCATTTTAATAATTCGTCACGCAATGACAACAACCCATGTTTGATTTTGAAAAGATTCAATACTATTATTTAATACTTGTCAATAACAAGTCATACTTGGAAACCCAAAAAAATCATCTAATAACAATATAATCTTGACTGCTCTTTAAAATACGGCGTGCATGATGTTCAACTTGTTTTGTTACTTTGACGACATGTCACGTAGGATGCTCTCTTTTTGCCGGTCGAATTCTTCCTTTGTCAAATGACCTGCCTTGTGTAGGTCTCCAAGCATTTGTAGCTGTTTGAGAAGTTCTGTTCTGTCGTGTGTCTTACTTGCCGATGGCTGCCAAAAACATTACAGAACCAAAAGTTGCTTTTCTAATCATAATACATGCAACACGTTAATCAGAAACTAGCGGCCCATCAGCAGAGTACAGCTTCGCCCCTCCACCTACAAACAACAACGTTGTAAATCACTAAGACAAGACAGAGGGTACGTGTTCAATCTGTAGCAAATGTAAAAAAAAATCATCGACCATTGCTTGCACCACTTATGTGTTCATTTACTATTCAATTAGTCATAAATTTGATTGATTTAGTCACTTATGCCTTAAAATCTTTCTTTAAGATTGGTAAATGATTTTCACAAGGACATTACCTGAATAGCACTGGTAGAGGTGCTTGCTCCGCTTTTAAAAATGCTGGCCACCTCGGTTATGGCTTGTGTCAGCTCCGATGGCCTTTTGGTCTTGTTCTTGCCCGCATTTCCGTCAAACACAGGATAGTCCGGTGGTTCCTGGTAGCTATCGTGCAGTCCTTTATCCTGTGAAAAAAAAAATAGAGTTAATAACAAAAACTGTGGTATTTCTTTGTTGGCAATTTCGTAAACATAATCAAGCGTCGCCACCGTTCTGACTCAGAACGCACAAAACTCAAGTCGTTCATAAAAGTACATTTTGTCGGGTAGTTTATTGCATAATTTGTAGTGAAATGATTTCAAACAGTCGCTTTAACAACTGTTGCCTCATTGTCGACTTCATACGTGCATGAATTTTCACCCACTGCACTGCCAATTCATGCTTTTTCCTCAATCTGAAATCTTTGTTGCATAATGCCGCCGTTATTATTGCCCCTACGTCGTCAGCTTTTTAATTACATTAAACCGTATGTAGCTTACCAGTGCCGTTGCCCAGAGCCTATACTCGCTCTGTCGCCAAGCATTTTGGTGTATCTCTTGTAGTCGCTTTACAATTTTGTTGAGCGATGTTTCCTTTTCACTGGCCGAGGGCCTCTTGCGTTTTCGCTTTGCGCTATTCATGGGCTCATCGGAGGTTGACTCATCGGCTGACGATGCTTCTACAACAACAAATGTTTGGAAGGAAATAGTTTCCATTAGATACGCAATACAGGTAGTCTAAGAACAGATTACAGGTGTAAACGCTTCGATGCAATCTTTACCACAACCTGTGACTGATGCATATGCCGGTAATTTCAATTTTAATAGTCACCTGGGATTCAAAATAAAACAATTTATATGAAATACATGTTTTGTTTTTGTTTCTTTACCCTACATATATGCTTTTTTTACGCTTTTAAATACCGTGATCCTCATTTCAATTTATTTTGAGCAATTGGGCAGGATAAACTTTAAGGGCTAGATTGCAGAATACCCGGCCACTTTTGAACGGTCAAAATCTACTGCTCCCGCGGTCCCGCAGACATCAATATGATAATTTAGTGCATTGATGCCACGTTATCAACAAGAGTCACGCTAATTCGCACTTGATTTTCGCTTTAATATCTATCCGTAGATTCACCTGAAAGGCGATTCGCCTGATGTAGATGCTAAAAAAGAGAATAACATGAAAGTGGATCTATATTACTGATCGTTACTCATTATAAAAGCGTTGCACCGGAGCGATCGACTGACGGACTGCAGGACCGCGGGAGCAACCGTTACGTTTCATTCACCGGCTTGAAATTATTATTGTTCATCGACTGTGGGACCGCGGGACGGCGGGAGCAGTAGATTTTTACCGTTCAAAAGTGGCCGTATTCTACAATCGCTCCACTTTAAGTTACTGTGATTTCTAAACACTGTGTCATGATTCAATAAGCTGAATGTTGCTGTTTAGCAATAAAATTTCCACTAACCTTTGGTATTCTGCCGACATTGCTTTGGCTGTTCATCGTAGCAGATGTAAAAAAGGGGGTGTTTGTCCTTGTGTTTTTTACCACTGTTGAAAGCCTCTTTCAGATCTCGTAGTGTTTCTATCTTAAATTTCTTGTTTGAATAGCCAATAAAGCCAATTTCCGTGGACTCCATGTCACCGAAGCTAAGGTGCTCCCCGTATATGTCCAAGAGGATTGTCTTTGCTTGGTCGACGTCGTCCAAAATAGGAAATTCGTCAATAGCAAACTTCTTGAACGTTCGCTTGTTCTTTGGGTCATTATAAACCCTAACGTTAATTTTCAATGGATCCATGTATTCTCTACTGTTCTGCACTCACTACCCAGATACGCTACCGAGAGTAAAGAAGTTATGAATCTGAGCGCTTCAGCACGCCTTTCGACATGTTATTCCACAGCCTCACAATAGAATGGTGATCAGGCACACTTTAGTATCACCTCCCTAACGAAAATCGTGATTTTCGCACCAATAAATGCGCAAGAAATTATCAACGATGTGAGAAAGGCGAAACAATACTAATAAACATTTGACAGAAACCATTGTATTTTTTCTTTGAAGAATATGCGTCCTCTTGTATTCTGTCACCACCTTTTTGATGAGTACACAAAAGACATATATTGTATATATATATCCCTGAAGTAGCAATGTTTTTGAAAACCAGTGTATATATATATATATATATATATATATATATATATATATATATATAGATTTGTAGAGATGGATTACTTGGTCGAAGACATTTATTCACTGCTACTCAGAGTTTCATGCTTCTTACGAAGCAATCATCAGGCAACTGCCTACAATAACGGATACATAGAATACATACAAAATTTGAAATTACAGAACAATACCTAATAGTTTATCTATTGAGCACTTTTATAGCTGATGAAGTCTTCAATTCATTATTTTATTATATTATATATATATATATATATATATATATTAATTGTGTTAGATTTGTATAATCTCATTGTGGAAATGCTGATGTAAAAAGGCCCCAACATGGAGGTCAGTGTATGCTTGATCACATTAGAGACATCAAGTGAAAATAGTTTCTGAAATTGTACCTTCAGGGAATCAATCCTCTGTGATTCCTTAAACTCCATTTCTTGTTGCCGCTTCAGGGCCAACTCCTTTTCCTTTTCCTGCCTTTAAAAGATGAATAAAATAAAAGAACAAATTACACATAACATAAGTTAAGCAAGGGAGGCTTCCAGTATGAGGATGTGAGTAAATGAATAAACTGTCAGGACAAAACAACAAAGGGTCAGTACCCAATACATTTTAACCTTCTGTTGGTGCTTACATTAGATTAGATTAAAAGGCAAACTACATGTAACTTACCTGTTCAGTTGAACAATATCAAGGCCTTCCTTGGCTTTGTAAATAGATTCCATCAAATCTGTCCAAGATAAACTTTCTGTGGGAGCAAATGTACATGTACATGTAATAAGAGTGATCAGACTAAGGAGAAACTTAAAATGATGTTTAATGTGGCTCCATATAGTTTTTTGGCGCGCGAGGCATGGGCACGAAAGTGGCGCGAGCGTGCGTTTGTTTTATTTTGATGACATCAGGAAAATGAAGAGGTACATGTAACTAAAACGTTTATAAAATTTCCACAAATAAAATTTCATCCGTGTCTACATTCTGTTTGAGTTCTCCACAAACTTCATGGAAGAAAGAGATCAAGATTTCTTTTTTCAAAGAGGACTGTTTCCTCTTAAGTTCATGCATCTTAGTTTGGAGCACAACCTTAACATCTTCATCAGAGACAAGATTAATTTTCTCCTCTGTTCTCTGGAGTATTTCCAATTTGGTTGCATTCTTTACATCCTCTCCCTGAATTCTGTCTTCTTCAGTTGTGTACACGATTGTTATGGGTACATCAACTCTCGGCTTCCTTTCCACAAAGTGCTCAAGTAGGAACTGCTTTCTGTTTTCCTTAAATGTGTCGTCCATGTTCAAAAGGTGTTTGTCAAGAGCCGCACCACTAAGCGAAATGTGATGGTTGGGGTTTCCTAAGAAATACCTGTAATAAATTATATTGAAACAAAATTAGATTTACAAATAAATTATATCAAAATCATTATTTGAAAAATGTACAAATACAGATTAAGAAATAATGTAGAAAAAAAATACAGACAAGAAAATGTAGTTGTAATATGTCACATGTAATCAGGACTACCATTAAGCTTTGATATACAAGCCACATGTACACAAGGAAAGTTGGTAATCAAATACTCAAGATAGCCTCTCGTGGCTGTTGTCTTGCAGTCATTTTCAAACTGTGAGTAACCGGCCATCAACACTGCAGTTGTCAGTCATAACAGCCAGTTGCCGGCTACTAATAACAGCTCTGTGTTACTGAATATACATGTAAGTTGCTCAGAGATCATTTAATGTACAGTAGGTGAAAACAGCTTACCCCTCTCTTCGAAGCTTGATTCTCCATGCAAGAACTTCTTCCTTGAAGTCATACCTCTTTCGTGAGATGGCAGCATCTTGTTTTGGATCATGCATCCCAATCAAGGACAAGAGCCACTGTCGTACCTGGGAGAATGAATGATCAGTTAACTGAAATACAGTATTCACTACATTCACATGTATTTTTACATTGGATTAGTCTTGATCTCATGAACTATGCACTCCAAGCAAGAGTAGCCAGAGCTACACATGTACATGTAGTAAGTTACAACTCCTGTTGAATGAGATTTGCATTCAGCGTAGGGTTATCTAAATTAGTGGATTTTGCCAGCAGTTTTGCAGGCACAACATTATTCCCCATCAATGCATCAATGTCAAATTACAGTGTACAAAATAAAGCAATGATAAGAATTATAACATACATCTACATTGACAACACTTTACAACGCTTACATTTGTCAACTTGCCAAGATTGCGAAATATCCGTAGCCAGTCAAGAGCAGTCATGACACCATGCTGCCAGACTTTGGAATCTTTGTTCACCTCCTCCAGATTTGCATCCATGCACTCTCCTTTGCTTGGGTTTCCAGAGGTACTTATGGACTCTGTTCTTGTAACAAATTCAGCAAGGTCTGGGGGGAATGATGCTCGGTCCACACTAAGAATCAAGGAAAATGATTGATAATTAAAAAATAGCATCTCTTAAACTTTCATCACTCAATCTTCAAAATATAAAATTAATTGTCTACAAAAGCATTATTCCATGGTTAAAAATGTCTAATAAATGATGTTGTGATGGTAGTTTCAAAATATAATAATTATTAGTAAAAATAATGATGGTTTTGAAAGTACCCGAAACGTTGTTTATGAAACATTTTTAATCACAGAATAATCCTGTTGTAGACAAATTTCACAATCAATTGTACATAATAATATTATAAAAGCAATATATAATTATAATGGTAATAATAAGGTGCACTCATTGAAACTGCCAACATTTTAAGAAGGGTCCTGAACATCTGATCAATCACATGCTGTGATTGATCAAGGGACAGAAAAAGAACTGCCAATTTTTTTATCATGAATTTTTAAAATAATACTAATTATTATACATGTAATAATATAATAATTTATTACTCAGTTAAGGACAGAGAACTTGTTAATTAACGCAATATGTGAAGGTGTCTAAGGCCACAGGAATTGTACGCAAGGTACACAAAAAATAAAATATAGTACAGTATAATCTTCTTCCATATTTAATTAATATGTTAGAAATTATATACTAACCTGTCATGCAAGTCTATAAGTGCATACTTGGAAACACCATTCCTGTGAAACAATGGCGCAAATGCCATATGCCCTGCTCGGATATACTGCGCATTGTTCCTTCTCACACCCACATGGAGTAAGTTGATGCCCATCAAGTATGACCAAATAGTGTTGAAGATGTACCTGTAGTTGGGATGCCTCCAACCAACTTTAACTACCCAGTCATACAAGAAGTCATTCACTGAAAGGGCTCCCCCTGATGCAAGGCGGCTACGCACATAAGGTACGAGAAGTTCATACCAGAATCCAAGGTGGGCCACTTTCAGAATGGACATTGTTTTGTGATGGTCTGAACATTTCTTTACAAACTTCTGAGCTGCTTCAGAATTGAACCCCAACTCTTTGCCCAGTTCACACATGAACACATCCCAGTTAAGATTAGTGAAAGTCTTGGCCATGTTCATTTCCAAGTGGAGTTTTCCAATGCGCAATAACACCCAGTCAAACTCTTGAACAAAATTAACTCTGCGGCCTCTGTGCTCATTAATACGGTGTTCATCCTGCTCTCCTTTGAGAACCTCTGCCCCACAATCGCGACACAAACAGACGATGTCAATCACAGTTCTACTGACTAAATACGGCGATCCATCCATGGTGACACTCAACCATTTACATGCATTTGGAATGTCCGGGTGATATCTGGAAATGGAAGCAGCATGTCCTACCCGTCTAAGCACTTCTTTAACTGATTCAAAGGAATTGGGATTAACAAACACAGGGTCACAAGTTTGCACCTTGATAGGATTTGCTGGATGCCTGCTTGGGACATCAGTCCATTCATCATATGTTTCCCAAACTTCCTCCTTGCTGTAAACAAATGCTTCATTTTCTTCAATTTGGAACCCGAGTGCTGTTTCATGGACTCTGTGACGATAAGTGCGGACAGGGGCAACAAGTGCAGTCCCAAGGATGTCAGTACCGTTGGCTTCCTTTTCCGCACTTTTCAAACTGACCCGGCAGTCTTGATTGATACATTTGCGCTTTGTCTTTGGCATGCTGGTGTTACATACTGAACATATACGCATTCCTTCTTTTGTCCGCATCTCTGCAACCCTTGAGTCAATGTCATCCGTCCAGCTGCCTTCAGAATTTGTCTGCTCTTTCACAACTTTGTGAAGGATTTCATCAATCATCTTTTTGTTCTAGAATAAAAAATATCAAGATAACGAGAATAGAATTATGAGGTGTAAACCAATTAACAGGTATATACGAGGGTGTCAATGGGGTATAGCTCTAGTCAGTAAACAGCTGAAAAAAAGCCAATTAGTCAGTAAACTGTTAAAAAAAGTGGCTTTAGTCAGTAAACAGCAAAAAAGGAGATTAAACAGTAAATTTGTATGATTATATGACTTTTATGAGCTTTAGATGGTATTCGTTTGCAAAGTAAGCCATGATTTTAATAAAATCAGTTTTTGTTCACTGTATTGGCACAATTAGTACTCCTATGATCTCATGTGGGCTCCTATGAGCGATGTTCAAGAACTTAATGACCATTTATAGACAAAAAAGCACACTGAACAGTAATTTCTGTAATGTTTGTCACGTTTATTGCCTTTATTTATTTTCTACAAAATGATTCACAATTACCCGTTCTTGTCTTACAAGTCCAGTCTAACCACTGCTCTAATTTGCCTCCCAAGTCGAGTGGTCAGTGTATGGGGCACAACATGTCCAACATCCTCATCCTCTTCAGGCTCATCACCAGATAATGACAAATCGGAATCGGAATCATACTCTTCTGTCTCTTCTGACTCTTGTAGGTCTTCCAGAACTTCCTCTTCCTCATCTTCCACGTTCATGTCAGACATGTCAAGGGGATCTTATCGTAGTTCCACACTGTATGCTGTCAAAGGCAATGTTCCAGCAGAGAATTTAGTAGTTTGCTGCCTAACAGTGAGCTGCCGAACGTATTGCCCATGTTCCCTTGCCCATTCCTTCATCTTCACAATGTCTGCCCTGTCCATGGAAACGACTGGAATAGGATTCAATTTGGGAATATTACACAGATCTATTGCCACTGCTGGGACTGGGTAGTATGACCTTTGATGGGTGAAATATTTGGCGGACCAGTTGGTTATTCTCTTTACGGATTCCCGCATTGCCTTTCCGAAATCTCTACAGTAATCTAGTACACTAGGTGCTGGGTGTTTGATCTTGGTTGTTGCATGCAGACTCTCTACAACCAAAGTCAACAGGGACTGGAGGTTGATCGCATCTGCGGCATCTGGGTTCAATACTTCTAATGCTTTAAGGAGTTGTGTGATACTATTTAACATCAGCTCGCACGATTTGGTGATCTTGCTGGATACTGTACCCTCTGGTCCATTGGTGACTTTGTCTGTTCCCAGCTGCTGTTGAACATCAGAAACGCATCTTTTGAGATAAGTCGTGACATTCTGTAGGCAGGTTTTCGCATCTACAAGGGAGGCATCAATGGACTTTTGACCTTTCAAATGAACGCCAAAGTTACGATATAGGTCCCCAAGGTGTGTGAGGAATTCCGTCGTACCATCCAAAGGCGTGACTAACTTCACACATCCTGTAGATGCATCAGTAATGTACTGTGTTCTACCCTCACAGCAAATTCCATATGGCTGTGAAAATTCAGCAAATAGTGCACTGCCATCAGCTGCTCCTTGTTGGCCTTTACCAGCATGTACTGAAAAACCACTGCTGTCCAGCTTCCACACTTGCCTGCTCTTCCTGTCAGTAAAATAAAGAGCACCCTCCTCATCAACTGTAACACAGGCAATGTCGCTTTCAGGGGTTTGGGGTTCACAGTTTCTCAACACCGTTGAGACTTGGCGACTTGACAGTTCAAGTTTAAAGATACCTCCCAGACGACCACTGGCAGTGAAGAAAGCACAGTTGTTTCCTTTTGAAAAAGCCACTGAGACTACACTCATGGGATGGGGATATGTAGCCAATGCTGTGGTGGTGCCCTGAATACCAACACCATCAAAATTGAGGCACACTTGCTTAAAACATCCACTACCATCATCCGCAACCAACAGAATGTCATCACTAAGAGCACAGACAGCTGATGGCCTTTCAAATGACACTCCCGCAATTCTGTTCACAGTGCCTGTGTAGGACGTTTGTAGCTCATCAAGGTGCTTCTTAAGTCTTTCTCGTAGTTGTGGGACAATCCCTTCCTTGGACAAGTGAAATTCCTGGAGTTTTGTCTGCAGATCTGCTTTTTTCTTGAGTGTGCCTACTTTCAGTTTGACATTTCTTTCAACAGCAACAAATCGGATCCTTTTACTACTTGGCTCTGTGCAATAGGCCACCCCATTGGTGAACGCTACTGATTTGGCATTTTGAAGGTCTTCGACTAGGACAGTTACGTCTGCTGGGGAATGAAGGCGCACCAGAAGAAGCTTGCTAGTGTTTTTCAGGGGATTGAAATCAACCACAAGCAGCTTACCAAAGGGACCACATGTTACAGAAAGTGGATGAGGGTACATACCAGGGCGATTGCTTAACCACATCCGGTATTTTTCAGGTACTATTGTCTAAACAACCCTGTCCACCGATTTAAGTACATCTACAGCTGTAGCAGCTCTGGCGTGGTCAGCAGAAGGATAGGATCAACAGCCATTCGGTCTTTGTTTCTCACTGATTCTTCTGTCAATTTCTTCAACGTCGTTCGTAGCTCAGGTTCACCTTCTCTTCTCAAGTTGTACAAAATTGCCAGTGTGGACCTGATCCAATTTGACCAGCTACATTTCAGGCTCTTTCCCAAGTGAACAACATCGGGCATAGCAGCAAGAAGGTACAAATCAGGAGGGGCATGCTCTTTTGCTGCATCATCATGGAGTTGGGTAAGGGCTTGCTTATTAGATTCCTCACAATCAGTTGTTACAACAACTACTGCCACCTTTCACACTTCGATCCACTATTCAGACACCGGGTACAAGCACGCAGGGCTGGGATGTGGGAAGTTTGTCCCATTCTTTCGCAGTTTGTACATACTTTCTTAGCGGTCCAACAGACATCACAGTGAGCAACACAATAGTCTTGTCCTAAGTCTCCTAAAGACACGATCAGGTTGTTGCTCTTGGCATCATGGCAGCATTTGCGACACACTTGCACTGTCCGTATTTTCTCAACCATTTCTGCTTTCACTTGCGCTCCATTCTTGGACTTGGTGGCATAATCCACAGCAACAGGCATGGCATTTTTCATGTCCATGCTTGTCAGAAAGTATGGCACGGCCTCTGTGACAAATTTGCCTTTTAATTCACCACTCGACAACTGTGGATGTCTTGTGATAAATTCTAAATCCACAGGATCGTTTAGACCAACACAGAGTTTAAGACGATCATCAAATTGTATGCATGGCTTTAATGCTGTGCCATCTAATGCCATGACACAGGCCACTGTTTGAACCACATTAGTACTGATAATTGGTGATGAAGGACTAGGACCATCAAAAACAAGAGCCAGGAAAGCTTCTAGGAGACCTTTCAAGACACCACTAAAGGGAGTATATCCTGATTGAATTTTCCTTAGTGCATTATCAGACGGCCCACCAAGATTTGCATTTGAAAAGCTGAATTCCTTGATACCACCCCTTCCTGTTCCATGGTGACATGGGTCACGGACAAATTTGGCAGTTGCTGCTCCCCCAAGGTACTTAATGGTTTGAAAAAATTCCAACACATCTTCATCCCACTTAAAGTCATTCTTCCTTGACCAATCAACCAGGGCATATTTCACAGTATTGTTGACAAATTTGTAATAGAAACAATCTTTGGGCAATTTTCCACTCTGGATTAAATCATTTAGGTTGTTCACAAGGGGATCAGCAGAGACCAATAACCTACAATTAAAATATCAATACAATACCAGTGAGTCGTTAGATATGGTCAGATATACCTATGATCGGCAATATAATACACTAATCTTCATTTCATTTCAACTCTTTTCATTTCTGAAGTTTTTGAATTATCAAATTGAGCTAGTTAGTTTGAAGCATACCATGGAAACACTATTAGATCATCATCCTCCTCCACACTTTTCTTGTCATTGCTGTCATCTAATGTGTCGTCAGTTGCTTCAGTTGTCTTAAGTGATGTCACAACTTTGCTGTCATACATGTCTCCAGAGTAAGACATGCAAGATTCGCTGTTGTCTGAGGAATTATTTTCAACTTCTACACAATACTGCTTTGACTGTTTTGTCTCTTCGATACACTCATCAGGGGAAAATGAGTAAGTTGGCATGGTTATGCCGGGGCATGTAGCAGACAATGTATCATCAAAGCTGCAATACAGGTCATACAGTAATGTTTCAGTCAATAGCTATTGGGAGAATTAGCCGAATCATAGGAGGTTAACAACATATAAATATATAACATACAATCTCAATGACTTGAATATTTTTGACATCTTTATTTAAAAAAACACTATACTTTAAATAATCAAAGGACCCAATGATGTATAATTCTGACAAGCATACATGTATCTTTCCTTGAGCACATATCACATATGGGTAAAGTACAAATATCACGTGATTATGGCGCTACTCTAGGAACTCTAGAATTATGGGTAGATAACGTGAGCAAAACCGAACAAAAAACGAATAAAGTGCATGGAATACGAAAATTTTCGGTTTTCCGAAATGGCCGCCATGTTGTGACGTAACATGGTTATCAAATTTGATAACCATCCCGGACTGTCTACCGAGCGTGTTGATATTTATGTCTCCCATTATCAAGCATCTACGTTTAGACAAGTACATTTTATGCAGGATTTCTTCGAATTTATCCAGAAAATCCTAATTAGAAAACTTTTATAAGTCAGCGTGGTTTATAGCGACAATTCTTTTGCAAGGAAACAGAGAAGCGTGGTTTTCGTGACTAACCATTTGTTTGGGTTTCTTGCGATTTCGAGTCGCTTCTGATTGGTTGCTGCACAATGGGAAAGTCAAAATGAAATCAAAGTGTTCACGGTTTTTGGATTCGCACAGTAAATCCAGTTTATAGATGGTAAATTTCTCAGTCTTTATCTGTCAAACTTGGTCATTTCACTATTTTATAGTCTGTCCACAGACGAATTTCTGTTTTTAGAAAGATCAGCCGCAGCGAGCACGCGCGTTTACCCATCCCGTCCCATCGACGACCCCGTTACGTCTGCGGTCTCCCGCTGGGTTCTATTTTCATTCACGCACTCAACAATCTCTTGAGAAAATAGATCTTTGAATAGACTAATAATTTTAAGGTGCTCTTTACAGCAGTGTCGATGGATTTTCATTACCTACTATGCATCAAAATTTAAAATTGCGGGATAAAGGAGAATAAACTACCGTATTAAGAATAAAATTACATGTACCATGCATTTCATAATCCGTGAAGATAACCTTTTCTCTTTTGTCCAGGAAATCATTTCGGACTGCTTCCCACGCAGTCTGGATTCCAATCCTTATTGGAATTGATTTGTCCAAGACATAAAAATTGTGTGGAATAGCGAAATATTCCGCACTCTCCAGCGCGTTCAGCCAAGCAACACTGATTTTCCACTTCACAGCACCACGTAGAAAACTGAGCGCTTCTTTCTGAAGTTTGTTCGTATAGCGCTAACTCCCACAACGGTCGTCCATGAATGGAGCGTTCGCTTCCACGTCGAAAAATACTCAAACCAAGCAATATAATGTCTTCGATGACATCTCTTCGGCCTGAGTACTGCTATCATCCAAGATAGAAAGATCGACACTAGGCACACGAGACAGACATTGGCGTTGACAGTTAATGGTCTTAATGACTGACCTCGGACCATCGGAAGGGATCTTAACATGTTAGCGTAAGTTATGTTGCTTAAAAAATGAATCGCCTTTTAAGTGGACTTTTAACAGTACTTTTTAAAGGCCCACTTCACTCATTGCGGGCGTTCTAGAAATTCTGAGGCCACGAAAATCCATTTTGTGGCGAGAAAGTTTGATTCCTAAAAAAATCCGTTTACATCGAGGAATCTGTATCGTCTATTAACTTCAAGATGATTTCGTTCAAATATTTCGTTCATATTCAAGGCATTGCATCCTGTTTTTGTATGTTTTCTTTTATTTTCCATCGTTACTGATACGTTTTCTAAGCAACGCCGCCGAAGGCTTGAGGCGCTGTCAAGAAACGAGATCCTTCACAAGGTTTGGCTCAGCAATTCGGGCGTCCATGGAAAAGAACTAGGTATATTAGATTGCCTACTAGTTAAGATTTATCTTCGAATCTTTTCTTTGTAATTTTTTTCCACATACAGATACTGTCAGTTGACATTTGAATATTATTACCGTTGATGCATGACCGGTTGACCATAACTGTAAACAACAGGAAAAGTTCAAAACTTCTCGGCTCGCCGGCGGAGTCGTTTTTGCCAGCATCTATGTGAAATATTCCATGGAAGTTGAAGGAGGTTTTCCTTGTCTCTAGCCGTCAAATTTTTTTATGCAAACTTCTGAAGCCGAGAAAACGTCCAACTCCAGCGGAGCTCATTAATTATGCCGATGCAAATAAGATAGCCGATGGAACAGCCCACAAAATACAAACACTTCTCGGCTCGCTGGAGGTTTCGTTTTAAGGGGCATCGAACATAAACTTTTGGTAAAAATAGCAGGTGCCCTGCCCCCCACCCCTCCCCACCCCTCCTTCACCACCAATCATTGCACCAAATGAGGATGCCAACGATTATTACAATAGGAAGCAGTTCCAAAGCGTAATTTTACAAGGTGTGGCTGTTGCTCAAGGACGCTTCATACATGTTAGTACGGGGTATGCGGGAAGTATCCATGATATCCACAGGCATAATGCCAGGGTTCTAAGTATGTGTTCATTGATCAATGAAGTAAAAGATGGCAGGACATTGGTTTTCTCCGTTCTTTAAACTGGCAACAGCTATTGATGGGCTCCTGAAACTGTTCATGGGAATCTATCAACAATTAGACGAATCCTTAGATAATTATAGCCTGTTGTTTGTACAAAGAAGGACCATACCCCGTTCCCCCACTACCAGGCCATTATGTAAACCGTGAAGCAACAATGCTGCGAAATAAAATAAGAGAAACGTTTTTTTTTTTAGTTTCATTTTTTAATGTGAACAGTAACAGTACTTGCTATAACAAGTTATTCAAATTGTTCTTTGTTCATTTCATATCAAGAAAATTTATTTGATTGTTTTCTGAGAAGTTACTACACAGTCACGCAACACATCGTCACGGAACGCGGCTGACTGTCTAACATTACCTAAACGTTTAAATGGAAAACATATTATTGGAACTTTGACCCCTCGTTCTTTGTGTAAGACGGCCAAAACGGTCGACGCGAGAAACCACAGATTCGAGTGTAAGATTTACGAGTTTATTACAAATCCACAAACAAGCCAAATAATACAAAACAAACGGGAACGAGTAACACTGAATAATAAGAATAAAAATAGAAACTACAATAAGCTAAAATAATATGTACAAGCTGGAAATAACAGATAAATGCTACAAGCTAAATAACTGTAAAGAAAAACGACTTGTAAACAACCAAAACTAGTGTAAAAATAGCACACTAACTAGGTACTTGAAAACAGGAAATTGTGTTACAAAAGCTGTCAAAAACTAATGGAGACTAAAGTAACGTGTCACAGATCGGTTCGAATTACAGATTTCACAATAACGCTTAGACAATGAATAAAACAGTAAATTATGAAAACCGTGATTACAAATGGCAAAATAGAATCAAAAAGGATTTGAAATTGTGGACACAATTACAAGTAACAATAGAAAAATAAGGTAACAAAAAAAATACAACTGTACAGGTGAAAATAAGCCAAACAAAATGACAGAATAAGTACATGCTGTTCTTAGACTAAAGGTCAAAATAAAACAATAACTTGAACAAAATACTAGTGAAAACAACTGTATTACAAAATAGCAATCACTACAGAACTAAACTAGTTTTAACACATAGTGAGCGGTAAAAAATATAGCAAACTTAAAAACCTAAGCCCTAAAATGAATATAAATACATGTGCTACATACCAAGGGTTATTGAGAATTAAGCATCTGAACTTAGGACTTCTGCTTGAGAACTAAACTTGCTGTTGTTGTGTTGCTCAGACTAAGCAACTAAATTCGCTGAGCAAAGGTAGCCAATTTATAATAGATTTCAGGAAACTATAAACTTAACTCTAAACCAAATAAGGTTAGGGAGTGAATTTGTAGCCCACAAATACAGGATTTACCTAAGGGAACTAGGTGTATACTACTTCTACACAACAGGAATTAGGTACAAGAAATGTGTGGGAATAAAATAACAAAATGACAGCAAAACAAGGTGTGAAAGGAAACTTAGAAATTTAGGAAAATAACTGAATAATAACTAAAAAGAATCCTTGGGGTTAATTTGGAATAATTTGAATAAAACCTAAACAAGACAAAATGTGACCTGGTCACACCCCTCCCTGCTTTTGCTTGCCATGTCCTCATGCGAGCTAAACAAAAACAATAAAATTATAAAACTAAACGTAAAGATTACTTAAATGAAGTCCTAGGCTGATTATAAGGGTTGCTATGTTGTCCTTTGTTAAGCCTGGCAGAACGACGCAGTATTGGTCTGTCTGGCTCTGCAACTGGTAATGGTACGGGCACTTGTGGGGTATCAAATGCAATCTCAATATCATCAGCATCATCTGAGGAGTCATCAGAGGTTTCAGAGGGGAGTCTTCACAAGGGTGCTCGGTTCCGTCTGGGATTGGGGGGTTGCACCTGTAGGGGCCTTGGTTTGGGGCACACTTGAAGTTCTGAGCGGTTGACAGTTCTGCTTGGGCCATGACCATCAGCTGGTTCAATTTCGTAAACATTGTCACGACGATTAACAACCTTGTAGACCTTAGAGTTCCATCTATCTTGGATCTTAGCTTTCCCCTGTGGGTGGCTTCGGGTGAAAACTCTCTCTCCAATGGGAATCTCATCAGGCTTTACTTGTCGGCGGCGATCAAACTGCTGTTTCCGGAAGTTAGCTTCAGCCCTCAGTTTTCTCTGAGCTTGCTGGTGAGCATCACGTAAGCGATTCTGATGCTGGGTTAGCCATTCCCCATTATCAGTTGGTGGGTCATCTTGGTCAGAGGGAAGCAGAAGATCAACAGGTAACCTTGGATCGGTTGCAAATAAAAGGAAACGAGGAGAGTAACCTGTGGAGGAATGTGGTGTTGCATTGTATGCATAACACAGTTCCTTAAGGTGCTCAGGCCACTTCCTCTTCTTCTCAGCTGGAAGGGTACGTAGGAGGTCATGCACATACGGTTAAAGCGTTCACCTTGGCCGTTTCCTTGGGGGTGGTAGGGTGTGCTTCTAGACTTCTTGATATCATACATCTGACAAAGCTCTTGCACCACTTCTGCTTTGAAACATCTGCCCTGGTCAGAGTGGATCCGCTTGGGGACACCATACACCAGGAACCATTCACGAACTAAGGCTTTGACGACAGTGCTCGCTCGCTGGTCTCTGGTTGGTACTGCGACAGTGAACTTGGTAAATACATCAGTAAGTACCAGGACATTTTCTCTGCCATCTGATGCAGGCTCAAGCTGGGTGAAGTCCATGGCTAGTACTTCCAGGGGCTTTGTAGCGACGATACTCGTCATTGGTGTCTTGACAGGCAGGTAGGGTCCCTTTGCTACGACGCAACGCTCGCATTCCGACAGGTACTGTTTGACGTGGTTGTGCAGTCCAGGCCACCAGCAGCGTTCACGAACCAGCTGTTCTGTTCGCTCTAGTCCCTGATGACCACACTGGTCATGAACACGATTGAGGAACTCCCCACGAATACTGTCAGGCAGGATTAGCTGCAGGTGCTGGTTGCCATGGTTGTCAAAGTTGCTGCGGTAGAGTACTCCCTTCCTCTGTATGATACCGTCCCACTGGTTAAGAAGTTGTTTCGCCTCACGAGACTCAGCTCTTCTCTCACGAAGTGAGGGCTTGCGACCAATGGTACGGTAATGGATCATGCGCTTTACGGTGGTATCTGCAATCTGGCCAACTGCTCCAAATTCCAGGAAGGTAATGGACCTGTACTGTACGTTTGGGGAGGGTCCACTGTTAACTGCTTAACTGCTGTGGTGGGGTTCTCTGCCAGGAACACTGCTGACTGGAGTAGTTGCTCCCTTACAGATTCAGGTATGGCAGTTGTGCTAAGGGAAAAACCAGGGCTGCCTCTACTTGGTCAATGTCACACTCTCCATTTTCCGGCCAGTTGAGGCGACTGAGTGCGTCAGCATTGGCATTCTGCTTTCCAGCATGGTA
This sequence comes from Dendrophyllia cribrosa, assembly GCA_024195265.1. Lineage (NCBI taxonomy): Eukaryota > Metazoa > Cnidaria > Anthozoa > Scleractinia > Dendrophylliidae > Dendrophyllia > Dendrophyllia cribrosa. Next base: position 31,696,368 of record JAJLRJ010000005.1, on the reverse strand, counting down.
CTTTATGTCGAAATTGAAGTTAGCCAGCTCGGACACCCATCACTGCTCAATGGCCTTTAGCTTACTCTTCGACTGCAAGTATGTGAGAGGGTTGTTGTCGGTCATTACTGTAAAGGTGGAGGAGATCAGGTACTCACGGAACTTTTCTGATATGGCCCACTTGAGAGCTAGGAGTTCCAGTTTTCTGGAGGAGTAGTTCTCCATGTTCCTCTCAGCTCCTCTGAAGGCACGACTAGCGTAGGCTATTGGCCTGATTCTACCATCTTGTTCCTGCGACAACACTGCTCCAAGACCATCATTAGAGGCATCTACTTCGACAATGAAAGGCTTTGTGTAGATAGGGTAAGCTAACACTGGTGGGCTGGTCAGAGCTTGTTTAAGGCTATCGAATGCTTTCTGGCACTCCTGGTTCCAATCACCTCCAACAGACTTGCTTCTCTGCTTCCCATGCTTGCCACCTTCGTACAGCTTGGAGACCAACTCGTGTAGGGGTCTTGCCAGTTGCGCAAAGTGTGGGACAAATCTTCGGTAGTATGAGGCGAAGCCGAGGAAGGATCTCAGGTCTTTGAGGGTTCTGGGTTGTGGCCAGTTTGTCACTACTTTTGTCCACTACATGTCCAAGGTACGTCACCTTCAGCCGGAAGAACCGACATTTCTTAGCCTCGATCTTCAGTCCATGCTCTCACAGCCTACGGAACACCATCTCCAGGCGCTGCAGTTGGGTCTTGATGTCTTGACTGAAGATTATGATGTCGTCCAGATAGACAATCAGAACTTCCAGTAACTCATCACGGAAAATGGTCTGCATAACACGCTGAAAGGTGGCAAGGGCACCTCCGAGACCGAACGGCATACGGTTGTACTCGAACAGTCCAAAGGGCGTGGTGAAAGCTGTCTTGTGCTGGTCTGCAGGGTCAACTTCTACCTGGTTGTAGGCGGAGGCCAGATCAATGGTGGAGAAGTACTTGGCACCTCCTAAGACATCCAGGCTCTCGTCTATCCTAGGAAGAGGGTAAGCGTCATGCTTGCCTTTGGAATTGAGCTGACGATAGTCCACGCACATGCGCAGGGCACCACTTTTCTTTCGGACAAGTACAATTGGGGATGCATAGTTGCTCTGGCTTGGCTTGATAACACCCTTATCTAACAGGTCTTGTAAATGCTCCTTCACCTCAGCCAGCTGGTTTTGAGGGATCCGTCTGTGGCTCTGATTCACAAGGATGTCATCCGATGTTGGTATCTTGTGCTGAATGGTGGTGGTTCTTCCAAGGCTATCTCCTTCACGAGCAAACACATCTGCATAAGTGGTGAAGATTTGCAACGCCTCTTGCTTTTCAGCTGGGGTCCCGGGGAAATCTGTCAGATTTATTTCAGCAGGGAGATCTTGCTTGCTCTGGGGGGTCGCAGGTTTTCCAGGCTCCGGTGAGGAAGGCTTCTGGTTCTCTGCTCCCAGAGGGCAGGACACTATCACCTCGTTGCTGCGCACATCAAACTCCAGCTGGTCTCCACTGGTCACCTTTGCTGCACCATGTACCGTTCCAAGGCGTGTTCGAGGCTTTAGCCATACATCCTTTGGGGAGGGGTTCACGACTTGGATCAGGAAGCACGTCTTAGCGCCATTAACCAGGGTATTTGCTACCTGAATGTTTCCTGGTACTGGTACACTGAGGGGTTCCACCAGTGTGTTAGGACCACAGGCAGGACCAGTGACAGCTACACTTGCTACTGAGTTTGGGGGCACCAGCACTGGGTACTTTCCAGCGACTCGGACAAAGCCAGAGGTACAGGTTCCTGAAGTCCTTGGCTCAGCAGTGGTCCTTTGCTGGAGCAGGTGACCAAACTTGGGGATTTGCGCCAGTACATTAGTTCCAAGGAGCCCAGGCACCTCTCGTCTCTGCTTAACAGTGGCAGGGGTGTCTTTTAAGACTAGTACTCCACACCCGGGTACGTTCACCCCATCAACCTCTACGTCTAGTTCAAGGTACCCCAGATACGGAATCTCAAGCCCATTAGCAGCACGCAGGGTAAGCATTCGCCCGTCTTGCCTCACACGCCCGCAGGTTGTCTGGAGTTTCTTCTTATAGAATTCTTCCGTCACAAAGGACACCATTGACCCAGAGTCCACCACACACAGCACGTCAACACCACCAAGCCTTGCTTGAACCGTTGGGGTACTACCAACCATGTGTATTGGCGTGCATTCGTCTTTTGGTAGAGGTTTAGAGCCACTATTCCCCTCCTCCACGGCATGGCTCACTGCCGTGGAGTCTTCTCGTTTAACGCTGGCGGCTGGAAGTTCTGTCCTTTGTTTGTCTTTCCGCCACCACCTCGTTGGTTTCTTCCATTGCTAGCAGGGCAGTCTCTCTGAAAATGACTGGTTGAACTGCACCCAAAACAGCCGGGTTGCCGTGGTGACCATTGTTGACCGTATGACATCAGCTGCACGATGGTTTGCTTTTGTTTTTCAAGAGCTGACTGTTGGCTTCTGATATGGTCAGCCAGTAATTTCTGCTGCTTTTGGAGGTTCTCAGCTAGGAGTTTTTGGCCTGCAATAAGTTCGTTTACAACCGACTGCAAGTTGACTGACCCCTTCACTGCTTCACATGTAGGCTCTTCAGCTGTTGTCTCACGAGAAGCAGCAACTCTTTTTGGTGGGGTCTTGTCTTCATCGACCCAACGTTGAACCTCCTCCCTGATTTGCTGAAAGGTCTTAGTTGGGTTGTCCCTTGCCCAGCGCTTGATATCTCGGCGTAGCTGAGGGTCTCGCAGGTTCTCTAGAAACTGGTCACGGAGCAGCTTGTCCTTATCAGTGACACCTTCTGAGCCAAGGCGTTTCACCCGAGATAAGAGGAGCATCAGCGTGTGTAAAGTCCTGGATGGTCTCCCTTTCTTTCTGCTGATGCTCGAAGAACCTTCTCAAAAGCTTGAGTTGAGGTCAGTCCTTCCCCAAAGGTGTCACGGAGGATCTTAAATACTGCTGTTGGGTTGTTCCTCTCCTCAGCTGGTCGGAGACACACTTCCTCTCTTGCTGCTCCCTCGAGGTGGTAGATGAGGAAATCGACAGCTTCTGCCTCGGACTGGCCAGTGGTGGCGCGCTCCGCATCCAGGATCCACTCCTCGATCACGTGGTCATCCCGACTTACCGCGAACTTCCGAAGTTTGCGCTCTCTCGGTACCTTTACACTGATCTGGCTAGGGGACACAGGAAAAAATAGAGAGATTCCAAATTGGGATATTCATTGGGAATTCATTGGGAAAATATTGGTAAATCATTGGAAAATTGATTGAAATACCGACATTGGAAAGAGAGATACACTTACCAACATTGGAAAGTCATTTAATAGTTTTCCAAGGTTGGAAGTCTTGTTAAATTACCAAGGTTGGTAAATGTAATAGAAGTCCAACATTGAAAAAAGCATTTCCAAGGTTGGTACATGAAGAAAAAGTCCAACATTGAAAACAGGGTCTCCAAGGTTGGAATTCATAATTTAAATATCCAACATCAAAATCAACATTTTTCCTGCATGATAACACAATTATTAAGGTAACTCTCTTAACTCTGGCTATCAGAACCTGGATCAGAAAAATCAGATGAAAAGTCTGTTTCATCTACAGATTTTGTTGAACTTGAGGATGAAAGATCTGAAGTTTTTACTTCATCTGTTGCATTTGACAGCTGTAGATCTTTCTGAAGAACAATTTCATGTCTTGATAAACACCTGTAGTTTGAGCCCTCATTAACACAAACCATTTCTCTTTTCACAACTTCAATGGCAATTTTTTTGGCCAGTTCATACTTTCCATTTCCTCTATGCTTGATGCTTAGTGCCTTAGCAGCTGGACTTAAGTGTTTTTTCAAACTTAAATTTCTGAATGTTGGCACTTTAAAGAATGTTGCACACACCAATTGTGCACTGTAATCAGACATGTCATCAAGGGCTGTGCTGCATGTTTCACCAAGATTTTCAGAACCAGGTTTTTCTGTATCTGTTTCATCTAAAAGCAAGAGAAGAAAGTGCCAGGTCAGTCTGATTAGATAGTATTATTTTATTTATTTTCCGACAGTTTGTATATATTATGCTATCTCATGAATTAGTGCTTTTTTTATCTTTGCATACAGAAAATCTAGCAGATTTATAGAGGCCTAATTAAGGTGTAGACAGGTGCACAGTACTCACCTGTATATTGTAGCCCAATAGTTGATATAATTATTAAGTTATGTCATCATTCATGCCATTCATAATCCTGTCGTGAGGATGTTTCATCATGACATTAAAAACTGACTTGAAACAATGCTTGTAACTGTCATTAATATATCTACAATTCAAGGGCTCCTGGCAACTGGCAAGAATGTTCTAAGTGACATGTTTGGGTCACTTTTTTGCTCAGACGCAGAGCTGTGTTCTAGCAGTGTCCAGTAGCCACAGGCAACCAAGTTTTGTCTCCGGGCAACAAGAAAACTTACTTTGATTCTTGTACAATGCCTAACTGCTGAGCACCCTAAATTTCATAGCTGGGACCATTTGGGTTCCCTAGGATTATTCTTAGAGCACAGCCTTGCAGACATAATATAATTTTTGCCTGTTGCCTTTTTTTTTGAAACATCACTTGTTATTAATGTACCATAAATAAAGAATGAATGCGACCATGCACTTATTTAATTAACTTACTAATGTCATTCTGGCTTAACTGTATTGCATCACTTGAGATGGCCCTTTTTGCTGGTTTTCTTGACTTCTGTTAAAAAAGAAAGAGAAAAATGCTTATGTTTCATCCCAGAATTGCTAACCCTCTTCTACAAGATGGAGAAGTGGTATTGCTTACAAGTGGCCTGTACCTCAAAATCATAGCCATCACTTAGTTTCCTGTTCTTTTCAAATACCCACTGAAGTATGTGGTGTCTAATTGCACCTAAAACAATCACACAAGAAAAATGGTCGTTAATAAAAGCGAACACATTAATTAACTACTGGTACCTTAAACATCTACATGTATACTCAGAGAAATACTGTGCATAGTAAAACTATAAAGATTAGTTCAAATTGGTATATAATGCTAGATAAATTATGTGAACAACATTATGCATTTCATCTTACTGGCACCTATACCATAAACCTCTTCTCTAGAATTTGGCATGCTTATAAGCCTAGGTTTTGGAAGCAAATGCAAGCACAAGATTCCCAAATGTAATCAATTCCCTGCTGATCCTAAAGTAACTCAAGCGCAAGTGTAATTTGTTCCTCTTCCATGTGACTTGTACTTGTAGATCATTAAACCAGTTAAAATAACATGCTTAGATAAACAGAGTCGCAAGTTATCACCAGTTTAAAACTTTAGGCATTAACTTGCAAGACTGTTTGGTCACCCAGCAGAAGTTTGTGTACTGAAGCTGAAATTTCCAAACTTACGATGACTTGCGACTCTGTTTGGTCAGGGTTAAAAAGACAGCCTTCACAAAAGTTATCTTCTACTAAGATAAAATATTAAGTTGTGGTGCTTGGACTTACTTTGCCCGAAACCAATTTCTTTCAATGTACACACAGACTCTAAGGAAGACACCATTTCCGATAGAATTAAGCTGTTTGCATTGTTACTACGAAAATACACTTTCTTGTTTCCAGGCCACCTCTTTGAGCATTCCTTTCGGATTAACTTGATCCTGTAATTTTAAATAAAAGAAATATAAGTACGTGTACATATGTACAATTGTTCACTCTGAAAAGACACTGGTATTAATGGAACAGTACTCACTTGCTATGGTATAAATGTTTATCCTCAGCCGTCATTTCCTGTTTGTCTTTTTTTGGTTATTTTTGCATTCATACGTTTAGGACTCTGGGCAGACTTGGGTTTTTGGCTGGAATCTCCCTCAGTATTTGCTAAAAATCAATTAAATCAAAATATTGTTTGACAGGTGTTCTAGGGAAAGAATTTTTAATGTGTTGAAAATCCAGTTAAAGTTCAATCAAACTACCCTCTTCTTTCTGAAGAAAGGGCCAACCATGTTGGTGGGCACATTCACAACATTTGAGACTTACTTGTCATGTCCACCCTTTTAGATGACTAAATCTCACCACAGCATGGACAATTAGAATTACATAGTGTCAGTCTAATGAAATTTAAAAGTGATCATTCTCCCAACAGCCACCCCACCCCCTCCCCACCCCTCACCTACTCAGACAATGACCCAGAGAATTAGCAGGCACAACCTTGACACTTGTAATTAAAATTTGACACGTACAAAAATTACGCTCAAGGGCTGTTGCCTGTAGCATGAAAGAAGTATCACAAGAAAGGAAAATAAATTGAGGTACTTACAAAGTAGTTCTTTGATACCTGCCAAAACAGCAAGCTGCTTTCCAATTGATACTATGCCAATGTCCTTGAGGCACTGCCTATCTACAAGTGATAGTATTTTGCCAGATATTTCACTTTCTAGGATGGAATCACAATAAGATATATGGTGTGTTAAACATTGAAAACACAGTCAAATTATATTTATAACCAGACTTATCAGGATTTTAAACCATTGCATTATATTATATAGGCCACATGCAAAGTATTTAATAAAAATAGTCTCTCTATCAAGGACCACCCACCCCGCCATCCCCACTCCACACCACCCAGCTCTCTCTCTTCTTTGTGCCCACAACAGAACAAAGTAAAACAATTACCCTGTAGAAGACTTGCCTCTGCTTTTAAATCCGGATGTTGCGTATTAAACCAAGATGCTAGTTCGGCAGGATTCTATTCCACTTATTCATGAAAAAGGAAAATAACAGTGTTATCGGGGCTATTTCATCTTGAAAATTTGTCATGAATAAATGCGAACGTTTTTTTAATTTAAAAGTGAGATCTAAAGTACTTGAATGGAAAATATTATTAAAGCACTCGACAGCTAGTGCTAAACTTTCATTATTCTATCCTATGAATTTACCAACAAGTTTAAGTTGTGTAAACTAAATTTGCTTATTAAAACTAAGGCCAGAACCTATATATGTTTAACTTTCACTTTTACATCAACTGGACAAAAATGGCGCCAAAAGCTATTTCATGTTCGAGTGCCGGAACACCTAAAACTCCGAATTGTAACAGCAAAAATTAAAAAAGGGTCACAAAAATATGTTTACCTGGGTTAGATAGAGGCACTGCCACATTCTCTTTAGAAGTTCCTTCCGCCATGGAGAAATAAAACAACAAATCAAACAGAACCTCGTACAAAAACACTACTTCTCCTTCCAGTGAAATGACGACTGAAAATATGGCGCCAACCGCGCCAACCTCGTTCCCGCGCCCCTGTGTTTTTATCCTAACCAGACCCCGCGCATACAACGAACATGGCGGGCACGATATGGCGGTCGTACTGAATCGAACCTTAGTTGCGTTTCTTTTCTGTCAATTATGTTTTATACAAACTGAAATGGAAGCAGAGGAAACGTTTTCTCTTACTTCCTGTCATTGCCAGTTAACTCCAGAAGCAAGAGAAATCAGTGAGCTTGGAAAACCTCATGTGCACTGTCCGTGCACTAAATGCAATGGAAGAGCAACATGGCGTATGACCGCATGGAGGCATTTGAAACAGTCATCAACAGAGCTTATTACATGTACACCAGTTAAAAAAGCACGCAATGCATTGGAAGAATCTGAATGCTCGCTTTTGGAACCTCTTTTAGAATACGAAGAACAAGATTTTGATCCCGAACATGTTTTTCGGTTCGCGGGAAGCTACAGCGAATTTCCACATTCAAGTGCACGTGATGTTTGTGCCGGAGCCGTGGGCATGGACCACGGATGTGAAGATTCATCATCCACTGATGGTAGTAGTGCTGCTGCCACAGGATCAATTGACAGTGATGGCGATGAAAGAGGATTGAGTGACGATGAAGCAGGCTCGGTTGAAGGTGGCGATGAGGAAGAGAACCTGAAGAAATTTGTACAGGATAGCATTCTTCGCTTAGTTGAAATGAAACAGAAAATGGGCTGCTCCATAAATCATTTTGAAGAATTTCTTCAATGGGGCAAGGACTTGCATACAAGTGAAAATAATGATGCTGCAATTCATTGGCCTAGAAACTGGGATGGAGTGCAATTATTACTCAAGGAACTAGGCTTTTCTGAGCCAAAACATTATTGGATTTGTCTTAGCAGTGACCATTCTAGTCATTATGGGCTGATGGAATCGAAAGATGAACTCTGTCCACATTGCGGTAATTTAGGGACAATCCCATATTACTACTTAGGCCTGCCAGATAAAGTAAAAAAGTGGTGCTCTTCCCCTCAAATGTGTGAGAAAATGACTGCCCATTGGTCACAACGTGACCATTGGCTTCCTGATGAGATGAAAGATGGTTGGGGGTGGCCAGTGAAGCATGAAATCTGGGATGGAACAAGGTTTGCCAATCTTGCATCTTTTTGGGATCCAAATGCAGTGTGGATACTCCCAGTCAGGTGCACATATCCTGGATGTAATACTATTATTTGTGCTACCGAAATAATTGATTCCCCTGAGGCAGGTGGTGGCCTAAAGAAGATAAAGTGTTCTGCATGTGGCACCATATTTCATCATTCTCCGAGGGAAGCTTGTGGGGATCCTCGTAATATTGCCTATTGCGGTAAGTTCTGTTAATCTCCATTTCCCCCAAGCTCAGTGTGAGAGTCAGTTACGTGTGGTACCGTATTTCGTAATATCAACATGGCTGCAAATGGATTTGTATGGGAATCCCGGTAATAGATTCAAGAAGATAATTATTCGCAAAATTTATCAATAAAAAAGCCTTACCTTATTTTCATGGTGTGTCGCTTGCTTCCTGTGTGGTTATTTTCCTGATTTAATGCAATTTAAGCAATTTCTTTGTTTCCCGTGTCTCTTTTTATGAGTGGAAATACGGGGAACAAAGAAATCGCTTAAATCGCATTAAATCACAAGCAAGCAACACACCATGAAAATAAGGTATGGCTTTTTTATTGAGAAATTTTGTGAATAATTCTCCTCTTGAATCTATTACCGGGATTCCTGTACAAATCCTTATATTTGCAGCCATGTTGATATTACGAAATACGGTACCACACGTAACTGACTCTCACACTGAGCTTGGGGTGCTTGTGATTTAATTAACGCAAATTGCACAATGACATCTGAAACTCCCTAATATATATCAACTGTATTTTGTAGAAAATGGACTTTGATTGACTGAGAGCCATGTTTCTGTTACTGTGGGAATTATAATTCATTGATGAGTATAAATAATGTCTCAAATATTCCAAAATGTTGTTTTAGGTCACTGGGATGGTTGGCGCCATAGTGGTCTCAATAGCCACTATGTCAAAAGTACACCGCTGTCACACTGATGAGATATATGTTGTTGGTTTTGTCCCATGTTACCTCATTCCAAAGAAGAGGAGCCAGGCTTTGGATCCATTTCTTGAACCACTCATCAGGGATTTAGAGGAAGGCTTCATCAATGGAATTCCTGTAAACTATGCAGCTACCATTGCTGGCATTCCGTCAGGTCCAACGCACATACGACATCTTCTGCTTTGTTGGAAAGGAGATCACAATGGACAATGTGAAGCTGGAAAATTCATTAAGTGTGGTAAAAAGGGATGCAGGCGGTGTAATCTACAAGGAGTGTTTGTACCAGCTACCAATCATTACTATTATCCTGGTTTCAGATTGCAAGGCAGATTTCCAACTGAAGAGAAGTCTATACTTAACAGTTTGGAAGTCTTGAAGGATATAGAGGAAGAAGAGCGCATAGCCGTTAAGCAGGAAAAATCCAAGAACACTGGATACACAGGATTGTCAATATTTCATAGACTGTATCCCCTCTACCACTTTCAGTATGACAAAGATTTTGTCTATGATGAAATGCATGGTCTTCCTCTCAATGTCGTCAAACGACAGATTCAGTGCCTACTAGAAAGTGACAATGAAGACCTTAACTGGCAGGTAGTTGATGAGCGACTTAAAAGTTTTCCATGGACTCATGAACATAGGACAGGACGATTGCCCTCTGGTATCACAAAGCGATTTGGTTATTGGAAAGCAGAAGATTTTAATCATTTTGCATTTCCTCCCATGGAAGCCTGCTTAGGTGACATGCTACTAGAAACTAGAGAAATTCTCTGTTGCCTTGCCCATATTATTGAGTTTTTTAGCAACCATGCTAGAAATGGCTGGAGCGAAGCTGATGCTTTTACATTTCACGAAATGTGTGTGAGATATGCTGTACTAGTAGAAGAGGGCCATGGTGTTGAAAGTTGTGTAATCACATTGCATAATCCCCTGCATTTTAAGGATGATATTGCCCGTTTCAGCTCATTGGATAACTACTCATGCTGGACAGAGGAAAGGGCCGTTAGGAGGTACATTCTTGCCTTTAACAACCACAAGATCATTGAAATTACTTTTGCTTTGAGTGAAGCAAGGCGAGAATTTCTAAAACTGCGGGAATCAAAACAACATGTTGAAAATCGTCTAAGTGTTCACCAAGCTGACATTTCCAAGGTAACTACCATTATTAATATTATTGAATGTTGGCGACTACTGTCATAGATACCACCCTCGCGGATCAATCAAACTTGCACATTTTGGTCAAAAGCCATTTTTGAAACATTTACATTTTCACAGGCAAAATACCCCACGTGTGCAAGATTTCCTTGCATTGTAAAGTGCAAGTACTGTTGCCATGGCCATCTAGTCAATGAAAACCAATCACAATAATATTGAGAAGCCAAAAATTGAAAATTGAAACTAATTCCACCTACTTTATTGTACATGCTTGGTTTTCCATTCATGTTTTGGGGAAATGTACGTGTACTTGTACACATAAAATGTGACATTGATGTCAACATTTTTTACATACTTTTTTGTTTTCTTTTATTTTGTTTTATTTTTATTTATTTTTTTTTTGTTTAGCCTTCAGCACGGTCATTGCAGTTTGCAAAGAGACTTTTCGAGAGTTCCAAGGGCACAGTAAATTTTGACCGATTGTCAGTCGGCATTCTTGTTGGTGGTTTTAAAAGTATGGAGCTATCTAATAGTGACTGCCAGACTATCAGCATTGCAAGAGGTGTTCCAGTTGATGATGTTCCAGTTATTGGATGGTGTTCCAGAAGTCTGTGGAAACCAGAACACTCTTTTGAGGGCTTGCGCTACAGAGTTGGTGAACATGTGATTTTTGCTGACCCAGACAAGGGAGACACTGTTGCTCTACTGGAGAGTTTGTTTTCTGTCAGAATTGATAATGTGTCTGTTCTCTTCTGCAAAGGAAAACATTTTAAATATGATGGAGAAGCAGACATTGGCCATAAGCAAGTCTGCCCAACAGATAACACAGTCATATTTGAAGCATCACTTCTCAGCAGAAAGGTAATGCTGTTTGCAAGGAATGACAGTGATGATGAGCAGGAGGACGATTTGAGGGATGGTCAGTGCTTTATTCTCGTGGACTACATGCGACGGGTGTTTCCTGTTACTGAAGGGACAGTTGTTGTTCCTTACTATCCTGTAGTCCATGACATGGTAGAAGTCAAAGGAAATGATGGGCAAGTCTGGAAAGCTTGTGTACAGTCATTCAACCTAACCCGTTTGACTGTTAATGCTAGATTTTTTGTAGAGGATGGTACACAACCTGGTAAATGGGTACCTGAAAGAAGCCCAGTGCAGGTCATTCACTTCAACAGTATCCTTGGAATTTCAAAAGGTTACTGGCAAGCAGCATATTCTTGTTGGATTGATGAAGAGGAGTAGTAATCAGTTCCAATGTTTTTATCATGATGATAGTATTCAGAGATGTTGCCTTGATCAAGTGTTCAACCACACCTTTCAAGGAAGGGAGTGCTGACATTATGGATACTAGCCAGAAATGTAACTATGAATATTTGTAGTTGATTTGTTTTGAAAATTAAGGAGAAATTGAGCACACAGACAAATCACAAAATAATTGTCTTCTTTTTTATTGACGTTCTTGTAGTTAAACAAAAATATTTTACCATACACTTGTAAAGAACCTTCATTGTAGGTACGGAAATGTATTTTCCTTAATTGAATTGAAAAAAAAAATGATCGGAAAAATGATAGGAATGACTGGTTTATCACTCAAACAATCCAAGTTTGCTTCTGTGGTTTTTATTGGATTATCACCTGCTAGAAGTGATATTCCAATAATTTACCATAAAAACCAACTTGGAGTTGTTTTGGTAAATGACTGGTTTATCAGTCAGTAAACAATCCAGACTGATTTAATGGTTTTTTATTGGACTATTACCTATAAAACATAATATTCCAATAAACTACCATCAAAATACCAACTTGGATTGTTAAACAACTGATATACCAATGATCTTCCAAAAATCTCCTTTCTCCTAAAGAAATTATGAAATATTCCAATATTATTCCAATATTGGATAGTTTAATTCAGATGTTTTCCAATAATAATCCAACTTGGAATCTCTCAATTTTTTCCTGTGGGACACGGTGGATGGTGCACTGGCTCCAGCTTGTCCTTGCAGTTGGGCCTCCAAAGCTGCCAATTTCTCACCCAGCGACTTGAGTTGCTCCTCAGTACTCATCCCTATATAGATGTTAGCTCGTTCCCATTTTAGACTCTACTTAAATCCACTCGAATCCCACTTCTGACACCAAAATGTAAGACGGCCAAAACGGTCGACGCGAGAAACCACAGATTCGAGTGTAAGATTTACGAGTTTATTACAAATCCACAAACAAGCCAAATAATACAAAACAAACGGGAACGAGTAACACTGAATAATAAGAATAAAAATAGAAACTACTAGGTAAAAACTAAAAAAACTAACTAAAAACTAACTAAACTACAAGCTGGAAATAACAGATAAATGCTACAAGCTAAATAAGTGTAAAGAAAAACGACTTGCAAACAACCAAAACTAGTGTAAAAACAGCAGACTAACTAGGTACTTGAAAACAGGAAATTGTGTTACAAAAGCTGTCAAAAACTAATGGAGATTAAAGTAACGTGTCACAGATCGGTTCGAATTACAGATTTCACAATAATGCTTAGACAATGAATGAAACAGTAAATTATGAAAACCGTGATTACAAATGGTAAAATAGAATAAAAAAGGATTTGAAATTGTGGACACAATTACAAGTAACAATAGGAAAATAAGATAAGCGTAAATACAACTGTACAGGTGAAAATAAGCCAAACAAAATGACAGAATAAGTACATGCTGTTCTTAGACTAAAGGTCAAAATAAAACAATAACTTGGTCTCGACTTCCCTGTTGTCTTCCCCGAATCATCACCGTATCTTTAATTCAATCTTCGCTTGCTCGACCATTGCTTGTGCATTCAACAACTGTTTTGCAATTTTGAGTCGACGATCTTCTTGATGAAACTCATTCTGTTTGTTCATTAACCTTTGTTCTTCTTTAAGCGTTTGCATTTGCAGAGCAGCTATTGCCAGCTTTGCTCTCGATGATGCGTAGACATTACTTTGGACCCATGCATGGACGAACGTGTGAACATAACCGATCCCATTTTGCCCGAATTCGCCAAGAGGGCCCCGCGTGGGGTTTCTCTTGACGTCTCGCGTAAGGTTTCTCATAAAGTCTCGCGAGGAGCTTCACGTCAAGTCCCTCCAAACGTAGTGCATGGAGTCTCGCGTGAGGTGTCTGGCGTACTTTCTTGTCGAGTCTCACGTGGAAGTTCATCCCTTGTTAAAATTATCCATTTGTCGAATTCTTCATTGAAACGTTTTGTAAGGTCAAGCTCACTTTGGTAATTAAGTGCCGCTCTATTTCTTTCTTCTACATCCGTAATTATTTGATGCAATTCTCGAGCCTTTGCGGCATATCTCGCGAATAAATTATCAAGTGCGCTCTTTCTTGCAGCGATTTTGCCAAGAGAGCAAGAGCTCATGAGTAATTGTTCGATCTCATTATACAAACTCGTTAAGTGGCCACGATAGGTTAAAATAGAACCTTGCGACTGCCTAATTCGCTCCAAGCAAACAGCGTCTTCATTGTACGACGCACTAGTAAAATCTTCAACATTAGCTCGCCGCGTAGTACGCATAGGACGCCTTCCATTCAATGAAGCCATTGAACCATAAGAAACGACAATTAGAACCAATGTAGCTGCTTACCGAATATCATTTATTGAAGCGAAAACAACTAGATAGACTTTTCTGTCGTCCCAGAACGGGAAGTACTGAAACCTGGAACGCCGGAATACTAAAACCACGAACACACCACAAAACCAGGAATGCAGGAATACTAAAACCCGGAACACACCAGGGGGAATAGTAGGCAATAGCAAGGGTTGACAGGCCGCACAATCTCTACCGGTGTTAAAACATTTGAAAACCTTTTATATTTTCTTTTAACAAGTATATCTCGATTAAAATGGAGGTGATAGGCCTGAACGACTTTTACAAAATGCTGTTAAATGCGTCTGCCACCTATATATGTATCTTATCGGGTATACATTTACTTGCACTCTTAAAGTGGGTATCCTTAAATTAAGGTGAAATTTTCTTATTTTGAGTTCCTGTAATAAGACCATTCATGTCCTTAATCCGAGATTGGATGGAATCTTGAAATAAGAACTCAGTATCTTAAAATAAGGATAAGAGCCTTGTTTTGAGATTAAAGGTACAATCTTAGAACAAGATTATAGTAATCTCAAAACGAGGATACCTGTATCATGCAAATCTCAAAATAAGTTTGAATGGAATCTTAAAATAAGAGTACCGTTTTTTTTAATCAAGTCATTCAAGTGAAACAAAATACAGACAACAGCATCTCAAAATAAGTTACTACCTTCTCAAAATAAGAATATCTTGAGATATAGTCGAAATCTAAATTAGTTCTTTACCCAGTTAGGACGAAGAGCAATAATGAAAGGGAACTCTAGGACTGAAACAAAACAACTGACCTTTATTGATTTTGTAGTTCAGTAACTGCCATCTTTGACGTACATAAGTTGACTTACAAATAAAGGGTTCACAAATAAGAACAACCAACACAACTCAGTATAAAATCAGGGTTGCCACTCATCAGAAACTAAAAAATTTCCTGACTTTTCTCTGACTTTTCACTGACCTCTGAACAATTTTCACTGACCTTAAATTAGCATTAAAAAGAACAAAAAACATTGACCAAAACTAGTTCCTCCATTTGTTACTCGAATAGTATCAAAACCGATCATTTTGCACAATGGTTTTAGCAAGAAAATAAAATTCCCTGACTTTTCACTGACTTTAACAAACAGACTGTACATGCTAAAGTAACATGACTGTACATGACTGTAAGTAACATGTAACATGAGTGTACATGCTAAAGTAAAAACATGCTGAAGTAACAAAACATAAACTTAATAGAAAGGGCAATAAGCCTATAATCGTCAAATTTATTAGTCATAAAATTAAATCGAACCTCTATCGTGCGAGAGCGAAGCTAAAGGATGTCAGGGTGTCCAACCTTTTCCATGGGTTATCCTATGCAGTTAGGGCTGAATCCGATAGGATATACATAAATGAAAATTTAACTTCGTACCGGCAAAAGATCATGAGCCGGGCTAATCAAAAACGTCGTGACGGCGAAGTTTTAAGTGCATGGTCAATGGACGGCAAGATATTTGTCAAAACATCACCTCAAGGTAGGCCAATAAGAATAAACGAACTAGAAGATTTAGAATGTCTTTAAATCTGTACCAGCGCTATAAAAATTAGGGAATTTAAGATTGAAGACTACCGTTGAACGGCTACGGTTGGACGAGTAGTTGTACGCCCTTAAAGGAACTGGGTCGAGTACGAAGTTTTGGCGGGAATGTTGCCGCTTGCCGCCTTTAAGATGCCGTAGGACAACACACTACGGTTGAACGCAACTCCATAAAAACAATTCATAAAAAATGTCATTTCAAGATGTTCGAGATGCGTTAGTGTGTTCGTTTGCTGCTGGCCACATCAGTGAGAAGGAATTCGTAATTCTTTACGAAGAATATCAGTCAGCGAATCTGTGTTTTCCTTACTGGGAGTACCAGCCATTTCGTCTGGATGACTTGGATAACAGCGAATGCAGAGCAGAGTTTAGAGTAGAAAAGGAAGACATTCCTAGATTAGCCACAGCTCTTCAAATTCCAGACTTTTTCCGATGTTCTCAAGGTACAGTTTGCCCCGGAGAAGAAGGTTTGTGTTTGCTCTTACGAAGGCTTTCTTACCCATGTCGTTACCACGATATAATCCATCGATTTGCCCGACCTGTACCCGAACTGTGCATGATAGCAAATAAAGTGCTTGACTGGATGTACGATACTCACGGTCATCGTCTTACCACTTGGAACAACCAGCCGTTTTTGTCGCCTGCCAATCTAGAGCATTACGCGAGAGCCATCACAAGAAAAGGCAGCCCTCTTACTAACTGTTTTGGCTTTATCGATGGTACGGTACGCGAGATATCTAGACCGGAAGAAAACCAACGTGTATTATATAACGGGCATAAACGAGTCCATGCTTTGAAATTTCAATCCGTTGCAATTCCCAATGGACTTATAGCAAACCTTTACGGTCCCGTCGAAGGACGGCGTCATGACGCTGGGATGTTGAAGGAATCTGGTCTTTTGAACGTACTGCAAAGAGAAGCACGCACACCCAGAGGGGAGCCTCTTTGCCTCTATGGAGACCCTGCATATCCTCTTCGCCCTCAGTTGATGGGCCCATATCGTGATGCTGACGTACGAATTGTTACACCAGAGATGAGGGCCTTCAATACCGCTATGAGCGAGGTTCGTGTCTCTGTTGAGTGGCTCTTTGGGGACATTGCAGAATATTTTAAATTTATTGATTACAAGAAAAACCTCAAAATCGGCATGAGTGCAGTAGCTAAGCAATATATCGTGAGTGCATTTTTTAGAAACATTCTTACATGTTTATATGGTAACACAACATCCGAATTCTTTGAGATTGAACCGCCAACACTTCTGGAATATTTGGCATGATTAGTCACACTGGATCTTTGCCCACCATTAGTGTTGGAGGCTCAAACTCAAAGGAATGGGATGTTGTTTGACCAGGCAAATTAATAGTTTTTCGTTTGATCGGTTTCAAGTGCAGTCCCGTGTTACTTTCTATACATCTGATCATGTCATCCTGATAAATAAAAATAAAAAACACTGAACAGTATTTCAAGGGTCTTCAGCATGTATTTAATGTTTTTGTTTAATAAATTGTAAAAAAGATCACTATTTTAGATCATTTTCACCTTTTGTAATTTAATCAATTCTTTCATCAAGATTATGGAAATTGATACATGTACTGATGTCATTAAAAGGCTTAAAAAACATAAATGCAGACTTATCAATCTTTGGAACAAACCAAATTTGGTCAGCTGTTTAACCCAAATAATCCAATATCACTGGTCACTCACTGGCCAATGGTCTTCATCAAAACGACTTGGGATAATTTCTTTAAAAATCAGGTGATTTATTTTTAGCAATCTCCTTCTTAACTCTGCTAACTTTTTCTTGTGATCATGTGGTGATATTGTGGGAACAAATTTGCTGCTGGTCACTCTTTAGAGTTAGTGTTACACTATGGAGGAGTTTCTGTGAACCTAAAAAACTGCTAACATGCTCAGTAACCCCTTTCCAGTTTGCTCCACCACTTTGGTGCTACATTTATGTGGGTCGTTCTGGCTTTTTTCTAGGCAGGCCATGTTGAAAATGTAATGTATTGGGATCATTCTTATCGATGCGGTATTACTCGATTTATTAAAGATAAACCTCCAACTCCCCCCCCCCCCCCCCTTGAAAAAAGCTATCCAAGCCCTCATTGTACTCAAGTCAGGGATATCTTCAACTTTTTTAATATAGAAATTCAACTGAAACAAATTTCAGAGCACCAAGTAACATCAGTCAATTATTGCAAACAAGTCATCATTGCAATGTAAATTGATTTTCATAAAACATCATCTAAATACACTTCTTAGTAATTTCTCAAATATTTCAAAGTGTGAAAAAACTCAATCACAATACATGTATGTCTCAAAGAGAAGACCTGAGTGTTTGCTTGACTACTGTTTAGTTAGCTTTTCAAGCATAGCCATCATAACAGTTTGGGAGGTAGTTTGCATCTGCATCTGCTGCTGCATTTGTTGTTGCAGCATATTAAACTGTTGGTTTTGCAAGGCGGCTTGTTGCTGCATCTGTTGCATTTGTTGCTGTGCTTGCTCTTGTAGCTGTTCCTGCCTTTGTTGTTGCAGTTCAAGCCTCTTATTTTCTAACTTGGCTTGCTCTTTGCGGAAAGCCAACTCCTCCCTTTTCTGCTCTGATTCGTGGTGGGCATTTTCCTCAAAATATTTTAGGGCATCAGATCCTCTTCTTCTCTGCCTTTTTTTCCTAGGTGTTGTCACACTTTTTTCATCTGACTCATCCGAGTCTGATTGATCTGCATCTTTCTTTGTTTTACCCCAGGTCTTCATAGCCTGATCTCTCATCTTCAGAGCTTTCTCTCTCTCCTTGCTCTCTGACATTTTGCTGGTGGATGCTTGCTCAGAGCTTGCAGATTGCATAAGTTCCACAATTTCTTCCAGCAGGATTTCATTTTCAGTTGGTGGTTCAACAGCTATCCCTGAGGCTGCCTCTTCTGAACGAGTTTTTACCTTAAACTCATTCAAAAGTTTGTTGAACCTCTCACAAACACTTCTTTGGTCTCGTGGGTTTTCTTTAAACCCGTCTCGTAAATTCAAATGGTCAGCAACCTCTGTCCAGCTCTGTCCCGCCTCCTTAGTCCCAACCTTGTTCAAGTATGGCTCTATGAACCTCACTTCTGTGAGAAGTTTGTCTTTGGTCACGTTCCAACGAAATGTACCACTGAAAGAAATGAATTCAAATTGTTTGTGCATGATTTAAATGAAACTATAGATGAAAACATGTGCATTTTATCTACCACAGCACAGGCTAGTGGCAACAATCTATTAGCCTGAATCTGACCAGCAAATTCGAATGATCATGGAAATCATGAAATAGCTTTTCAAAAAGTTTTTGTCCCTAAGTGAGGTAAAGCTGAGTAAATTTTTAATTGTATATGACTGACATCCCATAAGCATGTAAGCATGGGCAGTGCCTTGCATGGGTCCTTGCATCCTGTTCACACCAGCCCTTTTGGGTTAGCTATATTATTTTGTAATACCTGGGATAAAGCTGTTAAAATAAATAAATAAATAAATAAAAGATGAGGTGCAATAAAGGACAGGTATTAAAACAGAAGAAACAAAAATTTCAAATTGAACATCCAGCTGACACAGTAGGGAGGCCAGTTGGCATTTACAAATTTGCAAGCATGGCCAGGGGTTTGAATTTTAGGTCTTCTAAAGAAGAAGTTTTGCTAGTGGTGGAAGTACTCCTAAAAACCACGACCCCTGGATTTTTAAAAAAAAAATGACAACTAAGAAAATAGAGAGTAATACCAATTATATTCTAATACGCTCCCCCGCTCAACCGAATATAAATCATTTACCATGTAATAAGCAACCACTTATGGGGTGTGTCAACACGAGCCGTGTACGGGCCTCTTTATTATGTCCTCCATGTCAATTAAATTACAAGATATATGTCAATAACCAATGTGGCGCAAAATAATAACAGAGCCGTAACTGTAATGTCTAGCATGAAGATTACGATCACAACATAATCTAGTATAATGTGAAAAAACAAAACAAAACATGGCAAGCCAAGAATAGAAAAAATAAACCTCCTGAATGCTAATATAGCCATTGGGTATTTAATTTAGAGGCGAACAGAGTGCGGTCGTATGACTCGAATGAATACAAATGAAGGCCTCACCGTATATATACCCGACACCCCGCTAATGAAGCATTGTGACAAAGTGTCACAAACGCCCAAAAATGAGGTTACGTAACCCATGATAAATACATTTTTTAATACCTCACCCCTCCATGCCTTTTTATAATACCCTCTTTTCAATGCCAGTAAATTGATAGCAAATGCCTCGAAAGAAAGTAAAAGTAAATAATTATAGTCCACTTTGAGCCGCCGGCACTGCCTAAATTTGTGAGCACCTCTTTCAAATGACATTATACTGTCCTTAATTTTCCCAACACAAAAATACATGTACCATTCAAGTTGCATATTCGAAAAAACAATTTTTAAAGCAAACCATTTTATAAATTGAACTACATGTAGCTGCATGCCAATTACCTCAGAATTAGAGGGGTCAAACTCATGACAAGCTATTTAAAAGAGCTTGAACTGCAAATTTGGCAAATCCGAGGGCGTCTCTTCAGCAGATCAAATTAGATCAAACAATTTCAGTGCCCCGTTCGGACCCAGGCAAGATGGCACAATAAACCAAGGAACATTGTAATATTCGAGTTCCAATACATTCACAATCTGCAAACTTAACACACCTAGCGACGATTATACCGTGCACACTTAAAGGATGCAGATGGACAGACCGTGCTTTGTAAAATGCATGTAAACAAACTTAACAGACAAATCCGAGACAAAATTAATGTTTACTTTATTATAAGCTAAAATAATAAACATAAGTATGACAACAACACAAATTTAGCTTACTTGTTATTCCTCGATTGATTTTTAGCTTCCATACTGATAGATACGACCTGGGTAGAAGAGAAACACTGTTAAAGTATAATTCCTTAAAACAAGATAAAAAACTTCTTGTTTTAAGTTCCTGAGATGAGTCGTTGAAAAACTTAAAATAAGACTACTGGAATCTTAAAACAAGAACCACTATGCTTGAAACAGGAACTTTATTTCTTATTTTAAGGTACAAGAACAATGTAAACTTGGCTTGAAATAAAAACAAAAATGCTTATTTCAAGTAAAATAATTCTGGAATGATGGAATACTACAATCTTAAAACAAGAATTACTATGCTTGAAACAGCAATATTATTTCTTATTTTAAGGTACAAGAACAATGTAAACTTGGCTTGAAATAAAAACAAAAATGCTTATTTCAAGTAAACAAATCTAGCAACAATGGAATATAGCAATCTTAAAACAAGAACCACTATGCTTGAAACAGCAATATTATTATTTTGAGGTACTTGAACAAGGTAAAGTTGGCTTGAAATACGGACAACATGCTTGTTTCAAGTACATGTACATGTTTATAAAAAATGTGAACAGTATGTTAACGTAGAATGTGATATATCTGAAATTTTTCAGTCCAATCAGTGGCAGTATGTCCTCAAGTAGAATTGTTCACTGCATTTAGTTTGCTGAGAAGTCTGTTTTCCAATTGTTTCAATGAATAGCTCTTTCGCTTTGCTAGAATACCAAGAACATGCTCCTCTAGGATCTTGAACAGGTTTTTCCATGTTGGTGCATACTCTAGATTAAAGGCATAGTACACAGACAGCAGCGAAACCAATGATGATATAAAGATGCTGTAATCATTGATAGGTTGGCATTCAAATAACACATCTTTTTCCAAAATAAGGAAGACCTGTGCTTCATCTGTGCAGTTTTGACCATCACCTTGAACCATAACCAAATAAGGATATTTCGATGGCAATTCACGCAAAAAGTTGTCCATTTCTTGACCTTCCTGGAAGAAAGAAGAAAAACATTTCTTAGCATACATCACTCAGCTCTTTTTCTCTGACAGGGTTCCCTTTTTGCTGGTTTACATTTGTAATAAATTTGTTGCATTTGTTGAGGCAACAGAATACAGAATAAAATAAATCATTATAAAACTACTGTCTGAGCAACATAAATGCATTTGTTGGGGTGTTGGCATACAAAATATAATTAATCATTAAAAGTATCATCTGAGCAATTTGTAATGTATTTTTTTGGGGCAGTGGCGTACAGAATATAATAAAGCATCAAAAAACTACTATCTGAGCAACACACTTACTTTTAATGAAAGAAGCAATGGTTCTGCCTTAAATGGCTCATGAATATGCTTCAATGGGTTTAATGCTGAATTGCCTTCATCTAAAATGAATAAGAAAAACAATACATCAAAATAGCAATATGTTACAAGTCCTTATTATAAGAACTTTTATTTTATTTTCCAGCAACCTCATTGTTTTTGGTTGCTATAATTTTATCACCATTTAGGAGAAAACTGTTGTAAATAATGATTAGACTTTACCAGATTGCTGAACAAAGCTTTGATTTAAAGAAATAGAACATTTTACAGTTGTCTTCTTAGTAAATTTAGCTATTTAGCATGGGAAAAGCATTATTTAATAACAAATGAAGGGCAGATAGGTTTGTATCATAGCAAGATCACCTCCAGCCTCGCTTCCACCCAAATGCAAGGTTACCAAGCACACAACTGTGAAATGGACTATTTCTCATGAGCATGTCATGTGGGTGAGAAAATGGACCTACCAGAATGTTTTCCTTCATCAACCACAAAACACTTTGACAGTGTTGCCCAGCGTGCAAAAAATGTTTGAAAGCTTGTCTTTGTCTTCGTTAGCTTGGAGATGTGCAACTCTAACTCCTGTAAAAGCTGTGGTAAATAAAGAGAACCAAGGAAGAATAAATGACACTGACAATTGAAGGGCTGGGGGCATAACCAGCCTATGTTGCTTTTTGAGCGTTTTCATTTTTTTTCTCGCCCAGATTTGCCTAATTTTATCGTACAACGAATAATATCACAAACCCTTGTTGAACTTGTTAACTAATTGCACTAATTGTAATACATGTTAATATTTATTGTATTCTTTATTGTGATTAGTTTTTTAAAAACCGTTTAGTGGAAAAACTAATAAATCACCTGAAAAAAGCAGAGTTCTGGCCTTCTAGTGCTTGTTTACATCCAGATTTTTTTTTTGCATACGTTTATTCTCGAAAGCGACGGAAAAAAAAAACAACAGAAAAAAATCTGAACAATGTTTTGCAACTAATTTTTAGTTCACATGCCAAAAATGGACAAATCTGAGCGAGAAAAATAAAAAACGACCTCAAAAGCAACATAGGCTGGTTATGCCCCGGCCCTTCAATTAATAACCATTATAACTTTTGTGGTTCAATTTTATCCTTGGCTCATGTTTTACTGTCCTTTGTTTTATACTCATTGTCATACAAAGCCATACACAAAAACAAAGGAAACTAAAAATTGAACCTCAGCATAACCACTGACAGCAAAAAATACTTGCTATATGACCCAGAAGCTCAGATCTAAACTCCACTGGTTGGAGACCCTCTGCTCTGTTAATTTTGTAACCAAACAGGAAACATATTTCTTGGTGAATGCATTAAGTCTTGATAGTTTCTCCCTTCTTGTGCTCCTTTTGGGAGTAGTCACTTATGATGATGATGATGATGATGATCATTATCATCATCATCACCATCAACACTTTATGCTTTAGCCTCTCAAAGACAGTAATTTGTATTACTTACCACCCTTTCCTTGTCAAAGTAAAGGAACTGTTCAAGAACTTGTTCCACAGCATTCAATCCACTGATTTTCGAAATTTTTTCCCATCTTGCAGAGAATGTGAGTGCTTGCAACTGTTCTACTGCTTTCCAGTTCACAGCCTTTTTTCCAACCTCTTTCTTCAGTTCCTTCTCATGCTTTTGGACATCATCGTCACTCTGGTCCTCGCTGACTTCAACAGCACTGAATTTGGCCTCTTTTTCCATCCTTGTGTGGGAGCTCTTGACGTTTGAATACCTCTTTCTTAACAGATGCTTTGTGGAGGCCTAAAAACCAAACAAAAATTTAAGACTTGAACATACTCATACTATAGAAAAGACTATATAGAACATACTATTGCCATTTTAACACTTGCTACTTTTATAAGTTCAAACTAAGTTGAAGACCATAAGCTTATGCAATTCACCCTGCTGGGCAACACTTTTCACTTGTCAGCTTTAAGTCATAGTAATATAAGCAGAACCTCTCAAACTTGGAACCACTCACTGGCTTTAAAAACTTAAGGGTCCCTTTTTCCTGCCTTTATTGTTTTCAGACATGTATGTACAAAAAAATGTACAAACAGGGGAATTAGATAGTAACCATTTCTCATGATTTTTACCTTTCGAGAATTCCACTAAAAGAAGCAATTAAAGAAGGGTTGTGAATTTAAAAGTTGGATATACAGTGTATGGGCCTTCTTAACTTTGCTTATTTTTATCCCTACATGTACACTGTGCTTTAAAATTTAAAAGGTACCTTTCATTTTAAAAATGGTTGTTGTAACTTACCCAGTATTCAAATTCAAGCTCATCTGGCCATGATGGTGGCTTCTCATCACGTAAGAGTGGTATGCTCTGGCATAAGCGCTGGGCCACCTCTGTAAAATGATTAGACGTTATTCGCTGCTTACCCACATATGTCTCCAGACAAGTTACACAGTCTCTGATCAGTTGTCTTCTTGTGGCATCATCTAGTGGAGTTTTATTTGCTACCAACTTTCCTATTTTTGATGTAATTGGTAATTTGAAATCTTCCCCCAGAAGACCATGCTTTGATTTCTTCACTGGAGGAATTAGAGCTTCAAACTCCCTGGGTTTGGTCCTTTTCAGCTGAGGAACCTTTTTAACTTGGGAGAGAGGTATATCTTCTTCGAAGGAACTGTTTGGACTCATTGTTGACGTGTTTGATACGATGGAAGAAGTTGATACAATGGAAGGAGTTGGAGAAAGACTCTGAGAACCCTGGAAATTATACAAAATTATAATACTTAATATGTTGCTTGTGAACCAGTACTTTTAAGATCCTAACCCAACTGAAGCATCCCCCCACCCCTCCTCTGTGTGAAATACTTGAGTCTACAGAGCAGAGTAACAGAAGTAACTGTACTGTGCAATTTCATCTTGAAATGCCTAATCTCTAGCCTGAGAAAATAAATTCCATGAATGCCTTCTCCATACAGCATGATTTAGTACAGAGTATTACAAATTTCAATTCAGTTGTTTCACTATCTTGCTGACATACCATTAAACTCTGAAATTACAGGGATTAAAAGACAATTTCAACTTACCATGCTGCTGATAAAGTCCCAAATTTTTTTCCGAGCAGGAAAGTCAGACTGGAACAGGTCCTTCAGATCTGATCTTGAAAGTTGTAAAAACATTTTCCCATCCACCATATTTTCTTCCATAAAAAAAGGGAAAGAAAATTACAGGGTATTCATTTTTTGCACAATATTGCATTGCACTTGAGCACATCAGTGTAGAATTAAGACAAACTGTTTATTTTTCCCTTTCCAGATTTTTTTAAAAATTATGGGTGCTAAAAACCAAACAGAATCAACTGAGGTAAAATTTTCTGGGCAAAAACTGTTGCAAAAAAAAAAGAAGCCATATGTTTTAAGATTTGCTGGTTATAAAAAATGAGGCCATTTGCTTCAAGGTACGTTTAATAATGTACAGGAGTAAATTTTACTAACCTTCCAGAACTTGACATATATTTGCTGTGAATCCTCTTCTTTGAAGAAAGGAGGACAAAGACTCGCCGCTGCTTAAGGCAGCAATTTTTGGGCAAAGGATTTCCGATACTTCTTGGTCATCTGGGTCCATCATGCTGCAAATTGGTGAAAATTGAGTTACACGACTGTACTGAATACCCAACTCTACGTTTGCAGGAGCATAGATTTGACAAAAAGTTGAGAAAATGCTTTCATTCCTAATAAAACCCAAAGGAATTGAAGAATTGCTTGAGTCGAACCAAACAGGACAGCATTCCAAAAATACAGTCAAAAATGGCGCGAATCGAAGTTTCTTGCATTCCGCACAGAAACTAACTTACCAAAAGATTTGGAGGATGAAAACACAATTTCGCATTACGAAGCAATTTTTATAACACAAACAGAAGCAGGCAGTTATTCAGCTGCTTAGGTAAGGCGGCTTTTAAAGAAAGAATTGTCTTAATTCAATTGTTTTAACGAGAAAGTGAAACGTAAAAAAAATGGCGGGAAACTACCTCATCGATCGAGCAAATTGATCGAACGTACAACAATTATGAGGGCTAAAAAGAAAAAGAATTTAAAAACTTACCCTCTCTCTAAATACCAGTTAACATTAGCTGAATACCAAAACAAGAAAGCGATAAAAAAGTTCGTCAAACGCGTGGGTTAGCTCCTCAATTCAGGGAAGATCCGTTGCCATCGACTCCATATTTTACTCCCGTGAAGTTGAACAACAATCCCCAGAACACCTTGCGTGCAGCATTGTCTTTTTTAGCCAATGAAAGACATGATTCTATTTCATAAATTTTTGCAGCCAATGAAACGTCTTTTCTCTTTGTTCACAACTTGTCAAGCTTTTGTAACGCTTTGCTGTCAAACAGAGGGAATGATTACGCGCATTCAGCATGGCGGATTGGCGTTGTGCGTATTGCGCTTTCTCTGCTATCCTTCTCCACCTTTTGCTAACTCATATCAACACAAGCCACAACGATGAAAGCCAATTTTTCGCGTATTGTGGAATTGATAACTGCAATGCAAGTTTTCGAAAAGCCAACACATTCTCAAAACACGTCCGAGAAAAGCACAGGTTGTGTCTGTATAGTTCCAGGGAAAACTTGACGTTGCAAACAACAGAAAATGGAACAGGTAAGTCTGATTTACGTTGTGTGCAAAGCGTCTTAAAGAGAGGTAGGCCGATGAGAACGCAGTCATTGGCGGTTCCAGACTTCGTTCAATGGGGGTGGGAGGGGAGGGGAGTGGGGGGTCGGTCTTTGCCTTACATCGCTTGAACAAAAGTTGTTTGGGGGTGGGGGTGGGGGCTAGCACCTCCCTTATATAAATTAGATACACCGCTGGTATTTAATGTGGGCATGAGCTGAGAGAATATCTCAATTTGATTTGAAATGAGCCTTTAGGGGTGTAGCGGTCAGATGGATACTGACTATTAAATATTCAAAATTAAATGACCTAAATACAAGTGTTTCATTTGAAATGCTAATAAACAACACCAGCTTAGAGTGCCTCATTGCTTCTATCTCTTTCATTTAACTACTACTATTGTGAGATTGCTTTCAATACCTTTGGCAGAGGGCAAGGGGGGGGGGGGGGGGAAATAAAAAAATCTCAAGCTAAGGGCTTAGTGTCACAGGAAGTAAGGGAACATGTTAACGACAGTTAGCTCACTGCTCACTTCCCTATGAAAGTCTCCCTTTAGAGTTACGAAAAGTTTATAGCAACAATTTAACAGGACAGCAGTAGATCTAGCAAGGGTTTACCTACATGTAGAAAGTGGAGGGAGGGGGTGGTTTCCTGTGTGTTCTTGGACTCCCCTACCCATGACTAGGAATCAGACTTAAGAACGCACCCCACCTGAGTCTGGGACTATTGTCCGGACCCCTTGTTTGAAGAATCCTGCCCTGTCTAGAAAGGCTTGTTAAAAATCGACAACTAACCTTGTTAGTAATTACATGTAATGTGCTTGGAGTGTTTGTGAATTATAATGACCAAGTTTTTGAGGGTAAGAATATAATGGAAATTAAGGTGACATCTGAGTAATTTTTATGTAACAAATGCACAACATTACATGAAGGTGCACTGCCTCTTTCTAGAGGTTAAGAATTGAAGCAATAACAAACTTTTTTTGTTATTCCAGGACATTGGTTTGTTGATGAAGGACCACCTGCCCATGCCTCACACTATGTTACACTAAGCAACACTTCATGTGATGAAGACAATTTTGATTCTGTTCTACATGGTCCACACTCTCCAGTTCTGGACAAAGTGAAGAACAACTCACCTCCACCGACTGTCGGCCAACTGTCGGCCGACTGTTGGCCGACAATCGGCCGACAGTCGGTCAACAGTCGGCCAACAGTTGGCCGACAGTCGGCCAACAGTCGGCCGACTGTTGACCGACTGTCGGCCGACAGTTTTTTCCATAGTGGTCACCATTTGTCGGCCGACAAACGGCCGACTGTTGGTAACATGTCGGCCGACTGTTGGTAATCTGTCGGTAAGTTGTCGGTAGACTGTCGGTTGAAATTGTAATGAATACTTCGCGATTTACCTAATATAAATAAATCTTAAACGCATACCCTTCTAGTTTCTTAAGCATAATTCCCATCGAGACTTTCTTTCTCGTTCCACGATTGTTGCCCCGTCCGCCATTTTGTAATTTATAACTTTTCCCCAATCCCTCTCATTTTGTAATTTATAACTTTGTCCCAATCCCTCTCATAATATCAGTCATATTAATATCAATGATATTATTCATATTCTTATTTGCTTCCTACAGTATGTTTCAGTGTGCAATGTCATCTTTATTATTGGTCATTAACTTTTTCAAACTTGGTGGCTCGTAAAGGAGCCGTTTGTTTTGTGACGAGCTCTACTGATAAAATCTCTCGTCAAACTTGAGGGGCAGCAGCTTCCCTTCTCTCCTCATGTTTGCCATGACCGGCAAGTACCTTCTCAGCCTCTTTCTGCAAACTGCCTCGAGCTCTTTCACCGATCCCCCCTGCAAATCTCGGATCACAAGGTCATGTTCCCTCGAGTCCACAAGTTTTAACTCGGCCACCGCCACGAAATCTCTGAGGGTGCTCCTCGGACAGCTGGCAAGTCTGAAGGCATTGGCCATGCTGCAGCCGTTTTCAGTTAGTATCTGTAGTACGTGATTGTACCGGTCGTGGATGGCTGCCAAGCTGTGCGTGCTAACCCGACCGGACTGTTGCTGCTGTTGTGGTGTCTGCTGTTGTTGCTGCTGCTGTGTCGCATTGCTGCGCAGTGTGTGTACTTCTGCTTTCAGCTCAGCAATGGTTTTTTGAGCTATTTTGAAAAAAATAGCTCATTAGCAGGCGCAAAGGTTGGTTTGTGATGTTAGTATGTTTGTTAGCTTGTTTGTTTGTTTGTATGTATGTCTTGGGTTATGTCACACCAATCAGATTGCCTCTAGTATGTACACCGTGTACTATGTCAGCCAATCAAATTTTCGCTTCTAAAATGGTATTACTGAAGGTCAAAGAAGGGCACTTGACATGAATTGAAAATCAGCCATCTTGAATCTCCGCGATTGTTGCCGCAAACACTAAAAGTGTAAAGTTTTGAAAATTTGTTGCTTGGGAACTGTTCTCTAATCCCGACTGGCTTGCTAACCTGGCAATATCAAGGACATTTATTCGGAAATACCGCCTATAATGTGCCCTATGCATGAATGGTAGAATGGTCTGCGGGGGATGAGACGTCCAAAAAATGTGGACTACGGTTACGTTCATAGGTGAGCTTATACTGAAGTATGAGTATAGTTTTATTGCAAAAACGGCAAGCCGATTTCAAATAATATGATGCGGAACATGAATTGTATGTTTCAAGCCTGGGTTTCAAGAGATTACTATTTAAAATTGGATTTTTTTTGTCAGACACGCTGTCTGCACGTGAAAATGTTGAACTTTGTCCTTATAGAAACTTGTCCGTGATGCATGGAGTTCAACAGAGAAAATGTAATGCAATTAATCTACAATTTACAGTATGTAAAACGTTTATCTTTCTTTGAATTAATGTGAGCTGATGTGTAGGTTATTAATTTACCGAGGCGACCACTTCGAGAACATATTGGC
The DNA here is from genome assembly GCA_024195265.1 of Dendrophyllia cribrosa. NCBI lineage: Eukaryota > Metazoa > Cnidaria > Anthozoa > Scleractinia > Dendrophylliidae > Dendrophyllia > Dendrophyllia cribrosa. Next base: position 31,666,853 of record JAJLRJ010000005.1, on the reverse strand, counting down.
TGATATTGCCGAATTCTATCCTCTTAACTAAGTTCGCTTGGTTAAACAACAAACGGCTCCTTTAGGAGCCACCAAATACAATAAAGTCTAAACCAATACAGTGAGTCCTTTATTTAGCAGCACGCACAAAGTCAATTATTGCGTAAACAAGTTAATTAAGAACACATGATTCAAAACGATTATGTTTAATCCATTTCCTTCACTAAATAAATGAATAAATATAGCCTCAGCTCTTGATCAAATAAAGATCTTTCATTGACATCTACCGATTCTCTTACTGCTGAAACAGAAATATGAAACGTTAGTGAAAGTCAACATTATATAAGACATACATTTATTTAGCAGCTCGCACAAAATCAATTATCGCGTAAACGACTTAATTATTTCACTAAATTTCAAATAAATTTTACTGCTTAAATTAATAGCACACTGCAAAAGTAAACAAAAAAACGTTAGCGAACTGACATATAGGACATTAGCGAACTGACATATCACACGATATGCGATATCGACTCTGTAAACAAGCGGCCATCTTGGTTAACCTTTGTAACCAGGCTAAATAAAACCATGTGCTCAAAAAATTTGCACGGTTACCAAGACTCAACGAACCTAGCTGCGATCAAAAGTGTTTTTTCGAAACAGGATGATTCGGAAAGAATGGATACAAGCAAAGCTATCTAGCTAACATTTCGTAGAGCCTATTCTCTGACTTACGTTCAAAATTTGAACTTCAAAACTCGGGGTTATGCGTCGTACCTTTCTTTTTCAAAATTTGAACTTCTGTGTTTACGGTAAGCTTTCTACGCTTTCGGTAAGTTTTTGGAAAGACTTTGTTGCTTTTAATTTATTTTCCTGAGGGTTTTTTTTTCTGGCCGACTGTCGGTAACCTGTCAGTAAACTGTTGGTAACCTGTCGGTAAACTGTTGGTTATCTGTCGGCCGACAGTTGGCCGACAGTCGGTGGAGGTGAGTTGTTCTTCACTTTTACCAATAATGGAAACAACTCCTCGCCAGAGATAGATCTTCAAGGTGAGTCACACGGTCCACACTCTCCAGTTCTGGATGCCAATTTTGAAAACAACTCATCATTAGAGATACATCTTCAAAATCAGACCCATTCTGAGGAACCACTGGCTGATTTAACTGGAAAATACCTTTTAAAAATCAAAGAGGAGAACAGGCTTACACAAACTGCCACACAAAGAGTTGCACAGGCTACATCAGATTTGTTCAGTGTTGTATGTAGAAGGCTTAAAAGAAAAGTAGAACAGACTCTTGAAGATGCTGATGTTATGGAAGTACCTGGTCTTGATGCTGTATTTGAAGAATTCATCTCTCCTTATGAAGACCTCCGGACCAAATGGATGACAAGTGCATTTAAAAGAGACAAGATGTCTTATGTGGTAATGAGGAAAGATGTCTTAATTATGTTGTAATTATTATTGTAAGTTGCATTGATATTAATACCTTAAATATGCACCCCTGGCCTATCCTATCTATCTATGAGAAGCCTTTATTACATCAAAGCAGCCTAGCTTTGGAAAGCAAAAAAAAATGGTATCGTGATGTTTACTTTGGTTTTTGAAAAGACATGTAAAGATTATAATCATGTTAATAATTTATTGTCACTTTTACTTGCTAGGAACCTTTGAGGACAGTCTTGGGTAATACAAGAGTCTTCAGAAGAGTAAAAAACAAGATAAAATGTATACAGATTGATAAAGTTTTCTATTACATCCCCATTTTGAAAAGTCTACAACAACTGTTACAATCCAAGGCAATTCTACAAATGGTCTTTTCTGAAAGTAACGGAGACACAGGTGGAAGTTACCTACAAGACTTTAATGATGGCTTGATTGTGCGTAACCATCCACTGTTTTCCACTGATGACAATGCCCTTAAGTTACTAATTTACTATGATGATGTCAATGTTGCTAATCCTTTGACAAACAAGGTTCACCAACTAGGATTGTTTTATTACCAGCTTGTCAACATAAAATCTGTTTATCGTGGAAAGTTAAAATCCATTCGCCTCTTTGCCATTTGTAAAAAGCCATACATAAAAGAATTTGGTTTAAATGAGATACTCACGCCCTTGGTCAATGATTTAAAAGAACTGGGAAGGGATTGTGGTTATCCTTTTGCCATAGGAGGGGGCATAGTTTATTTACGGGGTGCAGTCCTTGCAGGAATTGCTGACACCCCAGCCAGTCAAGCAATTGGTTGCTTCAAAGAAGGGGTTGGCGGGGCAAAGAAAAAATGTCGGCATTGTATGACATCCTGGCAGGAGATGCAAGAACATTTTCTTGAGGAAGAGTTTGTACTACGTGATAGTACTCTACATGAGCAGCAGCTTTCTGTTATTGAAAATGCTGGTTCTAAATATTTGAGAACGTTTTTTTCAAAACAGTATGGAATAAACAATAGGGCAAAGATTTTAGAGGCTCCACATTTTGATGTTACAAAACAATTGCCCCAAGACATCATGCACATTTTCCTCGAAGGTATTTTAAGTTATGAAATTAAATTTCTCTTGAAATATTTATTTGATAACAGACTTTTCACACTTCGTGATCTGAACCAAGGAATTGATAACTTTGATTATGGTTACTCAGAGGTAGGAGATAAACCAGCTCCTATAAAGGAGGCTGACCTAGAATTTAAGTCTAATTCAAACCTAGGCCAGAGTGCAAGTCAAATGTGGCTTCTTGCTTGCATGCTTCCTCTACTTGTGGATGGCAAAGTAGACTGTAATGACCCACACTGGAACAATTTTGTTTCTCTATTGGAAATCATGGGTATTTGCTTTGCACATAAAGTTAGTTTTAGTTCTATAATCAATTTAAAACATTTAATCAAGGAACATTTGACCTCATTCAAGAACGTGTATCCAAATGCAAGAATCTTACCCAAACAGCATTATCTGGTTCATTTGCCAACACAGATAATGATGTTTGGACCGCTTATCCGAAGTTGGTGTATGAGATTTGAAGCGAAACACTCGTACTTTAAGAATATGGCTCGTACGATTAAAAACTTTAAGAATTTACCGCTGTCTTTGGCACAAAGACATCAGAGTATGGAAAGTGCTGCAGCCCTTCAAATTGATCAGGATGGTGCTTTGTCGTGTTCATTATTGTCAGATGATATTGTGTTTGGAAAAGGTAGACTGCTACTGGGGCATGACAGGGAGTATGCCATAAATACTATCAGACGATTTTATGAGATAGCAAAAAGTAGATTGGCCGATAACATTCAGGTCTATCAGTATAATTCTATTACAATGTATGGAACTCAGTACAAACCAGGTGCAAACAATTTCTTACTTATTTCTTTGGATGATGCTGGCCTACCACAATTTGCAAAATTGTCAAAAATATGGTTTGCCCCTTACAATAGACCCTTTTTTGTGGTTATGTTCATGAAAACTGATTCTTTTTGTGAAAGTTTAAATGCCTTTGAAGTATTAGAGCCAGAAGCAGCTCAAGGGTATGATGTTGTTTCTCATTCTGATTTGTTTCACTATGAAGTATACCATGCCCATAAACAGAGGGGTGCCCGGTACATTGTATGTAGGGAAAGTGTTCTGGCTCTTTGAAAGCAATCAGTGAACATTAAAGGGGCTATGTCAGCTATTTTTTGAACACCTTGAAAAGTCAAAATCAAATTTGCATCAATAATGGCAAACTAAAGACAATGGTCCAGTTGTGTTGTTAAAGTCATTACACTTAAGTGCATTGCTAAAAATGTTGTGGTTTGTTGCTCCTTTGAGAATTCACTTCATTCATTCCTTTTGGCATGGTGTAGGACCATTCTGGGTAAGAGCAATTGCAATTAGTCATAACTTTAGCACAGTTTAAGAAATCAGCAAAACCCTGATGACATAGTCCCTTTAAAATATGAATGACAGCAATATCATTGTGCTGTTTGTGTTTTTACATATAAATGTCAGCTAAGTTACACTTATTGTCAATTGAGTCTTTATGACTGGACAAAGTTGAATTTGTTTGTATTGCGTTGCTATTTAACTTTCTTCTTCCAATGCTTTTTTGGATTTTACAAATCCAGCCTTGAACATAAATCAGCATTGACATATTGGATTCTCTATATGTAAGTTGTTATCTGAAGTTGTGTTACAATAGTATAAAAGTTATGAAAAACAAGGATTGTTCCCTTCGAAAAATAACTCTTCAGTTAGCTGGGAATGTGTTCTTTGAGATGTTATCCATTAAAAAAAAAAATGGAAAAATCAAGTATCTGCTCTGGTGTTTGTAACTTGATGAATTATACTTCATGATCATAATGACCAGGTTTCATTATTTAGCATCTGGTTTAAAAAAAATCTTTCTTAAAAGTAAGCCCATGATAATCCTGCTTTGAGATGTCTGTCTTGAAACATTTCAAGAATCAAAATCTCTTATGACTAATAAAACTACCTTTTATTGTACTTAAAAATTGGTCCTTGTTAATCTTGTTTTGAGATATCCATCTTTCTATTGTTTTAAGAATCAAAGTAACTTAAAACTAGCTTTGAGTGTCCATAAAACTAGGTCCTTGTAATTCGTGTTTTGAGAAATCCATCTTTCTAATTTTTTAAGAATCAAAGTGACTTAAAACTAGCTTTGATTGTTCTTAAAAGTAGGTCCTTGTAAATCGTGTTTTGAGAAATCCATCTTTCTAATTTTTTAAGAATCAGAGTGACTTAAAACTAGCTTTGATTGTCCTTAAAACTAGGTGCTTGCTTTCATCTTGTTTTGAGGTATCCATCTTTCTATTTTTTAAGAATAAAAGTGACTTAAAACTAGTGTAGATTGTGCTTAAAAGTAGGTCCTGGTTAATCTTGTTTTGAGATACCATCTGCCTAACCATTTTAAGAATTTAGCAGGCTTGAAACTAGGTTTAGTAGACTTAAAATCAGATTATCAACTCTTATTTCAAGGGTAGCTTTCTTGAAATAAGAGTTTATGCTTTAACAGTGAAAGTAAATCCAAAACATTAACTTTCCTGTATATTTTCATAGTGTGTTACATAGTCGCAGGTCATCCAGTTCTTATCGCCTCAAAACGAAGAGCAAAATGAAGCAGAAAAAAAGGTTTCTCCTCATAAAAATCAACTTAAAGGCTTCCCAAAATGATGTTTAAGTATAGAATAGTTACCTATAAGGAAAATGAAAATCTAAAGACGACAAAATATGATCCGTAGTCAAGACTACGTAAACTTACCCCAGAACGTACCGTAGCAAAATGGCGACGGTAACATTCGAGAAATGGCGCGTGCGCACAACATCTCGTCCCATGCCTCTCCGAGAAAAACACGTAGTCGTAGTCCGTAGTCGTCGAATCTTAAATTCCCTATTTACTTTCGGGGGACGAAGACGGAGCGGTCTGAAACAAGAGGGTTCTCTTAAATTAAACTATTTAGTTTTGTAGAGTAGGATTTTATTCTGTTATTATTTTTATTTGCTTCTGTTATTTCTCTATTTGTTAGATTTAGATCGTGTGTTTTATACTTATTTATTTTGTTGTTGTTATGCAGACGTCGGTGAAACTTGATATTTTTTCTCTAAATGTTCGAGGAATCCGGGATCCAACCAAAAGGAGAAGTATTTTTTCGTATCTGAAAGACCAAAAAGCAAATATATATTTTTTACAAGAAACATACTCAGAACCAAACGACGAAAATATTTGGAATAAAGAATGGGGTGGTAAGCTATTTTTTTCTCACGGCTCCAAACATAGTAAAGGTGTGTGCATTCTAATTAACCCCTTTGTGGAACTTTCAATTGATTATTATTATGCCAACAATACAGGTAGGATAGTGCTAATTACTATTATCCTGAACGGTTTGAAAATTACACTTTGCAATATCTACGCACCTAATGATCAGGCTAATCAACTTGAATTTATGCAAGAGCTCAATAACTGCATTATTGATAAAATGGAACTGACATCGCTTATTGTAGGTGGAGATTGGAACTGTACATTGTCCAAAAAAGACAAAATAGGAGGGACACCTTGGAAACCAACTAATTATAGTAATCTTGTTTTGACAACTATGGAAATGTTTGACTTAGTAGACATTCAAAGAGTACGCCATCCTGGTTTACGTAAGTTAACGTACGAATCAAAATCTCTGAAACTAAAATCCAGAATTGATTTTTTCCTAGTAGCAAAAAATCTTACGAGTAATGTTAAAAGCACACAGATTTATTCTGCAATAGCACCTGATCATGACGCAATCTACATTTCATTTTCTTGGGCTAGTAAATCCTCTAGGGGGCCTGGACTTTGGAAATTCAATAACACCCTTTTAAATGATGAGAAATATGTCGCTCAGGTTCGAGACACCTATTCACAAACTTACGCCTACTATGGCCACTTAACTGACAAACGGCTTTTTTGGGAGATGATAAAGATGGAGATTAGATCCATGACTATTACTTATACCAAGAGTAAGGCTAAGTCTATCAGCTATCGAGAACAAGAAATTAGGCGAAAACTAGATAATCTTGATGACATCATCTGCAATAATTTTTTCTCCCCTAACATTAATGGAGTTCTACAAGAGTATGATAACCTTAAAACTGAAGTAATGTTAATGTACGAAGAAAAAAAAAGCAGGCTATGTTTAGGGCAAAATGCCGTTTGGTGGAAAAGGGAGAGCGCCCGACAAAATATTTCTTTAATCTAGAAAAACGTAAAAAACTATTAGTGAACTTCGCTTAATAGATGACTCAACCACGAACGATGAAAAGGTGATTTTGGAAGAAATTGAAAACTACTACAAAAATCTATACACATCGGAAAATACCTTTCCAAATGATAAATACGATACTTTTATTCAGAATGTAGAAATCCCTAAGCTTTCCGATGAGGACAGAGACAATTTGGAAAGACCATTAACGTACGATGAATGTAAAAAGGTGTTAGAAACTCTTTCGAATGATAAATCGCCAGGAGAAGATGGATTTACGGCTGAATTTTATAAGTTTTTCTATGAATTAATAGGTAGTGACTTAATAGCATGTTTTAATGAAGAACATAAAAGCAGTGAGCTTACGATCTCTCATCGAAGGGGAATAATTACCTTAATTCCAAAAGAAGATGGCTTGTTATTAGAATTGTCAAATTGGAGACCAATTACACTACTAAATGTGGACTTTAAGATAGCCGCAAAAGCAATAGCTCACCGATTAGAACCTGTTCTTCCAAATTTAATTCATTCGGACCAGACGGGTTTCGTGAAAGGGAGATACATAGGAGAAAATATTCGTCTTATGAACGACATAATGGAATATACGAAACTGCAGAAGATACCAGGCATATTGACATCTTTAGATTTCCGTAATGCTTTCGACTTTCTTGAATGGCCCTTTATAATGAAGACACTAGACTGTTTTAATTTTGGAAATGACATCAAACGCTGGGTTAGTACATTCTACACGAACATAGAAAGCGCTGTGCTTAATAACGGATTTACAACTAATTGGTTTAAACCGTCTAAAGGAGTACAACAAGGTTGTCCTCTTTCTCCTTATCTGTTTATTCTTTCGGCTGAATTACTTTCAAACAAAATTCGTCAAGATCCGAATGTGAGTGGAATCAAAGTTTATGGAAGTGAAATCAAGCTGTCGCAGTTTGCAGATGATTCTACCCTCTTCAACACCGATTTGGCTTCGTTGGAAAATGCTCTGAAAATAGTAGAGGACTTTGGTAAAATAGCTGGTTTATGTCTCAATGTGAAGAAAACAAAGGCGATTTGGTTAGGGAAGTGGGCAAATAATAGAGATAAACCACTCAGTATAAAATGGCTACACAGCCCTGTTAAGATACTCGGGATCCATTTTTCTTACGATAGAAAAAAAAATGATGAGCTTAACTTTAACCAAAAGATTCAAAAGTTACAGACTAAACTCGATATGTGGAGCGCAAGAGACTTGACATTATTTGGAAGAGTCATGATACTTAAAACCATGGGTCTATCACAGCTAATTTATTCAGCAACAAATCTTGTGGTTCCTCAAGGAATAGCGGACGCGGTGAAAACGAAATCTTTTAAATTTCTCTGGAGAAATAAAAAGGATAAAATAAAAAGATCTGGTCTGTATCAAGACCTTGATAATGGTGGAATACGCATGACTGATATCAATTTAATGTTCAAAGCCCTAAAACTATCTTGGATCCCAAGACTTATGTCCCCGGGAAAAAAAAACTGGTGTACCATTCCAAACTATTTCTTCCGAAAAATGGGAGGACTGAAATTTCTTCTCAGATGTAATTATGATACGAAACATTTTGTCGATCTACCGGATTTTTATAA
>JAJLRJ010000005.1:31603535-31648535 GCA_024195265.1 Dendrophyllia cribrosa | reverse complement strand
TTGTCAATACTGAAATGTGTATTGTGCACTATCAACCTTAAAGCAAGGATTTTAAACTACACTGCTTGGTCACCATTGGTGGTAGCTGGTTCTACATGTAACTTAGCAAGAAGAGTGTTTTCCAGCTTTTTAAATGCGTATGACTTCCTTCTGGGAATGTCACCAAGCACATGTTCATGTATGAACTTAAACATGGCTGTATGATAATTGTTGTACTTCAGATTGAATACAAAATGTGCTGCAATTAAAGTTATTAAGGCTTTGCAGCCTAAGTGTGCAGCCTAAGTGAGATTCACATTCTACCAAAATTTCTTTGTCTACAACTATGAACCACTGATGTGACAAAGGATCCTGAGTGTCATCTCCTCCAGTGTAGCAAACCAACTGGGGGTCATTTGATGACAATGTCTTAAGGAAGTCTTCTGGACTACTGCCATGCTGTTGGAAAGAATAAAATCATGAGAATTAACATGAGATATCCTATCTATTTCAGGTTGCAATTCATAAGTTAGTTAGCCTTGCAGTTTATTCATATATTGCAAACGATTTACAGTCATTGCCACAGCCAGTTTTCACAGTCCAAACTCAGTAATATACTGCCATGCCAATGTAAAAACTTTCTCTGGTCTTACACTGTAATATGTACAGTGGCTTAAATATAAATTATACCATAACAGGGTTTTATTATAGAGTAACTGTAGTCAGGACATAACAGTTGTTGAGATAAAGTTTGTTTTTCTCACTGACTTTGATTTTTGATGTTTACTAAGGCATTCAATCGGCTTAAAACCCAATAAATTAAGGCCTAAGTCAGTATATAAGCCAAACATTCAGTGACAGAAGCATTACCTTTTCTCAACAAGTGTTTTACTATGTTGACACAAAGTACCAGACTTACTGGTATGAATGAGACAAGTGCTGGTGCAGATGAATTGAATGCTTTGGGCATTTTCTCCAATGCTTTAGAACAACGGTCATCTGCATAGGGAATGAAAATAAAAAAAATTATTACTTTTAAATATCATAACTTTAAAGTTTCAAACACAACCATTAATTGTTGTTTACTTTTTTCCCCTACGAAATCAGCCTGCCACAGGCTGCACACAGAAAGGTCAAAAGGTAACGTTTCTGGGTTGTGGTTGGAAGATTTTGATCCAAATATGAACTGAGGTGCCACTTTCAACACTGAACCCCAGCGTGAAATAGGCAACTCAGGCAACTTAATGGAACAATAATTCCACCAAGACAAACCACAGATGTTACTTCTTCACTATGTACTGTAACCTTTACCAGCACCTCAATATTATTTAGAGTTTTCATGTTGTCATTAGCCAGCAGGTAGATCAAGGACCTCGTGTTAAAGATCAAAGACTTTTTAGCCTAATGCGTCACTGCTCCCAAACAAGGCTTTTATTCAGAGAGTGCAGCTTGTATTAATTAAATAAGTTCCCTATAAACAACATTCTTTATGTTGCCTATTACCTTCATCACTCTCTTCATCGACAAAGCATTTTGAAATATTTCGCCAACGCTCAAAAAACCTCTCAACCTGCACATTCTCTTGCGTTAGCTCTTCTGAAATGTGTAATTCCAACTCACTCCACAGCTGCCAATATAAGCAAAGAGGAAATTGTTACGGCTTTGCATGGGTATCTTACTGAAGGGCTGAGGGCATAAACATTCTAAGGTACATGCACTTTGACATCTCAGTTCACATAAATTCTTCTTTTTTATACCTTAACTCTTCAGGGAAAAACATATTTTTTCTCACACCATAGTTGTGAACCAGGCCTACAGTTATTGTCTGGTCCCTTTAGGCCTCTGGGAAGCTATAAAGTGCCCTCCAACTGGTTATTTGTGCAACCATACCACCCTGTGAAGTGTATGGTTATCTAAAACAAATTATTAAATTGAATGATTGCTGTTAATGGAAAGTAATAAGTGAATTTAAAATAATCATTTTACTTACAATTCTTTCGTTATCAAGGAATGGATACTTTTCCAGGATTTGATTCACCACCTTTGTGCCACACATTGTTTGTATGTCATCTTTCCTTGCCGAGAATGACAACTTCTGTAAACTCATCACAGCTGCCCAATTGACCTGTTTCTTTTTTTGCTCTTTCTGTAACTCTTGGTGGATTTTGTCAGCATCTTGTACAGCAGTGTCAAGAACTGGTTTAGCAGCTTTTCCACTCGGCTCTTTTGATTTACTTTTAAGATTGGTGTATCTTTTTTTTAAAAGATACTCCACAGAAGCCTTGGAAGGAAAACAACATAAAATCAATCTCAATCAACCATACAAGTAAAAAGGTACATCACCAACTACAGGTCATACAGCAGAAATGCACTTGGCAATTGTTGTATGTATGTTATGGTGATTTATCTTTGGTTTAAAATTGATCAAACTATTGGATTTTTATTTCCTATTGTATTATATTGAATATCATAAACTGAAACAAAAGAAAACGAAAATCGAACTGGTTTGAAAAATTTTAAACCAAAGATAAATTTAAATCACAACATCTACAAGTTAAGGAAAAGAAATACGTTTCATAAACTTTAAGAAAATAAGTGAAAGTTACTTTCTCAATGGCAACAGTGATATTGTACTACACTTATCTACAACTCTCACTGGACTTAATTATAATATATACTTGGTTCTTTAATGGGTAACTCTCAATGTTCTAAGTGTTTAACTACTTCTACCCTAGAAACAACACACACAAACACACGAACCGACCAAGGCTGTGGTTACAGATTCAATTATTTATCCCTTTCTAATTATTTTGTTCCCTGACAGAGGAAGTCAGATCACTTACAGAATAACGGAACTCCTCATCCTCTGGCCAGTTTGGTGGTTTTATATTCTTTAATACGGGCACTTTGGCACAAATAAACTGACTGGCTGATTTGAATTGCTCCTTGGTTATACGGTCCCCACACTCAGCTTTCAAGCAGGTCACACAGTCCCGTATCAACTGTTTCCTATCTTCTTCTTCAAGAGATTTTCCTTCTTTGCAATATTCCATGATTCGTTTAGATACAGGAAACTTGAACTCTAGCTGGATGCTGGGTTTACTCAAATCTTGTTCTGCAGGTGATTCCTGTCCCCTGTTCTGTCTTCCCAGTTCCATTCGAGGAGTCCTTTTTAACTTTGGGACTGATCTAGATGTTGAAGGTTGGGATTGACTTGGTGTTGCCCTGTCGCTTTCACTATTACTGTCCGCTGACATAGTATCGGTGCTTGAAAGGGAGGCTGCCAACTCTTGAATTTCATTTTCTCTCTAACATTAAAACCATATAGAGCAATAAATACATTCTTATATATGTTTGTGTCACATACCAGTATACACAAAGAAAAGTTATCTAGTGCAGCTTTAATGCTAAACTTATAATAGCCATGCAAGGGTTAGTTATCCTTATGTGAAAGTGCTTTTTGTAAGTGTACTTAGTGTTGCCATTTCTAGTGTGCTAGCAAGTAACATGTTATTTCATTCAGAACAATCCAAAAAAATACCATACACTACTCTTAATTCTAAGGTTGTAATACTAACAGTAAAATAACAAAAAAGGTTGCTGATGAAAAATGGAAGTTACATTCCTTATACAGATTCAAATTTATACTCCTTAAAATTCATTAAATTTCCTCACCTCATTAAAGGGTGATTTCAAGCCACTGCGTTGCTAAATGAACAATGACAATAGAAATAAGTTATGTTCACAGTTTGGATAACCTGCAATCATCATCACTGCTAGGTAATTTTGTCTGCAACAAAGGCTGAGGTTTTTGTCTCAGAAAGATCGATATTCACTTTAGTTTCAACGTTCCATGTTTTGGACAAATGATCTTACCACTCGCTGCAGACAGTCCCATAACTCCTTTCTTTCCTTGAACGTACTTTTCTTTCCTAGAAGGTCAGGAAGGTCGTCCCTTGTCAAGTTCATGAAGATGTCTCCATCAACTGCGTTTCCTTCAAAAAAAGACAAGGAGCAAAGTGTATGACTGCCCTGGAAATTTTACCGATGCTGGTGCACAATTTCATAATACAAACCATCCGGCACCAAGTTTAACCCCTTCTAATCGACAATGTTGAAACATGTAGTTGATTGAAAAACTGACAGCTAGGAAGAACAGTTTCTTACAACGTAAAACCAAAAATACAATCCGTTCAAATATTCTTCAGCTATGCCCATCCGCGCTTTTTTTTGTTTTTATATTAAAAAGATATTTCTTCGCTGTTTTAAGCTGTTATTTTTATATTTCGTTCAATTTGGTAGCGGCTGAAGTTGGCCAAATTTCGTTGTGATTTCAATCGTAGCGGGCGCGCGCGCCAAATCTGCAACTTTAACTCATCAAACTGTCAGACCTTCCAATAAAACCGCAGCGGCCGAGTAAACAATGGAAAAGAAATATAAATAAGCTTAAAACGAGTGATCAGCCATATTCCAAAAGGTCACAGAATTAGTCAGAGAATTAGCGCTCTCTTTAGATAAATAAGAAGCACATTACTACAACATTGTATTGGTCAATATTATCGCCAAAATCAGACCTTGTTACTAACCTTCGAGAACTCGACAAATTGATTCCGAAAGTCCCCAGCGACACTTACCCGGCGTATCCAATCGAACGTTCGGTAATCGAACCCAATCGAACACCAATCGTTCGATTGGGTTCGGTAATCGAACGAAATCGAACTCACAATAAAATTTGGTCAATCGAACAAAATCGAACGTTCGATTACCGAACAGTGAACAATCGAACCCAATCGAACGTTCGATTATCGAACAACTATCAATCGAACTCAATCGAACGTTCGATTACCGAACTCCTGTCTGTTTATACTGCGGATATATTGTACAGTGCACCATCCCCCTCATCCTTTTTTTGGCGATTCGCCATACCCCGGGATAGGACGATTGTCTGCACAATAGCCACGTGTACACTAGTCAGCCACGTGGTTGGGGGAAATTTTGCAAAAGGTCGAATCACGCTAGCTTTGGTCAACCCAAAAAGAAATGTCTAGAGCGTCAAGAACCCGAAGCGATTTCCAGGAGACCCGGGAGGAGACTGTATACATTGAAATTACATGTACTGTAAAAGGATATCAAGAATGTCCTTTTAGCGTTGATGTGGGAGAAGAGTTTCGAATTTTTAAGAAGATCGGTTCCAAAGGAAGAGCGTTTAAAGTGACTAACACTAGAGGCCAGTTAGGACATCTTGATCGGGCGATGGTCTCGCCTCTTTGGCTCTTCAAGGACGGAATGAAATGGTGAGTAGTGATCAGATCAAGGGCAAAATAGATCGCGTTCGAACGGTGCAAATGCCATGACCCTGAGGCTTAACCTGACTGACGGGCTGATGTTCGCTTCGTTAAATAAACTGATATTTTTTTTACAGCACAGTTATTGAAAGGCCCTTCGATGATCCAAAAGGAAGATGGCGTGTTGGTGGAGGAATTAACGTCCCAGTAAGAGTGGAAACGGAAGGAGCTCGCAGCAAGATTATGGAATTAAAGAACGATCTCTTAAAACTTGGTATTAGGGCAATAATGCGGGAAAGATAAATTTACAAGCTGTCCGGGAATCTAGCGGGCGTTTACCGGATATCAGGATGTGTTTGTTGTGTAAACCTACATGTCGCGTGCCTGAATTTAAAAAAAATGACAAATAAAGTGAAAATCGTTTTTAAAAAAGTATGTTTTATCACTGGACATTCCTAATACCGATGCACAGCTCAAAACATACAAAAAAGATACTCGGGAAAGATAAGATCGATAACCTCAAAGAAAACCCCGGGTGTGAACGACGGAAATGGGACCACCAAGATGACAGCAAAATATCTGAAATATAACAAAAGAAATCTTTATTGGCTCTTTACAATTACAATATTCTAATGAAAACCGTAGCAAAGAGCTAGAAAACAGTCGGAAAAATAGAACATGGACAAGCATTTTAAACAGTTTTGTCTGACTGGGTATCTTGCTTCCCAATTTCCTGGTGTCCTGACGACATGGATGAGTATTGCCCCGGCTGGTACTCGCCAGATTTCGCCCTTCTTCTGTGGTTTTGAAACCACACGTCAACCTGTCAACATTGATGATGAATGAGATAAAATTACAATTCAATTGGTCATATTCCCGCATATTTCCACGTGCTTCTTGGTTATGTCCGACTTTTTTAAAAATGAATTTATTCTGGGGATTTTGGTTGCTTATAGGAACCACCACCCTATCAATACCAGAGTTAACAAACGGAGCACCAACCTTTCAACAGCTTATAAGTCAGCTTTGCGAGAAAGGGTTCGGAGAAGATATATCGTCCTCTAATGATTTTGAGACCTCCTTACGATGTGTTAGATGTAATGAAAACTTAACGTTTGGACAGGGGCAGGGGCTTTGGACCTTAAAACGACATTCCAAGAAGGACAGCCATAAAGTTAAAACTGCCTGGACGATCAATGATCAATACAGAGTTATTTCCCTGAAAAAGTCTGGTGAGCATTTTACATTTTCGAAACCCGGGGCTTAATAATCTTACCTTGTCTTTTCCAATCTTGATTGTCTTGGCCAGCTTATCCAGCGTTTCGCTTTGTGGTTTTCCATTACACTGGAGGAAACTTTCGTCGAGCATTACTTGCTGCCACTTTTCGAACTTCGCAGGCTGTTGTTTTGCTGGGGGCTCATTTGTTTCTGTGTCTGTTGCCTGGTCTTTAGAAATTGCAGCCGGTCGCTTTCTCCTCTTTGCACCAAAGTCGTCAAGAAATGAGCGTCGAGATGCTTCGTCTTTGAGAAAGTCGCGTATCCTTATCCACGATTCTTTTCTAGCGCCCTTGGGTAGTGAAGCAGGCGGTCGCTTTAGCATATCGGTGAATGTTGACTTTGACCGGTTGATATACTTGGCAAAATCTGAGCGAGCTACCCCCTTTCGTTCCAGCCACTTTGATATTTTATCTGCTATCTCCTTAGGGCCTTCATCCTCCTCTCCCTCATCTGTGTCGTCTTCTTGCGCCACGTTCTGGACATTTATCTCGTGTATCTCCAGAGCAGAATTTTCCAGCTCCACCACCTCAAACTGAATCAATCCTTGAAGCTCTCTCAAGGCATCTTGGAGCATACCTTTCTGATCATCCTCCACTGTTATTTTAAACGTGCTCATGTTTTCTGCTAGTGCAAATGTTAACGCTTTCGCAAGATAGTTCCCGGTTAATTATACGGTTTATAATATTCTGCCGTATTACGATCTGTTACTTATTTCCGGTCATTTCCAGGTCTTATATCGAGTTTCTTCAAGTCATCAGACGGAAATCCCCACGGACATCACACACCGGAAACCACAAAAGTGAATCAAGAGCCTGTCTGTAGCCCTGGACAGCCCTTTGACACACAATCTTTTGCAGATGTTTCAGCTGTGAAGAGTATTTGTCAAATGGATGAAGTTTCTAAGGTTCGTAAATATTTTAACTTACATGTACTATCAATGTGTGCCTTTGGCAAATTTGAAGTAAGCTTAATTAAATTTGGAGAGAGGGACTAATCTATTACGTACGGATTTACGATAACCCCAGGGATAAGTTATGAAATGAAACAATGAAATGAAAAAAATTAATTGAGGATGATGATGATGATGATGATGATCACTGAAACATTCAAACTTTTTGGTGCGTTTAAGATTTACGTAACAAAGTAACCCCAAAACCCGCAAACTGTTTCAGACGTGTATATGCGTCAATCTTTGATTTCCTTTATCAAAACAGGGTGTAAAAAGAAAAAAAGATGAAATGGAGGTAGACAAGGGAAAGACACTGGCAACAGCTTTTCTTTCCATGGAGGAGATGTACAATCAACAACGTCAAAAAGTGGCCGTTGAGTCGGAAGTTATTGTCAATGCTGCCATTAATGCTGCTGTCTTTACTGAAATGAAAGCAAACGACGAGCGCAAAAAGTTAGTGGAATTAAGTCGAAGCCTCAAAGATCAATTTCGAAATGAGATTATGCTAGCGCAGTCACTTAATATTGATTTAATTAAAAACTTTGTTTTTGCAAATGAAGAAATGGAGCATCGTTCACACGCTTCAACTAAACTGCTGCAAGAAATGACCTTCCAAATTTGCGAGTACTTTGCTATGAAAGAGGTTTTGCACAAGCAAATGAACGAACGTGCAGTTGTCCATCCAACACTGAAAAAATTTGCGAAAATGTTATCAAATCAGGAAAAAGACAATAACAACGAGCTTCTTGCTATCGTTTCTGATCTCATTACAAACAACGGGAAAAGGACTGGAAAGCAATGGTCTGACACCAGCAAGTCACTTTTTGCGTTTATTTTGGACTATGGTGGACCAGCTTTAGTGAGTCGAGTTAGGGAAACTATGGGTGGTCCTTCACTCACAACATTATACAAAACAGTTCGATTGCCTTATACTATTCTGCAAAAACTTGAGTCGTCGTTGTTCTCGCAAGCACGAGCATTTTTTTACCGTCTTGGTATACAAGGGCCATTCATTCTTGCTGTTGATGCCACACCAGTGATACCGTCTTTAAAAGTCCGCGGTAACAGAATTTATGGTATTGCTAAAGAAGGGGATGTTATCGTACGTACAGCAGAAGATATCATTCGAATAGCTGGAGATAGATCACTTCCAAAAACTAAACTTGTGAATACGTTTGTATTAGCTCCAGTCTACGTATCCGAGCCGTTCTATGTTCTTGCGCTAAGCCCAGTCATGTCAGGTGAGACCTCAGAAACAGTTGCTAACTGGTATAAGGAAGCAGTTCGAATGGGTTTGGAAAATAACATTCGTATCATTGGTATTGGAGCAGATGGGGACTCAAAATTCAGGAAGTTCTTTCTGGACAAATACGCCAAAGGCAAACAACGAAAAAATGGATTAACCGTCGATTACGAGGGATTTGACTTCTCCTCCGAAACGAAACAATTCGGTACACAACTGTCCACCACAGTCATGCAGCCTGACTGGAGGCATTTGATTAAAAAATGGAGGAATCAGCTTTAAAACACGAAGAGGCTGCTGCTGATGGGAAAAAATGTCATCCTTATTGAGTACCTTATGGAAATCTATGAAACACACAAATTAGAGTCGGGATTATGGAAGTCGGACATATTTGTTCAAGACAAACAAAACGTTGATGCGGCAAAAAGAATTCTGCACCCTACGGTTTGCGAATGTCTAAAGAAATCCAATGATGCATTGATTAAAGGTTTGAGGGTATATCTTTCGGTAGGTTCTTCTTTGCTTCGCAGCTTTTCAGATACAAACTTATCGCCAAGGGAAAGAGCAAACCTTGCTAGGAAACCTGTGATCTTCCTCAGACTTTGGAAAACTTGGGTTCTTTACGAAAAGTACAATCTAAACACGCACTTTATATCAGACCAAACGTACACTGATACAATTCTTGCAGGCCATTCCGTAATCTTGAATATGCTAATATTTGCAAAGTATTTTCCAGATGTGCCATTTTGCCCCTGGTTTCTGGGTTCGGATTCTTGCGAAGTTCTCTTTTCTTATCTTCGTGGATTTACAAAAGGAAAAAATAATTTTAACTTCATGGAAATGTTAGACATAACAGCGGGAACTATCAGACTATTGGAGTTAAAGCACAAGAACAGACGGCAAGAAATCCCAAAACAGAAAACTGCTTGGCCCAGTAATTTAGCAAGTGAAGTAATAGAAGGAATGAAGGACGCAGAGAGGGAAATGCTTAAAACCATGGAAGAAATGGAAATTATCCCAGGACTGAGGGCGGCTCACGTTGTATACAAAAATCAACGAACTGGTGAACTGACGATTCTCAACTCACCAACGAATGCGTTTGTGTCAGAGAAATCAGCA
Source organism: Dendrophyllia cribrosa (assembly GCA_024195265.1). Classification (NCBI taxonomy): domain Eukaryota; kingdom Metazoa; phylum Cnidaria; class Anthozoa; order Scleractinia; family Dendrophylliidae; genus Dendrophyllia; species Dendrophyllia cribrosa. Next base: position 31,638,682 of record JAJLRJ010000005.1, on the reverse strand, counting down.
TTTCCAGACGAGGCATATATCGCACCTTTTGAAGAACTGTTCGATCTGGACAATAATATTTTGCTTAATAGCCTTGCACAAGAAGACCCAACCACACTAGAATTAGCAGGCATCATTGCGCAGACTAGCTTAGAAGAAGATCCAGAAAATGTGCTCGACGAAGGTGATCCAGACAATTGTCAGCTTTTAAAGCGTGGAATTTGCAAGTTCCAGGAAGAAGGATTTGTAGAACCAAGAACCGTCCATTGGATAGGATGCCAGTTTCCCGATTGTGGGAAATGGTGGCATGAGATATGTCTAGGTATTAAATTTAAAACTGACGATGAAAGAAAACATTATTCATTTGTTTGTCATGACCACGAGTGTGATATAGCCGAGTTATACCCTCAACGAGAAAAATTAAAAGCGACAAAGGATAACAAATCAATTTTAGAAAACAATGAACTCTCTGTGCAGAATACACAAGAAAACAGCGAAAAAAGACGAAGACAACAGAAATATCGAGAGCTCAGACCAGAACAGTACGTTGAATACAATGGCCAAGTGTACCATATAGCAAATTTCCTTTCGCTACAAATTGGAAAAGCTTATGTACCAACAACTGGGCGCCTTTCAAGATGGCTTTCATTGTCTAGATGTGACTTTTATGACTCGATAGAAAGTTCCTTAAATACCGACAAAGCCACACTTACCCTAGGAAATTTTGCCGCTCTATTTGTTCCAAATGTGGGATTAGTGGTGGGTAAAGTCATCAGAATAGCCAAAACCCTGAAAGCGTCAACTTCTTTCCCTGTACTTAAATTGGACCAAGAAAGCTCAAAATTACCCGGTGTAACAGAACTTGCTGTGTTAGAATTTGAAGGCGTCGAAAAGGAATCTGAAAATCTACTGCCAAGTTCCTACACTGAAACCAAAAGATACATTTGGTGTAATAGTAGGGAGTGTGTTCGCATTTTACAAGGTGAGGCTCATAACAGCAATTTTCAGATGACGGAAGAGGATCAGGACTTCATCAATAATAAGCTTCCTGAGCTGGTCGAGAAAGAATCGAAGCGTTCAAAACAGGAAGAAAAAAAAAGACAAGAAAAAATCAAACAACTGAAAGCAGGGGATCCGAAGGACATGACAGTTATTTTGCTTCGAGAAGTTTTGTTAGAAATGGGCGTTTCGTTTAAGTCAAGTGATTCAAAACAAAAGCTTATCGATAAAGTCACTCACGCAAGATCAAGCTTAAATATGACTCGGCCAGTCGATGGCACGGTAGACAGCGCGAGTGGGCTGATGCATGCGCAGGACAATTCATTAGAAATTTCTCAAGCACGCGACGTTAATTCTGCGTCGATTGATTTCAAGACCCACGGCTGGGGCAGTCGAACAACTTACTCGTCCGAAACTCAAGTCAATTTTGCATGCAAGTTTTTTGCTTATTACGATGATTTCGATCTTAAGAAAAAAATTGCTTTACTTGTTCACTTGCTATTTTTGTCATCCATGTTAATAGTAAGCACTTCCTCCAATGTAATTGTTGTCATGCTGGAAATTGCTCTTCTCCTGTCAACGTCGCTTTTAGCCGCCCTCGAGGACTTGGACAGACTGATGGCGGCAGCGTTTTGGCTACTAATAATGATTCTTCACATATTGAACACCACTGCAACACCTTCTGTTTGAGTGTAACGGTGACAAACAGGGCAGAAACCATATCCTTCCTTCTAATATAGAAATGTAAACGAAAGTGCATTTCATTATTTTACCGTCGTTTTGTTCTCTGCTACAAAATATATATTACTAAACATTGACATTCAGTTCGATATTTGGACGTTTTTCTATTTATTCCATTCAATAAAAGTTGATTATGATTAGTCCTGCGTGATTTACTTATCAAGACATGGATTCCGAACAAAATCGAATCCGATTGAGTTTGATTGTGTTCGATTGTGTTCGAATGGTTCGATTGTGTTCGATTGGTTCGATTGTGTTCGATTGGTTCGAAAATCGAACTCACAGCAAAATAGATGTTCGATTTTGTTCGATTACCGAACCCAATCGAACGATTGGTGTTCGATTGGGTTCGATTGATTTTTGGTTCGATTTTGTTCGATTGGATACGCCGGGCACTTAAGAGAACTGACCAGCTGTTGACAAGTTACTTGTCGTTTTGTTTTCTTCGACGGCAGAGTAAATCCTTCAGAAAAGTAACCAGAAAGCCCTTCATCCGTAGAATTCAACATGGCTGCAAGAAACCCGGAAAACTACTGGAGGCAACTCCCGCCAAAACGAATTTATGACGACATCTTGGTAGTATTTCATTGGCCACACCATTGACGGGTGGATGTCAAAGATCTCGGGCTCTCACACGACGAATTCCGAAACTCTCCGAATCCCAAATAGTCGTTCACAGTACCTGAAAATAGAGCAAACATGGTTTGGAAATGTGCTATTTGCGCTTGTTTTGCCGCACTTCAGTTGTGTATTTTACTAACTCATATAAACACAAGGCATTCCACGGAAGAGTTGAACACCGTGTGTGGCATAGAGGGTTGTGGGAGGACTTTCCAAAAGGCGAATACCTTCGTTCGTCACGTACGTGAAAAACACCATCGATTTCTGAGAAGTTCCGATCTGAGTTACGCAGCTTGTGAAAGTAAAATTCAGCTTTTCATTTACATAACTTTGATATTTTTAGGAGACTCAAGAGCACAAAAGTAACGCGAGCAACTCTAAAAAAAAATGGGCTGGACTGGACTGTAGTATTAGAGAACATGGAATAAGAGTACTATAGCAGTGGTAGTAGTGACCAAAAAATATTTTATTTCTTAAGTTATACCATATTTCACGCTTTCAGCAAAATGTCACTAAAGGGGGTCATGAAGGGGTAAAACTGGAACTGGGATTTGCCTGTTTTTAAAACTGGGAAAATGGGATTTGGGTCAAAATTTGGGCTGAGAAATGGGATTTGTAACCCCTTTAACGACCCTCACTACAGAGCAGCTATTGGCAATTTTGCAAACAGTAATTATTATTAATTTTTACTCTTTGTAAAATTATTAATAATTTCTTGTTTCTAGGGAATTGGTGTGAATTAAGTGTCGGAGATCATGATGAATACAGTGATTCCTTCTCAGAAACTGAAGCTGTTGAGTCAGCCGATGACACTGTTCCTAGTGCTGATCCTTTCTTTTCCTTTGAAACTGTTGGAGATCAGGAAGGGGGCAGCTCAACTGATAATGAATCACAAGATGGTAGTGAATCAGTGAATGTAACTAATGGTGCAGATTGACAGCAAAAGGCATTGAATTACCTTGTGAAAATCAAAGAAGAAAATCGCATTCCACAACGAACTGTGGAAAACATTGCATTTGCAACATCCCGACTCTTTAAATGTGCACTGCAAAACCTCGGAAGGAATTTGGCACAAGCTTTGCAGAATGCTGATGTTCAATTAGAAGAAATACCTGAAGCAACAGATTGTTTTGATGAACTGTCAAGTTGTTTTGATGGTCTCGAAAAAGGATGGCTACCAACAGATGGAAAACTTCTATGTGTGGTACATAGAACTTAATTAAAATGTGTAGTTCCAGAAAATATCCATACTCCCCCACAGAAGGGAAATGGAAATTCCTGGGGGGTGGGAGGTTCTTAAAGACCCAAACCTATAAAGAAATGTATGGAGTTAATTGGAACTTCCAGAGGGGTAGGGGGTTCTTGTATGAAATCCCTTCCATGGGGGAGGTATGGATATTTTCTGGAACCACACAATGTGGCAAGATTCTGCTTTTCTCATGTTTTCATGTATAATTATGTTGTATAAGTGCTGTACATGCACTTACATCTGATGTTCTCTGTTCTTTCTAGAAGCCTCAAGCAGTTGTACTAGGAAAGAAACGTGTTATTGCAAAGCGTAACAACAAGAGAAGAATTGTTGAACGGGATGAATCATTTTACTACATTTCCATTTTAAAAACAATAGAGAACCAGTTGTCAGGATCCAAAAAATTTTTTAATATGGTTTATAAGATTTTCCTGTTGCCAAAGGAGGGACATGTGATGGAGGACTTAAGTGATGGCACATTTGTTCATAGTCACCCTTTGTTCTCAACAGATGATAGATCACTCAAGATTCTGCTTTATTTCGGCTTCACTACACAACAGACTGTAAATATATACCAATAGGTTTATTTTGCAGGTTTCGGCCGAGCACCGGGACTACTTACAGCAAATAGTGCAATAACCTAGAAAAGTCAACGAAAGGGCTTGAAAAGCTGGCGCGTGAAATTACAGGCCTTAAGACTTGGAAACTGAAAGCCAAGAAGCAATATTATCTTTAACATAACCTTCCTTGGCTGCAGCGCTTTTCCAACGATCTTGCCTCTGGAATACCCTTTAACTATCGCCGCTATTAGCGGCCTTGGAAACCCCTGATCTAAAGGGTACGATATAAATTTGGGTCCGGTACTACACCTTGTAAAGTCTTTGCTAGGTAATCCCCGAAAGTAGAACAACTGATTGGTTAATCTTTCTCCGAGAACTTAAATGGAGACTCGGTTTAAAACAGCTGCCTAAAGATGAACACATTAGACTGAGGGTCAATATTAAACCTTTCCAAATACATTCAAAGAATGACGACTGGGCAGACTCTACCCCATGACTGTGCGATAATAACCTCGTCCCCTAGTCTCAACTGTTCTGTTTTATTCTTCTCTACCTCGATTCTCTCCTTATCCTTAAAACCACTTCAGATATGTTAAGCGTTACAGGAGCCCTCGCTGATAAAATGGACGTCTGGAGCCTGGTGCTCCGGAACTGTAAATCTTGGTCCTTGGAAATTAGCCGCTTCTTTTCAGAGTCCTTGCTGGAAAATGCCTAAAGAAAAAAGGGAAAAAGTGGACAAATCAAATGCGGCATTGGAGCAAAATAAAACACTACTTGCGGTAACCAAACACGGTGGACACAACAAAACCTAGCATGATATGCAGAAATTGTCGGCTCCCAAAACGGTGAGCTACAAAGCACGGAGTGACAACCGACTCCTAAATATAGGTTCCAAAAGACCCTAACACTCTTCACAGTAAGGACAACTGCCAGTATTAACGGAGTGACAACAGACTCCTTAATATGGGTTCAAAAGACCCTAACACTTGTGACATTTAGGACAACTGCCAGTATTAACGGAGTGACAACCGACTCCTAAATATAGGTTCCAAAAGACCCTAACACTCTTCACAGTAAGGACAACTGCCAGTATTAACGGAGTGACAACAGACTCCTAAATATGGGTTCAAAAGACCCTAACACTTGTGACATTTAGGACAACTGCCAGTATTAACGGAGTGACAACCGACTCCTAAATATAGGTTCCAAAAGACCCTAACACTCTTCACATGCAGTAAGGACAACTGCCAGTATTAACGGAGTGACAACAGACTCCTAAATATGGGTTCAAAGGACCCTAACACTCGTGATATCTAGGACAACTGCCAGTATCGTCAGTACAGAATTGAATAGAAATTCCTTTAAGGCAAAGAAAAAATAATGCGCAAGGCCACGGCTGTGAAAAATAACTCTCTTGAGCCAAGTAACTGCTTCTTAGCTTGACCTCGAGTAAAACACTACTTGTAATAACCAAACACAGTGGACAAAATCTTAGGGGAACTACCAAATATTATTGTTAACTAACATCTGTAGAATACATATTCCAACGACAGACTAATAGCTGAGCAATATTCATAAATCCAAACTTAGCATGATATGCAGAAATTGCAGGCTCCAAAAATGGTGAGCTACAAAAAAATAGTACGGAGTAACAACAGACTCCTAAAAATAGGTTCAAAAGACCCTAACACTCTTGACATAGGGACAACTGCCAGTACTATCGGTACAGAATTTAATAGAATACAGAATTACTACAGACTGAATTTCATAAGCTGACATCCATCCGATGTCAATCTCACAATTATATAAGTGTACGTAAAGCGCCATGAGACATGTGATATGTACGCTATATTAGTCTCTTCCTTCTTCTAAGGCAAAGAAACTGACTAATGCGCAAAACCACAGCTATGAAAAATCATTCTCTTGCATCAAATAACTGCTTCTTGGCTTCACTTCTAAGCAAGAAGTTGCTTACGATAACTTTCGGATGTATGATCCATTCCTGAAAAGCATGTTAATTCCAGTGCTCCAACTGAGCATGATATGCAGAAAACGTCGGCTCCCAAAAATGGTGAGCGACAAAACACGGAGTGACAACTGAACAAAACTCCGAAATATGGATACAAAAAACCCCAACACTCTTGACATTGGGACAACTGCCGCTGCCATCAGTATACAAAATTTGATAGAAACTTCTTTTCAGGCAACTTAAAACTGATACGCAAAGCCACAGTAATGAAAGATAATTCTCTTGCGTCAAATAAAAGGTTTTTAACATTACCTCTAACGAAAAGTTGCTTTCATTTCGGAAGCATGAGCCATTCATGAGCGAACGTGTTCCGATGTACACCGTCTTTACAAAGCAATACCCAAAAATACGAAGACTTGCACATACAACAACAACAATTTTATTTCATTATCACAAGTGTTCCCTCCGCTTAACAGACTCTAAAATTAGATGAAATAATTTTGTCAATTTGGGAAACAGGTTCGCAAACTCCCAATTCTATAAAGCGTCTATAGCTCCCGCCCCTGGCTGAAAAATCTAGAATTCAAACGTGCGAGTTTAGCGTAGTAACTACAAGCAAAACTATCGATCGTGTGGGGCCTTCAATTAAGCTCTAGCACTCGGAATACGTCATCGTAATGACATAGCCATCAAAGTCGATAATTCCACTTAAACTATAAGCAGTTGAATTCAAGGCTCTGGGGATCCATTTCATCTCGAGTGAAATAACACAACTAACACAAACTTGGTAAATACGAAGCGCCAAGAAATGATGTAGCTCTTGGACTTTACCAGAGTGAGCGATATAAACAACATTGGCATTATCCGTAAACGAATCGACTTGCTTTCCCTGAACAGGGAGCGAAACTAGTGAAAGCTAATTCTACAGACTTCAGCTTCCTACATATTGAACTTTCCTTTTCTACAACGGCAGAACAATTGATGAAAAATCTTGTTTTCGTTATGATAAAGGATCTACAAACTTGAACTGAAGTATCGAAATAAACACATCTGCTGGCTGACATAAAGGTAGGCAAAGAGAGCGAGAGCGATAGTTAAGCGAATCGGCATTTTGATTCCAAAACGTTATTGCGTAACAATAAGCTTCCTAAGTTAATTCTACGACAGAACTCCATGAAACTTTATTATTAGAACAAAATACATTGACCTGGACATAATATTCCTTACATGCCCAATGCAGGGTGTCAGTGACATGATTTGACCTTTAATAGGAGCTAAATCTCTTTATTTCACAATCGTACGATCCCCCTTGAGAATATAATCAATGCTATTCTTAAACTTTGCAATTCTACGTTCTGTAACGGAAAAACAACCATCATCAGAAGCTATCAGTGTCGAACACAATGCCCAGCCAAGTAATTACTTGAACTGGTTCCCATAGGGATTAGTTTGTAATACCAAAACAGCGTTAACTGTCAAACTGTTGAAATTGGCTTGAATTTTGTTAGCACCTCCACCTAAACCGTCGTCAAGAAAAATTACCATTGATAGGTGTACCAATGCACTCCCACGAGGTTAGTACGGGCTAAAATAACTTAGTAAATAAGTATGGCGGAATGGCAATTCTGCAAACTGGAAATATTTCACGACTCCGTCGCCAAAATCCCAAGAAAAATAAAGAAATCTTCGGTGATCTTGAAAACTTTCCACATGGTGATAGCCCGACCCTTCTCCTACAATGCTGAGCTATTGTATGGGCTAACCTAGGAAGTGGAAAATCGATAACAGGAATTTGGTAGCCTTCGCGTATAACACTCAAAACAAAACCTGGGGCACAAACTTTAACCCACTCGTCCTAACACTAAGCTAAACTGCCACGAACTGAGGGCTTTTGAAATGACCAGGAACAAATTCATAATGCGACAGTCTTAAGCATGGCAATAAGAGACTGAATGATCTGACTCTGAGGAAATTTAATATCGCAAGAATCAATGAAATCATTAAAAAAACAACAATGGATTTGACTACACCTTCATTTTCTCCTGGCTTGTCGGCCAACCATTGTGCCAAGCGAGTCTTGGAAGTCGTTAGCGGGCATTGGGCCCTCCAGTGCCTGGATTTGTAGCATGCGAAGCAGCGACCTTGCACCAAAGATCCCCTGACCTTGTTGAAGTTTTGTGGCAAGCAGGATGTCTCGGCTTCGCCGATATGATGGTGTCGCTTGGCTTCAAATTGAATTTATGTAACCTCCGTTAGCCTTCTTCTTGAATCGATGCGTCTAATCGCATTTCATTTTCTTAATTTGAGCTAATTCGGCATTGGTTCTCTTAATATCTGATAGAGGCTCGTTGAGAACTTGCTGCATAGGCTAGCTGACTTTCCTTATTCTCCACCATTGAAGACTTAACGATGTTGAGGACGTCGGACTCAAAGATAGGGTCGCTAATCTTCAACGAAAATAATTGATAAAGTGAGTGAAAGCGGTGTCGGCCTAGAATGATCCACCACGTGCTATACAAAGCTTATATACCCCACAGTTCTACCCATGATGCACCATCATCTAACAGGACCCAGGCCCTGTTGCTCTCGTGCCGCAGAAATATTGCATTTCAGGCTAATTCGTAGCCACTCAATCGCCAGAAATTCCATATTATGATGATGTAAATGTTGCCAATCCACTTACAAACAAAATGCACAAAATTGGGTTCTTTTATTACCAACTGGCAAACATACATAACAAGTACAGATCAAAATTGAAATAAATTCATTTATTTGCAACTTGCAATGTAAATTACATAAAAAATATGGAATGGATAAGATACTGGAGTCCCTTGTTGAAGACCTTAAGGTCTTATCAAGTGATTCTGGATATCCTTTTGAAATTGCTGGTGGGAAAGTGTATTTACGTGGTTCTGTTTTGGCTGTCCTGGCAGATACCCCAGCCAGTAACTCATTAGGCGGTTACAAAGAGGGTGTTGGTGGTGCACACCGCAAGTGCCGCCACTGCATGACCGACTGGGAATCTATGCAGCAGTATTTTACTGAAGAGGAATTTCTCCTACGGAATAGTGATTGGCATGAACACCAGCTAAATGACATTGAAAATGCAGGTTCGCCTTTTTTACGAAAATATTTTTCAAAGCAATATGGCATCAATAGAAGGTCTTTGTTGTGCAATATACCAGACTTCGATGTCACTAAACAGTTACCTCAAGACATAATGCATATGTTTTTGGAAGGAGTTTTGTCTTATGAACTTAAGTTTTTGTTGAAACACTATTTTGATGCTGGTTCAATCACACTAGATCAACTGAACACAAAACTTAAAAATTTCCATTATGGTTATACTAATGTAAAGGATAAACCATCTTTCATAAAAAAAGATGATATGGATTTTAAAGCTGACAGTAGCCTTGGTCAAAATGCAGCTCAAATGTGGGAGCTATCCAGGATCCTTCCTCTCATTTTAGAGGGTATTATAGACAGTGAAAGTCCACAATGGAAATGCTTTACATCCCTCCTTGAAATTATGGGAATTTGCTTTGCACAGAAGATTACCTCAAGTTCTATTTTGAACCTTAAACGAATCATCAAAGAACACTTAATTCTTTTTAAAGAAACTTATGGGGCAAGAATTTTACCTAAGCAGCATTACTTAGTGCACTTGCCAACTCAAATGATGATGTTTGGCCCTCTTATGAGGACATGGTGCATGAGATTTGAGGCAAAGCATTCTTACTTTAAGGACATAGTAAGACGGATTAACAATTTTAAAAATCTGCCACTAACACTTGCAAAACGACATCAGCAAATGGAATATGCTGATATGTTAACTGTTGATGATGATGACCCATGCTCTTTGTTCAGGGATGATTTTCATTTGGGAAGTTCTAAACCCCTCACGGGAAATAAACAAGAATATGCAAAAAGCCTTATTGCACGATTTTATGAAATAGACTTTGAAGAATGTCCTATGTTTGAAGCAAAATCAGTGGTTGTTTATGGTACAAAATATGTTTGTGGGGACAATAACTACTTGTTACTAGGACTGAATGAGCATGGGCTTCCAGGGTTTGCAAAAAATTTAAACATCTGGTATGCTTTGCAATTGCAAAATCCCGTCTTTGTCACTAAAGTCATGGATTGTGAGTCATACTGTGACAGGCTTGTAGCATATAAGACATGTGACCCTGATCTTCCTCAAGGCAACCAAGTAACACTACATACCCACTTGTACAGGCACCAAGTCTTTCATGCTAACAGAATTAATGGTAGCTTATACATAGCAACAAAGGAAAATTATTTTGCTTCTGCTTAACCCTTTCACTCGCTGAATTAAAGTTACTCATACAGTGTGATCAACTAGCTTTTCAATCTATGGAGTCAGCATCATGATGAGATGTTGCCAGCTAGTACAGTGAAGTGAAATATTTTGCAATGTTTTTGTAAGATAGCTATGGTTTTGGATGTTTCCAGTGTTTTAAATTTTTATAGCAGATTTGGGGTTTCATTGAAAATTGCAATTTCTTCCACTTGCGGTAAAAGGGTTAACATAATTTTCTTTTCAACATGTGTTTCCATGATATAAAGTAATTTAATTATTAAGCTGCAATTGGGACTCATGGGACTGGTTTCTTGGAAGGTGGTGGCAGGGCTAATCTAGCATAAAAAGTTAACATTGATTTTCAAATTAAAAGAGCATACAAAGCTTTTAAAACATTTTGTGGAGATGATACAGCTACAGAACTAAATTAAAGACTTGTACTAAACCTGGATTAGTAAGTCATGTTTTGAACGACCTGCCTCTGATAAATAATAGCACCTTTAAATAGGATTGTGTTGAAACTCAACTTATACCAATAATTGTTGTTAAACCCTTCAAAATTATAGCAGTTAATCAACTTAGAGTCTTCCCACTGGTAATATACATTTCTTGTAGTTTTAGTTGGAAGTTGTTTGTTTTTTCAGACAGATGTGAAGTTAAAAGTTAGAGTAAATATTATCTATTTTGTTCCTCGGAGAATTTAGTTATAATCAGCATGCATATGGGGCTTAGAGGGTTAATTTAGCAATATTCACCTGTTCTATTTTATTTTAATGAGGGCATGTTGCTGTTAAAAAGTGAATAAAAAGTTGTTTTATAAAAATATTTGGTTTTTTTTGAGCTTGAAAAAATATTTTTAGTGCAAAGGTTTCATATCTTGCTTAAAGATCTTTCTAAACTCATTTTGAGACATCTTTCTCTCATTTTGAGAATTTTTTTCTCAAAGCAAGGTCGCCTGTTACTCAGCTCTTGATTTAAGGCATTGGTTCTTAAATTAAGATGCATTGTTTTTATTTCAAGTTTTCAAGATCTTAAATCAAAGTAAAAAAACCTTACTTCAAGGATCAGCGAAAAAACAGATTTAAGAGTGTTGGTTTTGGAGGATTTTAGTGTTGACTGAAAAAACCCTTTTAAAAGCCGCGTGTAACGGACTAGAGGTCAACTGTGTTGTGTCTGTAATGTTTTCATGTGATTTTGTTCTGGCAGTCTTTAACTGCCTTCTGGTGTTCAATACGGCTTTCGCTCCGACCTTGCCACACCGAAGTCAAAGGGCGGAGCCGGGATCTCCACCACCCTCCCCCATCCTCCCCCCTCCCCCCTCCCCCCTCCTCCCCCCTCCTCCCCCCTCCCCCCTCCTCCCCCCTCCTCCCCCCTCCTCCCCCCTCGTCCACGAATTGATGTTCGGCATCCCTAGCATATTTTTACTCTGCTGTTAACTTTCTTCAAGCTGAGAGTGGTTCGTTGTTTGGCGGTGGGGTTGAGAAACTACGTAGCTGATTTGATGCATAGTCTCTCTTTGTTACGTAATCAACTGGTAGGCGTTCGGGTCTCACCCTCGAAGTGCTTTGCCCACCTTTCTTTCCTGGATTAGCTGGCATTTCAGTTCGTGCAAGAGAGATAAGGTTTCCATTCTTTTTCTTTGCTTTGGTGTTTTGAAACCAGTACAAGAAGAGAGGCAGTTACCCTGTAGACTGCGCTGCTGCCAACACATGGGAGCACACGGTGAGGCCATTCCACTGAGGACAACTTTTGTCACAGCGAAACTCTCCGTCTGTCTTTCCAGAGGTCACGAAATGTGGCCGATCTTGTGTTCTGCGCCGGGGTTCGGCGACTTGCCACCATGCGTGCATCTGGCGAACAACCTGGAGCATTAGTTACTTGACCTGGGGTCTTCAACACTGAGCCACTCAGCCTTTTCCCACATGCCTTCTACTGTGGAGGCAGGGACTGTCACAAAAGCACGAGTCAAGCTGTCCTCACTGACGTCAGGGACTTGCGGCTGTATGAACAAATCTATTATTTCATTATTAACCTGATCTGACTTTATTGCAATATTTTGCAAGTTGACAAATTTAAAAAAAATAATCTTGCCTTTTTTTATCCGGTCTTTTGCTGGGATTGAAGCTAAAGAAAAAGAAAACGATTCATTAATTAACCCAGGACGTTGTATATCTTAAACGAAAAGAAACGAGCAAAAATTTAAAGAACAAGCCTTACCTCATGGGCGTCCTCCATGATCAGATCACGGCCACATTTACGATAAATACATTATCATGATTATATTTTTGGCGGGAAAACATTCCCTTGATTCCACCGGACCACAAAATAAAAGATTACTGCTGCGTTTTTAACCCGGGTTTTCAAAAACCAATTAAGGTTCATATGTTATCTTCGCAACTATCAAATGTTCTTTTAATATCTACTACAGTTAACAGATAAGGCATGGACAGGGGATGTATATAACACATGGCGTGGGCATTCAACGGCTCCTGGTATTCCCGCCTTCCGGTTTTGGAGTCTTCCTGGTTTTCATATTCTGGCGTTCCGGGTTTTTTGGTGTGTTCCTGGTTTTAGTATTCCGGCGTTCCACCATTCCGGCGTCCACCGTTCTATGTTTCATCACTTGCCTCCCAGAACGCAGAACGGTTCTGAAGAGACGTGCGTATCTTGTGGGTCTTCGCTTCAATAAATAATATTCGGTAGAGAGCACGGTTTATTTTCTGCGGCTACATTGGTTCTTATCGTAGTTTCTTATAAAATTCTCATAAATCAAGATTCTGCATCGAAGTTTTTTGGTTACGATCTGTCTTAGGGGCTTTAATTTTGAGAAACAAAATGGTCCGTTACGACTGCTGCCAAACTTTGTTTAAGTTAGTAAATGGTTTGAATTTAAAAGTATCACGAGTGTGCTCATTTCACGAGTCCAGGTCGAGCCCGAATCAAGTTCGTGTCACGAGACAAGTTGGAGTATTTTTCTAGAAGCTCTTTTTATTATAATTCTTGTTGTCTCAATAGTCTCACAGTGGTAAACAGCCCCCCAAAAAATCATTTGAGATGGTAAAGACAAAAGCTTATTTTATTCGCACCCGTACGTGGACTTTAATTTGCTATTCGTACGGGAGTCCAGAATTTTCGTCGAATTTCCATGTAATAACTTATTCTTGCCGATGTAATAACTCTATCTTTGTTTAGATGCATTAAGCGTTTTTACTGAGCGTTGATTTAATTCAGCCTTATTGGCCTATAGTCAGTTTTCCTTCAGAGTCGAATGTTTTGGGTCGCAATTTAGGAAATAAAGTACTTAAATTAAGATTTTCGTTAAAGGCTGCCAACCTTTTCAATTTCCATTTAAAAATTCCGGGGTTCGAACACGGACCAGCTTACCGCTAAACTACCAGACGAGCTCATGCACAAGTTATTAGCATAGGTGAACTTTTTAATATTTAATAAGTGTTTTTGTTGAAAAATCTATTTGAACATTGTAAATGGTTTGAACCCAGGAGTATCAGTAGTCTGTCGTTTGTGATCGTCCGGGAGAGTGTAGTTCTGAAAAGAACTGTTGTTGTTGACAACAGTTCTTTTCAGAACTACACTCACCCGGACGATCACAAACGACAGACAACAATCTATTTGAAGTCAGTTATTAGACGGTTTGGTGTATAGTATGGCGGGATATTTTTATTAGTCACGCTGTATTTTTGCGAGCCCGTAGGGCGAGTCTAAATACAAGAGACGAAAGCTGCGGCAGATTGCAAACAATAAAAAATATAGCCCTTTTCAGCGTTTTCCATTTGACAGCTAAAACCGCTTTGAATTTGCATATGTCACAAGTATTTTAAAATCTTTTCGATATCTGATTTCTTTCGCTGGCTAAACTGTAGAATACCCGGCCACTTATTTGCATCTTGTTGAATAAGAATGGATCCTTTTGTTTTCATATGACTCGTTCCATAAAACGTTCAGGGATATGTAAATAAGTGGCCGGGTATTTTAAAATCGCTTCCTTTCGCTCCTTACCAGCAATATACAGAAGAAACATCAATGACAAAGTAGTTTTGTAGTTATTTTCTCGCGAGAAACATATACATACATAAACATAAGACTAATGAATAGTTAATGAATTCGATTAAATTCCGATCATAATAAAATACAGTTTAATTACAATAGAGCGATGGAGTGCAGGGACATCGCACTGCGTAACTCGTTCATTGCACAAGCGCATTTACTCGTTAAAAATGGAAAACTCAAAAGGCGGTCTCATAGAGCAATTTTATTTTTGCAACAATTATTTTTAGACAAGTGAAGGAAGGTTCAGTTATTTTTGTATATATATGCAAAAAATGGCTCATTATCAAATAAGTTGAGTGTTGGCTGTGAAACCCTCAAAATAATAGTCAAGCTTTGTATTAATTATTAACTAGCTGTAATTTTAAATTTTGCTTAAAAATGAATACAGATGCACCTGTTTTTGCTCAGAGCTTTAAATAAAAAAATATTGATTAACTGCTGCAAACCGAAAAACCGAAGCTGGAGTTAATCGTACCAAATAATCTCGTAAGCAGCAAAAAAGAAAAATCCAAGGACAAGTTGATGAGACATGACACTTGTCATGGGCGCAAAGCTTACCAGTTTAATTAACACTGTTGTTTTTACTATTAAGTTATTCGAAAGACGCACTCATAAACAGGTCTGAAACAGTCTGTATACAGTGTGCATATGTTTTCCCGTTAGACAAGAACGATCGCCAAACTGCTATCACTGAGGTAAGTAATACATACTAAATCAACCAAACATGACAACGATGACAAAATTATCATCTTTTTGTTGCAATTTAGTTTGAACTTGATCAATAAACCTGTCCTAAATGGAGAGAGGATATTCTAAAACATCAAGTTTTATTATTTGTTGTCCAATTCGCACATTTTGAATTTAAGGATGGGAGAATATTGTTTATTTTTAGTAGTATCACCGGCGTGCACAATCTCTTAAATTGTGGGTATATATAGGCAGGATCTTGCTTTTTTCTTACATGTCTCGTTTTGCCAGAAATGTGTTAAACCACTAAATAGCGATATTATTACCTTGAATCGTTACCTTTAGGATCGTAGAAATTTTATTCCAACTAGCAAAATGTCGGAGGAAATTATAATCTCAAAAGGAAAATGTCAATGAAAATTTCGCCGACATTTACTGACAGATACAAAGCATCGGCGGACATTTCTACCGACGTTTTGCTTCTGTCCGTCTTGTGAGTAAAATTTCCATCTCGGCATTTTGCTGGTTTTCTGAAGACCAGCAAGGCCTATAACAGCAACGCGAGACTTTTTTAAATAGGCATAAAAATGTTTATTTTAGAGAATGCGTGAAATACAAGGTGATGACAAACTTTATTCTTTTCGTATAATTGTAAATGGCTTTCACTCTTTGCGCAGACGGACTCCTCACTTTTTCTAGCAGTTTCTTTAGACGAGAAAAATTATTACTCTTAATTAGTCTTTTGATTGTAGTTGCGTGTGAGAATCCTTTCAGAGCTGTGTTTGTTTTACTTTTAAACCAGCACACAGAGTTTTAGTTATTTCATTTGAAGCTTCTGTGCATTATCGGCCTGAAAGATAAAAATGAGGATCGTAGTCTTTAGTCATTGTCGTTTTCATTATTATTATTATGGCAGATAAACAAGCGTGCTTAGGCTTTATATGTTGAGGTAAAATGTCAAACCAGAGCGCAATTATTCTACGATTTTTTGATGCGAATTGCAAAATATTATGTTGATTGAAGTATTGCCCCAGGAAAGATATTAATGATTTTTAAGGCTAAGTGCAACGATATTCAAGCATGGCCATACTACATTCATAGCCATACAGTAGATCAAAACACCATCAGGTTATAACACCCCAGATACTCAGTTTAGAACAGAAAGAGGGAATTATACAATAATTTGTACCAAACTCAATTTCTTCAATTTTACTTCAATTTTACTTCAGCAATTATACTAGCTAAAGTTTGAAATATTAAAATTAGGCTATAATTCTAATCAAAGTAAGTAAAATTTGCATTCTGTTTCTAAATTAAACACGGGATATACGTTATTCTTACATCACTCTTACACCAGCAAAAGTTCTTGGACTGAAGGGTATACTTCTAGTAAAACTACTTAAAAACTTATTGGTCAAATTCTGTAGATTGCCCAGGGTGATATTTTATAATTTTGTGTGCAATTGGAATTGTAGTGTCTCTATTCATAACGACAGGACTTGATGTCCAAACATCAGACAGGGAGTCAGATAAAACAACACTAAATAACAATATTGGCAGATTAAATAACACTGTATTCAACGCAATGATCGACTTTATCGAAAGTTTTACCAGTAAAGCTGGTTTATTTTTGTTTGTTTGAACGGTTTGCTTACATCATGCAAATAAATTTTGAAAAAGCCTTGGGCTAAGAAAAGGTAACCTTCTGATCCTTCCGATTCCGATTCCGCCAAGCTTCTGGTGATTCCGATTGCGACTCCGTTTTTTGATTTACACTAGAACGTAAGGCTGCTGACGCTTCCGACTCCGCTCTCCATTGGGTTGCTAGTGGGAAGCAGCCCTTAGTATTGTTTACGTATCCCCGATCGCTATATCTGTAGGCAATTTGCGGCCTGAAGTGTGTTTCTTAAAACAATTCGACAGGTTTTCATTGCAAACGAACCCAATTTTTTTTCATAATATTGGTGTTCATAAATCATGATTCTGCATACATAGCTTTCTCGGTTCCGATCTGTTTTAGGGGCTTTAATTTTGAGAAACGCTCGTATGGTCAGTTAGAAATACAAACTTTGTTTTTGTGCGCTTTTAGGAGTGCGCTCATTTCAAAAGTCAAGTTCGAGCCCGAGTCAAGTACGAGTCAAGTTTTAAAAAACAATTTTTTTCCTTTATTTACTCGATGCCCTTTTTCTATTATAATTCTTGTTGTCTCAATGGTCTCACAGTGGTAAACAGCCCCCCCCCCCCCCCAAAACAAAAAGTCATTTGAAATATTAAAGACAGAAGCTCTGCATGTATAAAACTCCGAAGAAGAATTATTAAAATGCTAGTGTGCTAGCTTTGAAGGAGAAATTTTCACGGAAAGTGTAGAAAATTCCCTATGAAGTCCAAGCGACTGAATTCACTGAAATCTACAGCTACCAACGGTTGCGTATTTTGCCTGTGAACTTTTGACTGATGTCATTAAATAAACCAATCAACATTCGTTATTTCGAATGAGGCTACCGTTGGAAGATTCCAATAATCCATTTTAAACCTGAATTTTGATTTCAAAAATGCAATCCGTTCCCGGTTAATGAAAGTCATTCCCAAATGATAAGCGCGCTGAGTATTTTGACTGTAAATTAAGACTTTCGTGAAAGGTTGCCAAATTTATCAATTTTCGTTTAAAAGTAAAAGAAAGGGAAAAAATCAATATCTTTACAGGGGCTCGAACACGGAAAATACAAGAGACGAAAGCTGCGGCAGATTGGAGCCTTTTTGAGCGTTTTCAGTTAGCTAAAACCACTTTGAATATGCATTTGTCAAAACAAAATTAAATTCTTTTGGATAACGCCTGATGCAACAGCTTTATAAAAGGATTGTGGGAAAAATCTGATTTCTTTCGCTCCTTACCAGTAATATACAAAAGGAACCTCAATGACAAAGTAAGTTTTGTAGTTATTTTCTCGCGCCAATTATTTTTAAACAAGTGAAGGAAGGTTCAGTTATATTTGTATGTACTAAAAAAAAAAAAAGTTGGGTGTTGGCTGCGTAACCCTCAAAATAATAGTCAAGCTTTGTATTAATTATTATCGACTTACTCTCATTTTACATTTTGCGTAAGAATGAATACAGAGGCACATGTTTTTTTTTTCGGAGCTATTAATTAAAAAATATATATTGATTAACTGCTGCAAACCGAAAAACCGAAGCTAGAGTAAATTGTACCAAATAACCTCGTAAGCAGAAAAAAAAATTAAAGGCAGGTTGTTGAGACGACACTAGTCTTGGGTGCAAAGCTTAAGCCCCTTTCCCACATACACGAATTTTCGTACGGTCGATCACGATTTTGGAATTTTTAAAAATCGCGGTCTACCGTGGCAATTTGCGCGCGAATCACCAAGATGCTGTTGCTGTCGACCACGGCAACGCTACGGTGGTACTACGATGCTACTACAAAGGTGTTACGTTTGTCTAAAAATTTGTTTGTGCTACGATGCACCACGATTTTTTTTGACATGTCAAAAAAAAATCGTGGTCCTTTCAGGTGTCGTCACGGTCCATTAAGGCACACCACGAATTGCTACGGTCGACCACGAATTTCGTCCCGACGCCACTGCGATTTTTAAAAATTAAAAAATCGTGATCGGCCGTACGAAAATTCTTGTATGTGGGAAAGGGGCTTAACAAGTTTAATAAGCACTGTTTTCGGTATTTGTTGTCAAACTTGCACTTTTTAGATTAAAGGCCGGCAGAATATCTCTTAAATTGTCGATATATATTGACAGGATCTCGCTTGTTTTTTAAATGTCTTGTTTTGCCAGAAATATGTTTTTGTAACAAACCAGTAAATAGCGATATTATTACCTTAAATTGGATGGTCATGGATCGGCAAGAATAAGTTACAAGGAAATTCTACGATAGTTCTGGACTCCCGTACGAATAGCAAATCGAAGTCCACGTTCTGATGCGAATAAAATAAGTTTTTGTCCGGCAATTATATATATTTTTTGCGCTGTTTACCAGAAGAAAATGGAAAAAAAGGTGTTTGCATGGCAAGGCAATCATCGTCAATCGTCCACCAAAATGTCAAGTGAAAAGATGTTCATCGTGAACGGAAAATGGAATGGGCAAACGACAATATGAAACCTTTTCTCGGGACTACTTCTGCCAGTTTTCTTTTGCCGAACAAAGTCAAAAAGTCGCAATAAGAATAAATAAGACGATAGCATAGTATCTTATTAGACGGTTAAGTGTGTAGTATGGCGGGATATTTTTACTAGTCAGCCTGTATTTTGGCGAGTCCGTAGGGCGAGTCAAAATACAAGAGAAGAGAGCTGCGGCAAATTGGAAACAGAATAAATAATTTAGCCCTTTTAGCGTTTTTCGTTTTTCAGCTAAAACCGCTTTGAATATACATTTGTCAAAAAAATTAAAATCTTTTCGATAACTTGTGATTCAACAGCTTCATAAAAAATGTGGGAAAAATCTGATTTTTTTCGCTCCTTACCAGCAATATACAGAAGGAACCTCAATGACAAAGTAAGTTTTGTAGTTATTTTCTCGCGAGAAACATATACATACATAAACATAAGACTAATGAATAGTTAATGAATTCGATTAAATTCCGATCATATTAATATAAAGTTTAATTACAATCGAGCGATGGGGTGCAGGGACATCACACTGCGATAACCCGTTCATTTCAACAACAAATTAAATATCAACTCAATGAAATGGGGCAAGTTTACTAACAATTAGTAAACTCCATCACAATTTGTATGTTATATTTCATGCGTGCACTAATTCATTGATTCGTCCTAATTTTCTTAGTGTATTCCATGCACCACTCGTGTGTTTTGTGTTTATGTTTGTGTATGTGTGCGAATTTTCTGTTTTCTGTTAAAAATTTGTAAGTAGTAGTTATTAATGTAAGTTCAGCGTATAAAATTCAATAAAGAGTGTAAAATAAAATAAAAATAAAACTCGTTGATTTCACAAGCCCATTTACTCAAAAGGAAGTCTCGTTAAGCAATTTATTCTCGCAACAATTATTTTTAGACAAGTGAAGGAAGGTTCAGTTATATTTGTATGTGCAAAAATTGGCTTCATATGAAATAAGTTGAGTGTTGACTGCGAAACCCTCAAAATAATAGTCAGGCTTGGTATTACACGTAATTATCAACTTGCTCTCATTTCATATTTTGCATACAAATGAATACAGAGGCACCTGTTTTTGTTCGGGGCTATAAATAAAAAAAATACTGATTAACTGCTGCAAACCGAAAACACTGAAATAACCTCGGAAGCAGCAAAAAGAAAAATTCAAGGACAAGTTGTGAGACATGACACTTGTCATGGGCGCAAAGCTTACCAATTAAACAAGAAGCTGTACACAGCTTGAACTCGTGACGCCTTTAAAGTGCATACCTCACGGGTTGAAATTATAATAACAATAAGTATTGAAAATCACGCGAAAAGCAACAAAAACTTTGGACTTGTTCTTCGTGCAATTTTCTATGCTGATTGTAATTGTAATTTTAACCCGTGAGGTATGTTTGAGTCTTTGACGTCACTTTCTCCCATTCACAACCAAGCCTTGGAACAAGGTTGATTAATGGCGGCCGTAAATTCTCGGAAATAAATGTTAAAAAAAAATGACTTCTGATGTTCGTAATGAATTGAAATTTGGCAAGACGAGTAAGAAAGTCTAATTGTACACGAAAATGCAAAAAAACGAAAATCAAAAATTTGATCACAGGGGCACTTTAACTCATTGCAGCATTGTTTCACGAGTGTTTTGAGTGCTTTTATGGAGAAACATAAGCTTAAAATTATGTCTAATCAAAGGCTCCTAAAAGAGCCAACTCGTGAAGAAGAAATGCTAACGTGTAACGCAATATTGCTTACGTTTTCACACTGACACGGTTCGACATTTTTTTTTTAATTAAACGTAAGGATTTTTGACGAACGAGAAAAAAAGTACATCACTTTCATAATGTTCAGTCCGAAGAAAGAAAAAAAAAAGAAGGGAAGACTTGAGCGAGACTCGAACTCGGGCCTTTCGGGGCTAAGTTGCAACCTCAATCCACTACGCTATCGAAGAACACATGCTCAATAGAAACTAAATTTTATTATTTTAAGGTAGATGCGCATCAAAACGTGTGTTTCGGTTGCAAAATCCTTTTAGATCGATTAAAATGTTGCACTAAAAACTCCAAATGCGAAACATCTGTAAGCTTATTGTTGTCTATATTCGTTTACATCAAATTTTTAAAATTATTGTTATCGCTGGATTCATGTTGTTCTTGTTACGAAACGTATTCGTAACAAAGCATTTACTTACTAACTTTACAGCTGATGGAAGGAGCGAGTGAGTGAGTGAATTTTATTTAGCCACCGTTACCGATAACCTGTTCATTACGCTTTCACGTATACACGGGTTTAAAAGTAAGACTACACTACATTCACTACATTCAGTAGCCGACACTTAGCAAGTTATATAAAACACAAAACTTGCCGGAGCAAAAATCCCACAGGAATAAGCGGCGAACACAATATCAAACGGTCCTATCCAACCATGAACGCTTTGCATTTTCTTGAAAACGTGCAATTGAACGCTGTAGTTCTTTATTTTGCTTCTCAAGCCAACACACGGAGAGATTTTGCGGTATGCATTTCATGGCTGAAAGCCATATAGTCGTCGACATAAACTTAAACATGCGTGCATAAATTTGCATGCGCTAATATGACACGAAAAAAAAAAGAAGAAAACTCAGAGCCGGATTTACAACTCGTGTGCTCCGCCACGAGTAATTTAGCACTGTTGTTTTGACTGTTAAGTTATTCCAAACACGCACTCATAAACAGGTCTGAAATAGTCTGTATACAGTCTGCATATGTTTTTTCGGTTAGACAAGAACGATCGCCAAACTGCTAGCACTAAGGGAAGTAATACAAGAAACCCATAAGTGGGTTGAAACCTGCAATTGTCCTTTGAACGCTTCAAAACAAGCTTCCGATTATTCAATTTGCTGAGAAGTTGTACAGCCATCTTTGGAAAATCAAGATAAAAATATTAACCAATCAGAACAACTAGAACAACTTGCTTCCAATCACGAGGGACCGAGGGGTTTCCAAATATGGTAGTAAGCAAAAAATGAATATTCGGAAGCTGTGAATGCGCGTTACACGTTTCAACCCACTTATGGGTTTCTGGTAATACATAGTAAATCAACCAAACATGACAACGATGACTAGATGATCATCTTTTTGTTGTAATTTAGTTTGAACTTGATAAATAAACTTGTTCTAAATTTTAGATTTTAAGGATGCAGAATATCATTTATTTTTTAGCAGTAACACGGACTTGCTAGATCAATGACTACAAACATTATAAGCTTTTCAATAAATCTATTTTCACAGTACAGCAATTATTATATACTTTAGTGATAGTTGTCATTTTTGTACACGCAACCTCGTACATCCACTAGTAAATAAGAGAGACGCTGAGAACGAGGTTGCTGCACTCGTTTTAGGCAGCCAAGCTACAATTACTGGAAGACGCTGTTGTGTGTAAAGTTGCAAGCCAACAATTTAAGAGTGTCAGACAGTTCAATTGCTTTGCGGACTCGCAAAGAAGACGGTTTGGTGCATCTAGTGGAATATCCCTAAAATGAATTACATCTTGCTAACTGCTGTTTTGTTTAACTTATAGATGACAGCGATTTTACTGCTGTTTCTTCTAAGGATATGTTACAATTGTCGAGGTAAATGGATTCTGCATGGAAATACTTTTCCTTTTTATGCGCTTTTGATGAAATAACGGTCTTTATTCAAACTTAACCATCGTATTTAACAGCTTATGTCTGTCGAAGTTAGAAGTAATGTTTCAATTTCCAGAGCGCCCCCAATAAAAAAAATCAACATTGTAGGGGCGAGGGGAAGGAAAGGTGACGAAGAAGATGATTTGCCGTCGTAAAGGTGAAGTGGAATAATTGGCCAACTTAAGGCGCCCCCTAAAAACAAATAAAAGAATAATAAAAATATTTCTCTCGATCACTTAAAGATGTAAATAAGGACTCTCCTAGGTGATGTACCTTGTGTCATTCACTCACACCTGGAAAAGAAATGTACCTTTTCCTTTAGATTAAACTTTTGGTATACAGTGGAATCCCGATTTTTCGAATACTCGATTTTTCGAAACTCCCGATTATTCGAACCAAAACTCGTTTCCCTTGGATTTAATTTCAGTCAATACCACCTTCGATTTTTCGAACTCCCGATTTTTCGAACCAATTTGCGTTTCCCTTGGAGGTTTGAAAAATCGGGATTCCACTGTATATTGGAAGGATATTTAATAGGAATAGAGACTGGCTGGCTGGATAGAGGCGCGCTTGTTCCTTCTGAGGGTCCTTGGCACTCACACAGTAGCATTATAATACACTAAGTAGGGGATACTAATCAAAATGACGGGATTTCTATTGTTTTTATTTCCTCAGCTGCCCCTCTAGCATCGTGTAACTTTGACAGTGGGCTTTGCTCTGGCTGGCATCAGTCTAGCTCAGATGTGTTTGACTGGACGCATCGTTCAGGACTAACTAAAGCGCAACGTAATGGATATCCTACTGGCCCTTCATCGGACCACACAAGCGGATCAGGTAGATAATTTGCAAGGTTTAACGAAGTATTAATGTACAATGAATAAGCTATAAAGACAATAGGTTATAATATATATAGTAAGGCTTGGCCTAACAGCGTTGCCCTCTGAAGACCCTCTGAGCAAGCTTAACTTAGATGAAACTTAACTTAGGTAAAAGGTCGGAATTAAGATTGACGACCAGGCTATTTTTCAATTTTAGCAATACTCAAAAACAGTAAGCTTAAGCATGTTACCCGACCGTCTGCACAGTACATTTAGACCGTACAAAAGTTCACAAAAACAACCTTTTCTCCGTCGAGAATAACTATTACGACTATTTTCCGAATAAAATACACTTGTTGCTTGTCACAAAATGCCCGAGAAACTGATTTGGAAACCAAAATTGCAAAAATACACAAACATATTTGCATAAGGCGAGGCGAGTATAAAATCTAAGTCTTGTTTTGTTTACATAAAATCGCTTTTCAATCTATGTAATGAATGAACAAACATAAAAATGGACAACACAATCTTCTTTCGAAAAATTTTATTCAAATCTCTATTAGTTTATGTTTAAAAGCAAAACGCAAAACGCGCATCGAGGCCGAGCCGTGTCTTCGATGAAATTCAAGAAATTAATACAACTGAATTTAAGCTACACGTTTAAAAACAATTCTCCAAAACTAACGAGAACACAAACAAAAAGTCAAACTCAAATTGATATCAAGATAAATTCCCATCGAAAAATGTAATTTGTTTTACCTTTAAGTCCCTCCGGCGAGAGTACTGTGCTTGGAAATTCTTTAAATCTCCGCTTTGGTGCTGAAATCCGTATAAACGAACCCAATGATCTCTCGCATTGCTAAAAACGTATATTGTTCCTCGAAGCAAGATTTTATCCCTGAAAGCTCTTCTTTTTCCACTAAAGCGGCTTCTGAGTATCCCTTAATTAGTATCCCTGTCTTAAGTAACAAAACACGAAAAAATGCAGGAAAATAACGACTTTAATTTAAACCGTTTTCTCCGCTCAGTAAACACAGCAAAACATCAAAGTGTTTTCCCAGCTGACGTGACATTCGGCCGTGTAACCGCGCGAAAAAAAGCCTCGCTTTGGTTTCAACATGACGTCGTACGCGCATGTTTTGCGACGTCATACACGCCCGCGAGCTAGTCCTGCGCGACGGAGCTACCTGCGCGACGGCGGAGGGCGGAGGGCGGAGGGCGGAGGGCGGAGGGCGGAGGGCGGAGGGCGGCGGGCACACGCGCGCCCGCGAAACATTCCGCTAGCCATGACCATGAAAAATGACGGGCTAGGTTCTGTGAGTATGGGGCTGCGCAGCCGGGACCTCGGCCCGGCGAGTGCTCCGCTATAATGTAAGAAAAATTAACAAATTTACGTTGCATTTGACAAAAAATAGAAACTAACGCCGCACTTCACGTTAAAATACCCCTTACCGATGTACAAGTAGCTTGATATAACAATGTTACAAGACAAAGATTGTAAATTATAAATTACATTATAAGATGTTATTGTAATGTATGTGATAACTGTTATGCTTCAAAAGGACATTAGCAAAAATATATTAAAAATGTTTCAATAGTGATTAGTTAAACAACATTTTTAGCTTCTAGTCTGAGTGTGTTTAAAGGTTTACGATTGAGGCAACCTTTAATGATTATTGAATCCAGAAAACTGAGTTCCTGTAAGTAAAACCTGTTTTAAACGAAGTATCATTTAAACATATTTAAGCTTTGTTGTGAGCGTGGTATTATACGAACTGAAAGTACCGTTCTCAATTTAAACAATGCACAGGAATAATTATAACAAAACTGGTTTGTTTCCCTTTTTTTTTCGAATTCCATGGTTATTCTTTTTCGTGCTAAACAGGTTACTACATGTACATTAATTCATTGGCCCAAAACCCTGGTGATAAAGCCAGACTTGAAATACCAATAGCTGGAAATGTAGCACTGGCTTGTCTCCAGTTTTGGTACCATATGTATGGCATTGATGTGGGATCCCTCACTGTCTTCAGTGGAAATACGGTAGTTTTCAACGCATCGGGAGATCATGGTAACCAGTGGATAAAAGCTGAAAGAAATATTTATTCCATAAACACTGTGAGTAGATATACGGTATTGCTGTTTACGCATGCGGTTGAGAAGATTTATAAAACTGAAATGTGTCAAAGCTTAGGAGTTCAAAACATTGTTAAAGGTTATCTGCCAAATAACCTGCGATCAGGCAGAATTTGAATTTGAATCTTATTTATCTTTAGGTGGTCACTTGCTTAAATTTGCTATACCTGATCGCAGACAGCTGTAGCTTTGCGGGTGTTTTTTTTAAATTTTGTTTTAAAAAGTTCAACTAGCTAACATTTTTATACATCTGTTTCCAAAACCTTTTAAATTTTGATGAAATGCTTTAGAGAGGGAAGGATTACGCTTCTTTGCATGCAACTGCATTTAATTTACGTTTGAAAATGTTCGCCACCAGTAACTCTAAGAGTAGTTATGAAAGCGAGTTGTAACGTGTGTATGCAACCGAATTTCCTTATTTCATTATAAGAGGTCATTACTCATGCGTAAAGCGCAATGAGTTAAAAAATGGCCTTCGTTTTTTTTATTATTATTATTTTATTTTGTGTCACGATTTTGCATGCAAATTTATGCACGTTTATTTTAAATTGTGCACTTCCGGTTTATACTTCCTGTTTAGTGACTTCCGGATACTCTAACTTGTGCGTATTGTTACAACCATAGACAACACACCTCAATAGAACCATGTTTCTTTCTCAGGGCGCACCATAAAATGCGAGGAACCGAGAAACCGCGACACCGGCATTCTTGCATTGACGTCACAGCGGACTATTTCCAGTCTTTCTGCTTGCGCGGTTTTGTAACCTACCGGAAGTGAAATTTCACGTTTTTAGACGGCTAAAACAAGGAAAAGAAAATCGATATCGAAAAAACTCTTCGATTTTCTTATCAGAACGCCATGTAGATTCCATCAAGCAAATAAAAAAACATCTGTCATATACACTTGAAACATATTCATCTTTATAGGTAATATTTGAAGGGACAATGGGGAAGAAACGGAAGAGTGACGAAGCCATTGATGACGTAATAATTACTAATGGAAGCTGTCCATGTAAGTCCGCCCCTCGATAGTGTCCTCGAAAAAATGTGTTTATATTTCCAATCCGTGGATCGCACGAAGATATATATTTTTACGGTGGCCCACAAGTGTCACGGCAAGAGTAAAAGACTCACGGCAAAAGCAAAAGACTCACGACATAGTTAATAGAATAAACTGGTTATGAAACTTAGTCAGTCCTTTGTTATATGTTTTTGGTCTCCATTTCTTTTGTTCGTTTGCCATGAGAGAGGATATGTCATATATTCTCCTCTTGACACAGCGAGAGGAATAAATCCCCGTGGGACAGGTCAATAACATGCTAAAACAAAGAAATTATGAATTTTCCCGCGGAGAGTAACATTCCGTCCATTTAAAAAGCAAAAAGGCATGACTCTGCAAGGCCTCAGTGGAATTTGCACATGACGAAGCAAGACGGTAAACATGTTTTGCTTTTGAAGTATTTATGATGCTATGGCCCAACTGCCCGCCTTCATCTTTTGAAGGTTAATAAAGTGATTGTCGGTGTGTTTACCAAGGGAAACCGTCGGAAAATATATTCGGTTTCAAACGTAGTACGAGACGTAAGATATTATGTAAAACTCAAAACATAAATCGAGGTACGATTTCATTGAATAATGTGTTGCTTGTGAAAACCGGGTTTTAATAAATCATTCTACAACCGATTTACTTAACATCACTATTGTTTGCTATTTTAAGTTTGTGCAGAAACCTTGAGACAACGTTTTGGAAGAGTGGACATCAGATATGCAGATGATTTAAACCATCTCTGTAACTGGGTTTTTGAAAGAAATGTTCAGGCAGTTGCTATTGTATCGATCCACTGGAGTTATTTTGGGAATTGCAGGTGGGTTGAAATGTCCATTTACTTTTTCACGAAGCATGAAATATTTTTTAAATCGCAGTAGCTTTCAGTTATAATCTTAAAATACCTATGTGCAACAACTAACGAATGGTTTTCACCTTTGCTGTAGCGAATACGTCAAAGTGTTTGATGGAAATGGAGCAGAGGTTTTCGTTCGCCATGGATGTGACTATTCGTACAAAGAAACGCTTCTAGAAATACCACTGGTAACAAATATCACAATTCAAGTTTATATTCTTTACAAATGGAGTTTTGTCCAGATTTTTTACGGCACTTTGAATAAAAGTCTAAATTCAGGTAAGAAGTAGTTTAGATAAAAATTGACGGCTTTGTAGCAAAAAAATAATGTTCTTATTTTAAGAGAAAATAGAATTCGAATAGACCCCCGTTTCACCTAGGGATAGTGTGGCGGGCGATCAAGAGAGCATGCGAAAACTCACCTTCTGTGGGGAGACAGGAAGCGCGGGAGTGGAGAGAAAACTTCTCCTGCGCGTCGCGTCTTCTCGCGGAAGGCGTTTGTCGCGCTCGCTCATGTGATCTGCCATTCGAATTAATTTGATGTAAAGCTATGATCCACTCTGCATGATTACTCGTTGGTAAATCTCAGTACTTATGACAAAGACGTCAATGTTAGAGAGAAATACACAAAATTCCAGGATGATACCAACGAACGAAACAGATAACACGAGATATAATAAAAATGGCACAGACATCTAAAGAAAGTTTGCCATTATTACCTGTGACTGTGGACGACAAACACTGGTAAGATCTCACCTACGGCGCCCCAACCTATGGTATGAGAATGTCTCAACATCAAATTTCGAGGCCATTGTGTCCACACAACCGAACCTGTTCCATCTCTTCTTCCACCTTTGCTATAATTTTGCTGTGCACCCCCCCGCCCCCCCGAGCTTCGCGAGGTTCTGCGAGCCACGTATTTCTAGTATCTTAAAGTAAAGTTTTTGTCATAAAAGTGTTATTTGTATGACAAAGCTAATAATATTAAATTATTATTTTAAATAATTACAGCCTCGCCTCTGTCTGGATGGAACGTGACAGTGGTCAGCAGAACAGCCAGTTTTGAGGTACGTTGGACGGATGTGGCTGACCAGCTCATTGGTGGAGTGCGTCAGTATATCATCCTTGTCAGAAAGACTAATGACAACGAGCTCACGGGAAAAATCATGCCATCATCAAACACAACTTCCTCTCAGATAACAGGGCTTGATGCTGATACAGAGTATAACGTCAGTGTTGTAGTCGTGAGTGGTGACGGGACGCTATTTAAAAGTGCAAATACGCTGGCCACGACCAATGATGGCGGTGAGTAGCTATTTTTGATTGACGTTACTTAACCCAATTTAGGCTGGGCATTTCTGGAGTTCGTAACTTCAAGAGCATTAAAGCTACAAAGGCAAAGCCTAGAGGATATATGGTACATCGAAACCTGCTTCCTTCGCGGTCCGTAAAATGATGATGATAACGTCATAATACAAAGGAATTACGTAATTAGTTTTGCACAGCCGCCATTTTGGATCTGTTTTGGATTTCTGGATTTCTCCAACACCTCATAAAACCGTCCAAATTGACCCAAAAATAATCAAAACCAATAAATAAATGCGAAAATGGCAAAAAAATGTAAGGTAAACAAATGCAAATTTTGAAAGATATGGAGAACACAACTTCAAAAGCATTAAAGCTATGACTTCCTATGACAATTAGAGGCGCGGTGATGTAGTGGTTAGTGCGTCGGACTTTTGACCTAAAGTTCGCGCCCGTTCTCTGCCGTCTTTCTCTTATCAGGTGTATAAATGGGTACCAGCGACATAATGCTGGGGGTAACCTTGTGATGGACTATCACATCCCATCAAGGGGGGGGGGGGGGGGGGGGGGGGGGGGGAGGAGGGAGTAGTAATACTTTCAGTCGCTTCATGCTACGGAAACCGGCAGTTGTGAGACACTAGGCTCGTGAAGACAACAACAACAATAACAACGATTTATTTTTATGGCATAAGCTCAAGATCATTAAAGCTATGACAATGAAACCTAGAGGGTAAATGGTACATATACCTAAAAAAAAAGAATCGTAAAATGGTATGAACGAATAACAGTAATGATAAATGTGATGTGGTTGTATGCCTCGTGTATCTTACAGATGCCAAGAAGACTAAGCAGTGAGTACTGCCCAAAATGACGGAATTACGTTTTTTATTGATATTCCCACAGCTGCTCCTCTAGCATCGTGTAACTTTGATACTTGGCTGTGCTCTGGTTGGTTACAGTCTAGCTCAGATGTGTTTGACTGGACGCGTCATTCAGGACCATCCCTGTTACAAAAGCGTAATTTTTCTACTGGTCCATTTTCGGACCACACGAGCGGATCAGGTATAATATGTAAAAACTCTTTGACGAAACATTAATGCACAATGAATAACGCTATGAAGACAATAGATTATGTGATCTAAAGTTAACAAATTAAAGTTGCATTTGACAAAGAGAAAACAACGTCGCGTTTCGCGGTAAATACCTTAAAAAAATGTGCAAGCAAGACACGGATTTTAAATTACAAATTACATTTATAAGATATTATTGTAATGTATGTGAAACGTGAAATTCTTCGAAAGGACATTACCAAAACTATATCTATAAACCCTTGCAGGGTGGCGATTTCGCAATGGCATCTTTGATCCCTGACAACAAGGTTTTCCTGCACTACATTTATTAACAGATTAAATATATTTTTTATATCCTACAATCAAATTTGAACTAGTCTACTCCAGTAGTACACTTAAATTCGTAGATGTTATTTTCTATTTAGTTAATGGTTTTATTCAAAATGATGTGTTTATTGTAAAACCTTTGGATATAGCCATTTGTATCTTTCTCCCTCTAGTGCCCATCCTAATCATGTTTTCAAGGCTATTCCATTTGGGGTAGCCTCTAGGTTGCTCGGGGATTTTTCCACTGATAATTTCACTATGAGTCTGGGAGAATACAAAGGCTACCTTACTTCTTAAGGTTACCCAGCAAGTTCTGTAGTCTAACAATTTTCAAGGTTTGCTAAAATTCCTAGGAGTGAATTACGTAAACTTAAAACTAGGAACACTAAGAAGATTTTTCCCTTTGTTCATACTTCTAATCCAAACTTACCTGTTGTTAGTACAATTCTGAAGAACATGTACGTTTCTTGCAATCTTTCCTCAAATTTAAGGAATTTTTCCACCTAGACCTAAGAACCTCAAAAAGAGTTTAGCACCTTCAAAGTGCAGAAACAACACACAAGAGGAGAAAATAGACCCTTGTGACAAAAAGGCAGAAATTTGAAAAGTTGCCCTAATGTTTTTGTGTACTGCTGTTCATTCTTTTCCTTATTATGTGAAGGGCATGTATTCACACTACCTGGAATGGTAATTAAAGTCAGGAAAACTTCCTTTTGGTAAAACCTGTTTTAAACTAAACAACATTTAGACATGTTTACGCTTTGGTGTGAGTGTGGTATTATAAGTAACGTTCTCTATTAGAAAATGCACAAAAATAACTATAAACTGGTTTGTTTCCATTGTATTATTTTTCAAATGCCAAGTTATTTTTTCTCATGCTAAACAGGTTACTACATGTACGTTGATTCGCATTTTCCCAGAAAGGCTGGTGATAAAGCCAGACTTGAAATACCAATAGCTGGAAATGGAGCACTGGCTTGTCTCCAGTTTTGGTACCATATGTATGGCACCGATATGGGATCCCTTACTGTCTTCAGTGGAAATACGGTAGTTTTCCACGCATCGGGTGACCATGGCAACCAGTGGATAAAAGCTACAAGAAATATTTTTTTGGATAACATTGTAAGTGGATATTTGACGATCACTGTAACTTTTAGGCATGCTTTTTGTCAAAAAACTTTATTAAAGGCTATCTGTCTAATAACCTGCGATCAGACAGAATTTGAGTGGTCACTTAAATTGGTAATTAAAACCTGATCGCAGGTTAATGTAGCTTTGTGGGTGTTTCTTATTTAAAAAATTCAGCTGGCCAAAATTTCAATACATTTTATTTTACGTTTGAAAATGTTCGCTACCAGTAGCTCCAAGAATAGTTGAGCTACGACAGTGAGAGTTGTAACATGCGCAGTGCAGTCAGTAGGTTCTTTCTTATATAGTTTATCTATCAATAACAAAATTCTCGATTGTGATTGGTCATCCGCGCGCTTATTTCTTACGTAATTGGCAGGCGGTCACGTGGGCGTCCAATTACAGCCTTTTGTAATTGGACAGCTGTAATTCGACACCTACGTTGCGAGCGCGTCAATCAGGTGCACTTAAATTGGTTCCTTTTTTGCTGCTTTCCCCCTGCTTTCTAACTGATGGAAAATATCCCTGACGTCTTGAGTACAAAAAAGTCCATATAGACTCTTCAATGTCGAATTTTGTTATTGATACGATTAATTAGTAATTGAACTTCTTGTCGTACAATTCAGGGGTAACCGTGCAAGTAATTTCAAATCGTCCTCGCGCTACGTGCTCGGCTGATTTGAAATTGCTCGCCCGATTACTCCCTGAATTGAACTCCACTTAGTCCAATTACTATTACTAACTAATCCATACGTCACAAAGCAGCAACAACTTTATCTCAGATGAAGTGAGAAAAATTAATCACTGAAAAAAATCAGAATTAATCGAATCAGTAACTTGGATAGGGCTTAATGATTATCTCTGGTTAAAGTGCCTATAACCCCTAGAAAGTTATTTTCAGAATCAACTCTATGTAGATTCAATAGTTGAATGGTAAAATATTTCTGGTTTTGAACGTCGCGTTTGTGAGTTATAGAGATTTGAATTTACAAAATGCTAATTAGATGACGTCAACCCGGGAATTTGCCATTATTTCTACACCAATTTACAATGCGCAGTTTACAGCTTGAGGATAATTAATTTGATAAATGCTAAAAATAAACTGTGGATAGTCGATTGATTCGTAAAAAATATTACTGGAGGTAAAAACAAGTAGTTGTATAATAAATGATTCCCGGGTTGACGTCATCTAATTAGCATTTTGTAAATTCAAATCTCTATAACTCACAAACGCAACGTTCAAAACCAGAAATATATTACCATTCAACTATTCAATGTACATAGAGTTGATTCTGAAAATACCTTTCTAGGGGTTATAGGCACTTTAAAGTTGGTAGTTAATTGTTAATAGTTACATACTTTTGAAGATAAGAAAGTTAAAGTTTTGTGCTTACCCTTTCTGCTGCTTTTGTTGTTGTTAATGATTGATTTGAAAGATCTCGCCCAGTTACTCTGATGATACTTTATCTTAATATTCATATTTATAGGTAACATTTGAACAGACATTGGGGAGTTCGCGGAGCAGTGACGGAGCCATTGATGACGTATTAATTACTAATGGAAGCTGTCTAGGTTAGTCCGCCCTTGGAAGTGCACTCGATAAAATCTGTTTATATTTCTAACAAGAAGCTGTACACAGCTTGAACTCGTGGCTTTTTTAAATTATTGCAGCATTGTTTCCCGAGTGTTTTGAGTGCTTTTACGGAGAAACAGAAGCTTAAAATTATGTCTAATCAAAGGCTCCTAAGAGACAACCCGTGTAGAAAAAATGCGAACGCGTAACGCGATATTGCCGTAAGCTTACGTTTCCACACTGACACGGTTCGATATTTTTTTAAAAAAAATTAAACGTAAGGATTTTTGACGAACGGGAAAAAAAAAACAGAACATCACTTTCATAATGTCCAGTCCGAAGAAAAAAAAAACAGGACAAAAAAAAAAAAGAAAAAAAGAAGTCTCGAGCGTGACTTGAACTCGGGCCGTCCGGGGCTAAGCCAAAACATCTATCCACTGCGCTATCGAAGAACACTTAGTCGGTAAGGTCTAAATTTTATTATTTTAAGGTAGATACGCATCAAAACGCGTGTCTCGGTTGAAAAATCCTTTTAAATAGATTTTAACGTTGCACTAAAAACTCCAAATGCGAAACATCTTTAAACTTATTGTTGTTTATATTCGTATAAATCAAATTAATTATTGTTATCGCTGGATTCACGTTGTTCTTGTTACGAAACGTATTCGTAACAAAGCATTTAATACTCACGAAGTTTACAGCTGATGGAATTGAGGAGCGAGTGAGTGAGTGAGAGAATTTTATTTAGTCACCGTTTCCGATAACCCGTGCATTATGCTTGCGTGTATACACGGGTTTAAAAGTAAGACTACACTACATTCACTACATTCAGTAGCCGACACTTCAAAGCTCGATCGCTAAGCAAATTGCAAGTTATATAAAACACAAAACTTGCCGGAACAAAAATCCCACAGGAATAATATCAAACGGTCCTATCCATCCATGAACGCCTTGCATTGTTTTGAAAACGTGCAATTGTACGCTGTAGTTCTTTATTTTGCTTGTCACTGTCAACACACGGAGAAATTCTGCGGTATGTATTTCATGGCTGAAAGCCATATAGTCGTCGACATAAACTAAAATATGCATGCATAAATTTGCATGCGCTAATGTTACACGAAAAAAAAACAAGAAAAGTCAAAGCCGGATTTACAACTCGTGTGCTTCGCCACGAGTAATAAATGGATCGCATGAATATAGTGATGGTATACTTAGGTTTGATACTTGTGCATTATTGGCAGCAAGCCTTAAACCTGGAATAGAGAAAAAAATCTGTAATACACGTTTAACATACCACTTGAACAAATATAATATATATATAGTTAGGCTTAACCTAACAGCGGCGCCCTCTGAAGACCCTCTGAACAAGCTAAACTAAGATGAAATTTAACTAATAGGTGAAAGGTCGGAAGCACAAGAATTAAGATTAATATTGACGACCGGGCTATTTTTCAATTTTAGCAATTCTCAAAAACAGTATTACCCGACCGTCTGCACAGTACATTTAGACCGTACAAAAGTTCACAAAAACAACTTTTTCTCCGTCTAGAATAACTATTACGACTATTTTCCGAAAATACAGTTGTTGCTCGTCAAAAAATGCCCGAGAAACTGATTTGGAAATCAAAATTGCAAAAACACACAAAAGGCATATTTGCATAAGGCGACGCGAGTATAAAATCTAAGTCTTGTTTTGTTTACATAAAATCGCTTTTCAATCTCTGTAATGAATGAACAAACACATAAAAATGGACAACACAATCTTCTTTCGAAAAATTTTATTCAAATCTCCATGAGTTTGTTTAAAAGCAAACGCGTACCATTTATAGCGCATCGAGGCCGAGCCGTGTCTGATGAAATTCAAGAAATTAATACAACTGAATTTAA
>JAJLRJ010000005.1:31546035-31598535 GCA_024195265.1 Dendrophyllia cribrosa | reverse complement strand
ACATCGTTGGAAATGCCATATCCAATGCTGTTACATTGGATGTGCAATGTAAGATTACATTAGATGTATGTTCCTTAAAGTGCACATGTAGCGAAAGTTTTTTCTTCGTTTTCCAGAGGAAAAGAAGAAAAATCGTTTGTTTTTTATCTGCTAAAAGATGCGACAATTCGAAGTTGAAAAAGTGGCTTCGATTTTTGGAGAGACAGGGGCCAGTGATAATGCCGGATGGGATTACACATTGGTTTGTTTACGCTATAATTCGCTTAGAATCCTTTGTCGTACAAATGTTCTTTAAAGTGCCCCTGTGATCAAATTTTTGATTTTCATTTTTTTACATTTTCGTGTACAATTAGACTTTTTTACTCATCTTGCCAAATTTCAATTCATTACGAACATCAGAAGTCATTTTATTTTAACATTTATTTCCGAGAATTTACGGCCGCCATTAATCAACCTTGTTCCAAGGCTTGGTTGCGAATGGGAGAAAGTGACGTCAAAGACTCAAACATACCTCACGGGTTGAAATTATAATAACAATAAGTATTGAAAATCACGCGAAAAGCAACAAAAACATTGAACTTGTTCTTCGTGCAATTTTCTATGCTGATTGTTATTATAATTTCAACCCGTGAGGTATGTTTGAGTCTTTGACGTCACTTTCTCCCATTCGCAACCAAGCCTTGGAACAAGGTTGAATAATGGCGGCCGTAAATTCTCGAAAAAAAATGTTCAAATAAAATGACTTCGGATGTGCGTAATGAACTGAAATTTGGCTAGCCTGCAGAACAGGCGTTATTTTTTTAAGCGTTTCAGGCAAACGCGAAGCGCGAGGCGAACGCGAAGCGCGAGGCGAACGCGAAGCGCGAGGCGAGCGCGGAGCGCGAGGGGAGGAAAAAAATAACGCCTGTCCGCATACCATTGTTCGTGCTGTTCCGGCGTTCATATATGAACGCGGCTATCCAATTGGCTGCTCGATATCATGTGATCATAATGGTATGACACATAATGGCGTAAACAAAACAGACACTAGACCGGCGAAGCGGAACCGATAATAAAATCACAGCTTTGTCTGAGACAAACCTCACGTAAACTTCAATTCTCTACAAAATGAATGGCTAACTTTTAAAGCTACATCTCTCTCTGCTAAGCTTGAATCTACAGATCGATTTTCGTGACAAATCCTACGAAAACTAAAATAGCTGGGCCCAGTGTGACAAAAACATGGCAAGATAGACATGCACGGGCGACATCTCATTTCAGATCCTGTCATTTCAGAGAAGAAGAAGTGAAAATCTTTCGTATATATAACTAACATGCCGAAAGCAACACTCTAACCGCAATGAAAAAAGAATGCTCGTAATTTATCGAGAACAAAAACTACAGGAAATCACAATAGACAGATTTGACCTTCCGTCCATTGCATGCACGCGGCATTTTTTACAAAAGTTCAATCGGTCAGCACCAAAATCCTCCAAAACAAGCTAAATGCACACTCGTTCAAAACAAATAGAAGGAGCAAATGGCATTAAAAAGCATAAGGTTACATGTAAAGTCGTGCGTGCTTTCCATTTTACGTGTGTGACTCTTCGACATGAAGTCCAAGCTGGGATAAAATTTCACAGATCTTGGCTCCTTTACGGTCTTCCCTAATGAGTTGCCGAAAGCTTGTCACAGAACTGGAACGCTTCACAGTTTCGAACACCAGAATCTGCAAGTCTTTTGCAAATGCTTTCTTTTGAGTAGCTGGCGTATGTTCGGCGCAGAACCATCAGGACATTTTATACCTTCGCCGGTGGTCGGTTTGGCTCTCGCATCATATGGGGCCAAAACAGGCCGTTTTGCGTTATGATTGGTTGGTGATTTGGGGGTGTGTATGGGGGCGGAAGGGCACAAACAATGGTGTGCGGACAGGCGTTATTTTTTTCTCCCCTCGCGCTCCGCGCTCGCCTGCCGCGCTCGCCTGAAACGCTTAAAAAATAACGCCCGTTCTGCAGGCTAAAATTTGGCAAGATGAGTAAGAAAGTCTAACTGTACACGAAAATGTAAAAAAATGAAAATCAAAAATTTGATCACAGGGGCACTTTAAAGTCAACTAAGGTAAAGAAGATGTTTCTGATCACTCTTAATCAAATGCAATGATAGTGTCCACTGTATTTGTACCTTATCGAGGCAAACTTGTTGTGTCTTATGAGAGAACGGAGTGAACACGAAGAAGACGGATTGCAAGTTAAATTATTGAACGTGGAAGGTATGCTTTTTAGGAGCAGAGGGTTTCGATAGTTCGCCAGTTCAGTTGACACGTTATTGAACATAGAGACTATATTTATTAATAATGTTTTTGCAACTCGGCGAATGGCGTTTATTGATCATAAGTTAAAGTTAAATTTGTCTGAATGATTTTTCATACGCCAAGTCTAACTTGTGATACCTGTGTTCGTAAAAGGTCTAAAGTTAACTCGCTACGTAGTTACTTTCTCAAGACGCAAAATATGTCTAAAACGTCTCTTGCTTTTTCGAAAGTAGATATAACCAAGACACGTCAAAGGAAGTTTATATAAGTATTCTAATTAAAATAATCAAAGGCTCCTGCGAGCCAACCCATGAAGACAAAATGCTAACGGTAACGCAATATTGTGGAGTTTTTTTGGAAATTAAATGTAACGGCTTTTGACGAACGCAAAAAAAAAAATTCAAAAAATGAAAACCCCCCAGTAATTTTCAGTTCGAAAAAAAAAAAAAAAAAAAACGTCCTGGGCGAGAATCGAACTGACGCCCTTCAGCTCCTCCGACTCTATTGTCCCATCGTTTACCCACTACACTACCTAGGATTTGGCAAATGTTGTTATTTCAACGTAGATATGTGAAAAAAGTTTACATCTGAGTGATGGATCGAGTAAACGAGTGAGTGAGTGAGTGAATAAGCCACCTTTACCGATAACCCGTTCATTACGCTTGCGCGTGTTCACGGGTTAAAAAGGAGTCACCAAAAATACCTGTTTGGACATTTGAAACTTAAAAGGTATTTTCCCATTTCAGCTTTCTTGTTTATGGAATGTTTGTAAGTGAATTGAATCAGAGATTTTTACTAGGACCAAACCAAAATGACGCTGTTTTTTTGTCCAGAATACGCTTTACATGGGGCAGTTGCCAATTCAGAGCTAAATATTATGTTTCCCTGATAGTTTACGCATCAACCTAAGTAATAAATGTTAACGTTCCCTAATATTGCATATGGCTTCATATTTGTTATTGTAGTTACACCTGAAATAACCACTCATCCACAAAATAGCACAAAAACAGAAGGAGAAAACGTGACTTTATTTTGTAACGCTAGTGGCAATCCGCTACCGGAATTGTCATGGACCTTACATGGATCTCCT
This sequence comes from Dendrophyllia cribrosa, assembly GCA_024195265.1. NCBI lineage: Eukaryota > Metazoa > Cnidaria > Anthozoa > Scleractinia > Dendrophylliidae > Dendrophyllia > Dendrophyllia cribrosa. The sequence goes on along the minus strand of JAJLRJ010000005.1, from coordinate 31,595,155 downwards.
GTTGGTACGAACGCCGATCCCAGAATCAGTTTATCATCAGATAAAAAAGAGTTGACTATAACGAATGTGAGCAGACTGGACAGTGGAGAATACCGATGTGTGGCGAACAACATCGTTGGAAACACTACATCCAATGCTGCCACACTGATTGTGCAATGTAAGTTCACAGTACATGTATACACCAAATTGAAGAAACGTTGTCGGGTGAAAAGCATAAACCATGAACGAAGCGACCCAAAGGTTTACTGGGAAGTTGGAAAAATTAATCTTCGTCTGTGACAATACACATCATATTAACACAGGATGCATAAATCATGCTCTAAAATGTCTCAAAGAAAGAAAACATCTTGATCATCAAGAAATGGAATATTACTAAGCTTGCCAATGCTGCCTACCCAGAATCCCATTCGGTCTCATCGTTCATGGTTTATGTTTTTTCAATAAGGTGTATGTTCCTTAAAGTGCTTATGAAGCGAATTTTTTCTTCGTTTTTCTGTAGTTTATTATGTCCAAAAGAAGAAAATATTAATTAGTTCCAAAGGAACAGAAATAATTGTTTAATTCCTCAACGATGCGACAATTGCGGGTTGAAAAGTGACTCAAGTTTTGGAGAGACAAGGCGGATTTTTTACGCTGTAGTTCCCTTAAAATCATCTATTTTTGTTTGCGTATGTAAATTAATTTTGCCTAAGTTTAGTGTTCTAAGTAAAAAAGAAGTTACCAAAAAGTACCTGTTAAGACATTGTAAACTGTAAAGGTATTTTCTCATTTCATATTTTATGTTTATCGAATGTTTGTATATAAGTGAATTAAATCAGCGATTTTTTTTTATGACCAAGTCAAAGTGACGTTTTTGTTTTTGTCCTGAGAACAAAACACTTGACATACAGCATTGGCAATTCGGTGCTAAATCTGATGTTGCGTGATATTAATTACTATCCACATATATAATAAATGTTAACTTTATGTAGTATTGCATATGGCCTCATGTTTTTTTATTTTGTAGTTACACCTGAAATAACCACCCATCCACTTAATGGCACAGAAACAGAAGGGGAAAACGTAACTTTATTTTGTAACGCCAGTGGAAATCCGCTACCGAAATTGTCATGGACTATACATGGATCTCCTGTAAATACGATCGCCAATCCCAGAATAAGTTTATCTTCAGATAAAAAAGAGTTGACTCTAACAAATGTGAGCAGACTGGACAGTGGAGAATACCGATGTGTGGCGAACAACATCGTTGGAAACACTACATCCAATGCTGCCACACTGATTGTGCAATGTAAGTTCACAATATGTTGTTTAATTAACAACCAAACCAGCAACGTTCATCAAGGGTTAGTGTTACAACTATTGTGATAATCAATAATTCTTTTCTGCCTAATTTTGTCCAATAATTCTTAATCCTTTACCTCCACTATCATAAACTAAAAGCGAATGGCGTATAAGTAATCGTGACAATGCCATAATAAGTTTTGGAGCAGACAATAAAACTTAACTACAAATGTGAATGGGACCCACAGCGGAGAATACCGATGTCTGGCGGTTAACAATCAATATTACTAGCTATTTGTTATCGATTGGTATCGGTCACTCGATGACCAATCGAGAGTCAGGACAAATACACTATTGATTGTTATCGATTACTGGAACGTAATAGTTAATTTGTTCCCGCCTAGGTTTCCACATGCACATGCACATTTTTATGTTTCTTTTTTTTAAACGTTCTACAGATCGACCTGTGATCACTACTCATCCACAGAATGTGACAAAATCAGAATGCATAATCGTGACCTTATTATGTGATTCTATCGGTAATCCTGTGCCTTCAATATCATGGACCAAAAATGGAAGGCGTATAAGCAATAATAGCGATTCCAGAATACGTTTTGGCCCAGACAATAAGAAGTTGACTATAATAAATGTGAACAGAACAGACAGCGGAAAATACCGATGTGTGGCGATAAACAGCCTTGGAAATATTACCTCCGATACTGCTACACTGGATGTCCAATGTAAGTTTAGAACCACATTTTTTTAAACTCATATTATGTTTATCTGTTATCCAAGGATCACAGGGGCAGAGAAAGAAAGAGAAAGGCAAGGAATTTGGAATTCAAAAGTTAAATGTTCGTCCTTCTTGGTCATGACCTTTTAGTGCGATTGTCACACGTGTACGCATGCGTCACATGCATAAATATTGTCGATAATGTTGTACCGTACCAGTATGTATTGATTACCAGAATCCAGTTAACTTTGGAATGTTTTGCAGCCATCATCCACTGTAATGGACATTCCGAAATAGAAATTAGTTGAAAACGGTCCTTTATTAAAATCACTTGACTGATGATATAGCGGCAGAAAAAATGAAGGACATTTAAAGCCATCTGATCTACCATTAAAACCGATTCCAATTCAGGATGAATAAATAAAGTTGTCGCTAGCTTTCGACAAGGTTGCCGAAATACTGTCGAGAAACAGATGCTAAAATGTTTTCATTCCGCTTAAAACAGGGGTTCGATAAGAAAACAAATATGACGGCCAACCACTGCAAAAGACCGCTGAAGACGATATACAATACCATACCATACCATACCATACCATACCATACCATACCATACCATACCATACCATACCATACCATACCATACCATACATCCCTAAGGAGATTGTTGTTAATTAAGTAATGATCCGCATAAGAAGGATAGCGCCAACGGCCATGCACGAGGTTCAAGGTGCATTTTGTCTAATTTTTTTAAGGTTTCAAGTAATTTGTGATCCAATCGCACAACATGCAAGTTTTAAAAGATATTGTATTTGGGGAACTTCATCAAAGAAGCAAAATTATTAGCTATTGTTTTCTGCTATTCTGATTGGTTAAGCACAAACATTTCCTAAAATTTTATTTGACGCAAATGGATTTTCTTTATTTTTATAATGAAATATAATTATTAACCATCAGCTCCTCCTCTATTCTTGAAATCAGAGATATTCTATGTGGAAAAAAGCCAATGCCGCCGAACATTGAAGTTTGCTATCGTTCTTATGTGGAGCATTACTTAATAACTTGCGAAAACCTAAGCGGAAGTCATTCTGGAATTTTAGGAAATTGAAACGTCTGTCTAGTTTTACAACGTGCTTAAAGTGTATATGAAATGAAAATTTTTTCTGCATAATTTTGTAGCTTATTATGCTGTTATTGCGAAATGGAAAAAGAAATTCGACAGAACGAAGAGAAAAATATTTTTTTTGCTCGCGAAAGCGTCTTCGGAAGACCAAAATGGTGGGTCCGGAGACTGGTAACGAGCTCGGCTCTGATGACGTAATTAGCGGTTCTAATCATTTGTTTACACTCGGATTTATGTTACCACAATGCGAAAATTCCACTCGATAGACACGCTTTTAGCTGTTATTTCTTGAATTAAGTTAACTTCTCGCAATCTATGTCTAACAGTGACGATACTATGTCATTCTCCGTGAAAGTAATTTAAGCGAACAAGAATCGCTCAGCGATAATTCCGAGGAAATGAAGGTACTTGGACATGTACAACCATATCACTGACGAACCACTTGGACATGTACTCAGTGCAACGAAGAAGACAACGAAGGAGACTAGGATGGTTTTTCTCCTTCGGTTTTGCGGAACAGATTTGAAGGGAATTCACTCCTGGATGAATGGCGAGAACGTGTTTATTATTTTTTGCAAGAAAGTAGAGGAAACGGAACTTCAATCGATAACTTTCTGCTTTTCTCGTCGGTTTTGAAATTTATTACCATGTTTTGGTTTTGGTGTATTTGTGGAGAATGTGCTGTGCAAAATTTGACCGATGCCGTCGAATACAGATGCTGTATGGAGATCGCACAGGCTTGCCAGAAGTTAGATGTATTACGAAGCACGATGACCTCTCGTCAATGACGAATAGATCAGTACTTTTACAAGTGGGTCCACTACTTAAAGACAATGACCGGACACTGAACACAGTTCTTAATCATCTTGCTTTGCATATCTTCGGTTTGTTATGTTAATTCTCATCGAAGAATCTCAGTCATATTTTTTTTTAGAAAGGTGTTTCATTGCGAGATCACAAAAGTTTTTAATAATCCCTGCAGTCCTATACATCCTATACATGTCATGAAACATGTAGAATTCTCTTTCTTGATATTATTATATTCTACAGGAATACTGTAGGAACAACATATATTAAAACACTTTTTTTAAGTCTTCTGATATAATTATTATTTATAACACCTAAATAATACCCACAATTTATTTGTATTGAAAGGAGGGAGTCAGTTTTCTGACATGGATTTTATTTAATCATCTTTAATGACTTTTTTATCAGGTTTTTGCAAGCTGTTCCATACAGATGGCTTGTCTGATGGATTTGTGGTTATTTAGAATGGGACAACACATTAAGACCTCTTCCATCCTGTGTTTATAGATAACTACATAAGGGAGAAATTCCAGTCTGCCCAAGTGCATTGTTACCAGTCTGGAGAGCAATGCGGCTAGTACATTTAGGGTGGCCACAAGTTTATTAACTATTGGTGCTAACTTGAAATATTTCTTTCAAATATTTTTGGGCAATTTAAGTGTATTTCATGAAATGGTTTTAATTCTTTAATTAAATTTAAATATCAACATCCTCGTCTCAGCCATCAATGAGTCCTGACACTTCTGAATACTCATCATCATTCTTGGGTTGTACCATAAAAGGGGTGGAAGCAGGTGGGTAGGGGTTGGCAATATTTATTAATAAAAAGAGGACTTTTATTTGAGGAAACACAGCAAAACGTTTCTGGAGAGGTTTAATTTTACTCTGTGTCTTTCCTTAAGGTACCATATCATGTTTGCTGCAATTTTCCTTTTTTATCAGCTGCCAGCTTGTTTGCTGGCAAAATAACAATGATATGGCTACAGCCCCTAAATGAATGTTTAGTGATTCTAAAACAAGTCTGTTTTACATTTTTTTGTCCTACAGTTTTTCAAAAAGAATATTCACAAACCATTATTTTTTTCTTTGATGCAGTGTCAGTAATCTCCAAAATAAACTTAAGAAGCAAAATATGTTCATTATAATAAAGAAAGGATTGTTCAGTAGAGCCTGTTGTTGTCTACTAGTTATTGTTTAGATTACAGGCAGTAGCATTGTGTTCCCTCATGGGTTCCCCACATTTGTGGCATTTTCTAGGTCCCTAGGTTGTTCTGTTCATAATCATTTGGCAGATGGTGCAGTTGATGTATTGCTTGCAAGGCATCTTGCTCTGCCGCTGAAAGAGGAAAATCCCCACTAGTACCATATAGAAGGATATGGTGGTGATCAGTGAAGAGAATTTGCATTTTTATATTAATGGAACAATGGCTTAAACCCTTGTCTGAGGCTCACATAAATGGCAAATGTTTCAATTCACTCAATTTTCCTCCTGTGAATAGAAGTATACTAATTTTCCATATTGAAAAAAAAAAAGAGTAGTAAAGTCTTCACTCAACAGAGTGGCCTACACCTGCCAGAACATAACCTGGGGTCAATTCAATAAAACTTTTACAAGTTGAATTTGAAAGTGTAGCTACTGTTTTCAACCTCTCAGAAACAATGGCAACACTTTTAAATTCAACTTGTAAAAGTTTTATTGAATTGACCCCTGGTTTTTGTCCCATGAAATGACTGATTGACTACAGTATGTATTACTAGTAACCCCGGATGTGATGCCAGTCCACTGCAAAGTTTACATTCCCCAACCCCTGAGTATTATTGATATATGTTTGCTGGTATCTAGTTTTAAACCTGGGTGAAGCGATAATGTGGAACAAAGTTTTTTGGTTGAGGAAACAACACAATAGCAGAAACCTTAGGTCTCGAATCTAACCGACCGGCTTCAAATTAAAAGTCTGAAACACTAACCACACTCAGCTTCTGCAATGACATGAGTGCAACATGTTTATCCATTGCAGTTGTATATCACCTGATTGTCATTCTATTATGCTTTTGGAATTACTGACATCCCACAATACACAACTTCCATTTTATTTCTTCTACTTGAACATTTAATAATACAGGTGGTTTGTCTGATGGATTTTTATGCATTCAAGACAGGTAAAGAAAAGTGACTAAGAGGAAGACATCAGCCTGATGGTTTTTATTAAAATTGTTACATTTAGTAACTTCTCAGATTGAGGTCTATTGTTGTCTGTAAGCAGGTAATAAATGAAAATCTTACATTTATTTTCTTGATTCTCTTTCGGGTAACTATCATGCAACCAGTAGACAATAGTAAATAAAAATACTAAATTACTGAAGTATTTACATTTATTTTACAGGACATTTCTATATAATACACGTGGCATTTATGTTCACGTCGACTTTTCTAAAATCACACTTATCATCTGACTTATAAAAGCGGCCTCACTGAAGCTGACAATTGCAAAATACACAAAAAATATATCACACACTTACTCTTCGAGGCGACGGAAACCCTCTTGGTCGCTTTCGAAAAATGAGCAGAGAATAACCGTCCATTTTGTGGAATGAAACGTTTGCTCAATATTTTCGGAGATCTTAAAGTGTGCTGGGTTTCACCGAGAACTGAGCCGTTCGAATGCGGTTCGCCCCTCGCGGTTCGAAGCTGTATCGAGTCCGCCTTCGTTCTTCATCTTTTCCCTTTCGAAAATTTAGCCATATTTATTCTCAGTGTGCGATTCCTGTCTTTGTAGCTCAATATATAACGGCCATAGACCACACTAATGTGCTGCGTGTCCGCAAAACCCTCTTGTCCGCCATTACACTCGCGTTTTCAGAACCACTGATGACGTCAAACCGGTGTCCCGTGGAGCGTTTTGGCCGAGCACAAAATGGACCCACGTTCGATCGTCAACATACGATCTTTGCGGCTTCAAAAACACTTGATGAAATTGCTTCTGGTCGACTAAACCCAAATATTTGGGTTCGTAAGGGCATAAACAAGCATATTAGACAAAATTATTTTTCATTTCATATACACTTTAAATGCTCTTTACATTTAATAAAATGTTTCACAGATGGAGGGATTTGCAAGAAAAGACCTAATCTGGTTGCACTCATCTTCGGAGGAGACGTGGTCCTACGAGGAGTGGACGACAATCTCACGATGAACGGTTCCCTTTCTTATGACCCTGAAACCAATGATAACAAAGGCATAAAGTTTACTTGGCAGTACAGAAAGATGAAAGGACAATATAACGCCGACATCATATCACTCAGTAAACTAGATCCGCTTACAGCATTAAAGAACTCCAACATTCATGAATTATGGAACGCTACCAGTCCTGTTATTACAATTGACACTAGATTTTTTCATTATAACGAAACAATCATTGTCAACTTAACAGTGACAAAGGATCATCGTGCATCAAGCATATTCCAAATTGTTCATTTAATAAAAGGAGATCCACCTAAGATATTCCAAAGGTATGTTCCTTAGTTGTGCTCATTTCCACTTTTTTTGCTATAAATGTAACACAATACGATACGATCAATCTGAGCAACGTATTCTTTCAAGACCCGAGTCTACTGAAACTGATCCATTTGCTAGAGCAGTACGGGATCATAATTGCAAATATGGGATCATAAACTTGCAAATCAAAGGTTCTTCTGAGCCAACTCGTGAACATGGAACGCTCTTTTTAACTCGTGTATACGCGAAGCGTTGAACAAGTTACAGCAGACGGGGGCAAATATGCAAATTTTCACTCCTTCCTTCCGTCTGTCCGTCCGTCCGTCCGTCAGTCTTTCCTTCCATCTGTCGGCTGTAAACTTTTCTTGATAATTCCGCTGACTAGTGCATTAGAGAGAGAGAGCTGGATGATGTAATGTTTTAAATTTGTTTACTCATAAATTATTTCACCTCAACCTCAGTATGGAAAATTAAAACCGATCTACTGACTTGAAATGGATTTTTTAAGACTTAGGTAAACGAGAACTAGGTGACGCTATGTTTTAAATTCATTTAGTCATCGATTGTTTGACTGCTCTGTGAAACAACGAACATCTTAGACCGATCATAGGGAACCCACGCGCTTTCTGTAAACTGAATACACTTATTTGTAAACTTAAAATAGAACTAAAATGGTAGATGCTCACTAAGTTTACAAATAAGCGTGTGGGTTCCTTATGATCCGTCTAAGCTTTTTGTTGTTTTAAAGAGCAGTCCAAGTATTGATGAGTTAACGTTTTTATAACATTACATCACCCAGTTCTCAATGCATATTTGTGTCACGCTAAGACATGTTTTTTAAGTCATCGTTTTCTAAACAAAATTTGGTTCATGCCCCCGAGGCCCGGGAGCTTGCTCGCAGGCTACACATTTAAAAACAACATTTACCGTGCTGTAACGTTTACCTTAGTCTTGAAAAATCGATTTGAAGTCCTCCAGAGCTTGAAGCCGTCAGCCAGCGGAATTACAAATAAAAATTTACAGCCGATAGACTGAAAATCTTCCACACCACACACCAACACATTGATCGCTATAACTCGTTTGCGCTTGCGCGCATTCACGAGTTAAAAATGGTAGTTTTGTCCAGATTACGCATTATTGCGCCCTATTTCTAAGTTTTTATCAGTGATAATAATTTATCCTCACTTATACGAAAATTACATCCGTTTGACACTTATTAAATGAAAGTAAATTGGACAGTATCAATGAGACGGTAGTTTGACCAATCATTGTTTGCTTCAAGCTTCAACAATTGTGCAATAAAATGGCCTGGAAATTTCATCCAGTCGTTATTATTGCAGACAATAATTCCCTTCTTTGTTTTTTGTTTTAGATGCGTTATAAACTGTGGGCCGGTAGTAATTCCATCAGTTAAATGGAGTACCTTGTCAATATGCCAGGGTTCACAATGCTCCGATGTCACGTCATACGAATGGACACTATACGAGAAAGATCAATCTTTTTCCAATGGAAGCATGGTGTGGCAAAAAAGGAGTGATTTAACACAAATAGTAAACGCTCCACCTTATACTAGTGTTAATGTCATAAAGGAGAATTCTCTTGTGGGGGGCCGGAACTACCGCTTGGCAGTACTTGTTGGAACTGCAGGTGGCCTTTCATGGATGAGTGCCTATGATATCTCAACGACATTAATCCCGACAGGAGGAAAATGTTCCATAGCACCAGCTTCAGGAATCTCTTTGGAGACTTACTTTAATCTAAGCTGCAGTGGCTGGAAGAGCGGCAGCACCCCATTAACGTACCAGTTTCAGTACAAACTTCAACCTAGTTTGAGCAGTGTCATTTACCACGGATTCAATAATTCTGTAATGTCTCAGTTACCTCCTGGAGTCTTGTCACGTAATTTCACGTTGAATTTTACTGTTGTTGTGACGGACAAGAACGGTGCCTCTGCCCGAGTGGTGAACTTGACTGTTCAGGTAAGTTTGATAAAAGTAATACACTACATGATCACTGTAAGCGAAGAAAAAGTACGAATTTCTTTCTCCAAGTCTAACCGGCCGAAATATATACTGCTGATTGCAGGCTACCTTAATCTTTCTGTGCACAACCTAAAAAAATATTAAAAAAACATTGAACCGGACAGTAGTTCATTAACCAGTGGCCAGTCTGTAAAGCAGTGCAAAGAAATGAAAAAAAAAAACTTGCTAAACAACTGTTTACTATTATGGCCTTCACGTGCGTAGACAGCCATTGGTTGACAGCTTTTAATCACCGTTAGATTATATCGCACTCCAAGTAAGCTAAACTGTCAATAAAACAAACTTTAAAATAATTCATTTTCCGTTTACCTCTTGTCCATCGACAATTCACAATACTGGAAACTTTCAAAATTAGAAAACAAAACAAGGTCTATAATAGAAACTGGCGGCTTTCGTTCCGGAAAGTAGGTGGAATTATGCGGTTATGTGTATCTTGTCTTCTTGCACTATACATGGCTGAACTGACTGGACCTGCTCTACAAGGACTAGCATGTTCACTTCTTCCAGCTTGAAATGCGGTCTAAAATACTTAACGATGAATTACGATAAAACTGCCATCATTCATATATTTTCTCTGCTTTTTTCAAGCAAACATTAATGATTTTTACGTTTATTAATATTTGTCAATTACGTTTTATCTTCCTGTTACAAGGTAATGCCAGCCATTAACATCAGTTCCAAGACAGTAGCCACGTTGATTTTAGCCAATGACAGCCTTCTGAATAAAGCAGTCAAAAGCAATGACTCGAGCAAAGCAGTACAAATAGCAATTTCTGCGCTACAAGCATTTTCACATGATACTTATGTAGGTCGAAACAAGAAAACAGAGGTAAACACATTTCTCTTGTCTTGTTTGTATATTAGAGCTATCGCTCGAGGGCCAGGAAGGGGTGATTATCGTATTTTTTGGGGGTTAAAATTCGTGGCCCGGTAATCGAAAATGCTACTGTCAGAGTTGTTCGGATACCTGTTAGGGTGCTAAGCCAGAATAATAAGCTGACAGGATCAACTTTTCAGAAATTGGTTCCTCTTGGGGAAAAAATTAATGCGAGACACACCCACAAAAACGGGTTTCTGGTACCCTTTACGGGTTCCGTTTCCAACGATCACCCCCGTCAATTATATATGGGAGAACCCCCTCCCCCACCCCCCACCCCTCTCTGAGCTATTGCACACATTTTTGAGTAACAAATAAATTGGTTTAAAATCAGGTGCATGAAAATTCGTTCTTGTATGTCAATGTGAGGTTTTTACTGCCAACGCTCTTGATCAAAGTGATCCTGTAAACGCTTGTTTACGTTATTAAAGACAACTAAATGCCTTTATTAAACACTCGATCTCGGTGGTTATTCGATTTCTAGTATTTTGATTGGTTCCACGGAGACATGTTTTCAGCTCATGATCATAACCTAGGTGTGGCAAAAATAGACGCGTTAGCGACTGTTTTAGCCGAGCGTTTGTTCACTAACCGAATTAATAAAACCGCAAACTAATTTAATGGTTACCCAATTATCATGTTCCACTGACGTTTTAGCGGTAATTTTCAAAGGCCGGGTGAAAGCAAAAGCCTGCACAATTCAAACCTCAATTTCTATTGTGACGACTGTTTGTTCCAAATTTTGTACTTATTCGTCATTGGGTTTTTAAGAAAAGAATTATTATACTCGGGTTGCCGGATCAGTCAATCGTTTATTTAATGATATTGCCAACTGGTCATTTATCATATTCAGATATAACTGGCGCTATCGTGTTTGAATTGGAACCGCATATTTATCATGGTTATCTATGTATGTCAGTCAGAATTTGTTTAGCTCTTGTACTAAAGTATAAAACGGTTAAAGGAAAACATCATAATGACCATGACCATTTTTTTATTAATTTTGTTTATCGATTTTTACAGATTAATGAAGTGATCGTGGAAAAGATTGTTTCTTTGCAAGTGAAAAGCCTTTCCGACCTTTTGCAAATTTCGTCAGTTATTGGCGCTGCCAATCAAGATAGTAACACAGTGTCTGTTAAGAATCTGGTGAGTACTATCCCAGGGTTAAACACACCCATTCTTTTCGTCTAACCCTAGGACGTCAAGCAAAATAAACTATTAAAACCAATGGTCGTGAGACACATCTCCACGGCATGGCAAATCAAAGTTATACTCCCGCCTAAAGACAATGGCAGGGGATAGTAGGGTTGTTTGCATTGTTGTGAATACCACTGCATTTTCTGTGCGATGTTGTTTATCATCAGCCTAATATATATTTTTTATCTTACCTGTTTACTTTTCGTGGAAGGTCCACGGAATATTGAAATAGCTTTATAGCACGAAAATTTCCCCGAAAACATCTTGCTAACTCAAAATATAAACAAATGGAAGAAAATTAAATGACAAGGTAACGGCAAATATATTACATTTATTTGATAACTTTCTGCTGTTTAGTTACCGCATTAAAATTATCTTATCCTTTAATCGTTTAGAATGATTCACTAGATGCAGTGAACTCGATGACGTTGCTTTTGACGTACAAGGCCCAAGCAAAGAATACGACTGACGTATCGCTTATTATAAAGTCAGCAAAAAACCTGGGCACGTGCCTGAATAACATTTTGAAAACAGGAGCGAGGATTGCTGCTTCATCAGATGCAAACATTGAGGCTGAGGCAAGTCGCGTTATTGAGTTCGTTTGGGAATCATGGGTAAACAAGACAAACATATGGGAGTCATTTTTTAAAACAGTTGTGGTTAACAAAATGTTATCATTTGCCTTATATCACCAATAAAATAAAAACAGTTACTATCTGGCAAAATTAAAAACCAATCAACATTTTCATACCAGTTTTGCACTGCCACGAGCATTTCCTTTTGCTTCCATGAGGTGTGGAGAAGACGGCCGGCTCCTTATTTAAACAACTGTTGCTATCGTTTAAAATTTGTTATTATCGTACGTTATATTTTTACTCTAAAGGTATATTTAATCAATAGTGTAGAAATCTTCTTCTTCTTCAGGGCATTAATGTGGTTAAACGCTGTATGAAGCTTGTCAACAATGTAAGTGACGCGGTACTGGAACTGAGCCTACCAGATGAAGAAATTGTATCGATTCGGACGAACGGTATGACCTTCGCTCTAGGACGTCATTCACCTGCAAGATTGGCTGGATTAGAAATCGAAAGTGGTGATGGCAAGTTTATTTTACCGGCTGAGAGTGTAACAATGGTTTCCCACGTCACCAATAATAGTTTCTTGGATACTCAGGTAAGAAATATATTAATTAACTTCCTCTTTTCAAAGTAAAGTAACTATTAGAGAACAATAACAACAACTTGTTTTGTGGGTGCCAATGGGGAAGTGGGTAATGAAATGCTCAGAAATAATACTTTTTTCCGCAGTACTGCTAGGTAAACATGTATCGGATAAAGCCTACAGCCCATGGAGATACAGACCGTGGATGGGTGAGGTAGTTGGGCCTCAGGTTGCACCCACGCGAAAGCACTCCTGGGTAGAGAGGAGGTAGTTGGGCCTCCTCTCTGATTGGAGGTAGTAGGGCCTCCTCTAACCTAGATCCTAACCTACAGCCCATGGAGATACAGACCGTGGATGGGTGACGTAGTTGGGCCTCAGGTTGCACCTACGCGAAAGCACTGCTGGGTAGAGAGGAGGGAGTTGGGCCTCCTCTCTGATTGGAGGGAGTAGGGCCTCCTCTAACCTAGATTCGAGCAGTACAGAAAAACTGGAGGGAGTTGGGCCTCGAGAAACGAGTCTATGGGGGCAAAAGTGTGACGAGAGGAGCACTTCATCCCCACAAAATGCAAAGCATTCCCCCATCGACGAGCCACAAGAAAAATAGAGCTAGTGGTATGTGGCTGGCCTCCCGTCGTACATACAAACAAGAGGAGTTGCTAACAATCAACAAGAACGTCCCAAACGTAGTTTATTCACAGGTCCTCGGTACAGCACATTCTTTTTACTCCTTAGGTCTTGGATCCTGAGTCCCGAGATAACAATCTGATATGACAAATACATGATAGGCTAAACATGCGATTCGCAAGTACTAAACTGCAAAATATCGTGTGAAATACTCTCAAGGGGTTTTCCGTAAAATGTTCCTTTAACAGTTCTTACCGTTTAGGCCGTATAATGTCCGATGGATGGCGATAACTATCCAAAACTTGAACTACACGAGAAAGGGCTAACATGGCGGCCACTTACTAAAATCTGGCGCGGCTGCTAAGCTTTTACAACATACCGCTGACTGCGCAGCGCTGCAGTCACATGGTACCAGAAATAATGTCAACGCAAGCGTAAAAATATTATGCCTTATATTTTGTAGTAGCACAATGCCTTTCATTTGTGAGGGTTGAAGAAGTTGAAAACGTCATCAGTAAAGTAATGATGAAAAAGGGGCTTGAGACAGTAAATATAAACTGAAAGAAGGGGGGGGAGGGGAGGGGAAATCCCAGAATAAATGGTTTGAAGCCTTTGGTGACATGTGAACGTACAAACCTCCCAAAGTAAAAAGGCATTGGTGTCACTTTGATTAGGTAATTACACCATGTACAGGGTTCACACAGAAGCTTTGGAATAAGTGTGGTTACTTGCAGAGAATCAAACCGCTCTACGTTTAAAATAGGGAGAGATCACTACGGTCTCAGAGCAAGTGGGAGAACTATGTCAGGTGTACCCAATAGTCAAAATTGGTCGCTGGAATATGGAGTGTTTACTAAAGAAAAAATGAATTTCCGAGGAGAGTGTGAAATAAAATAAGGCACGAGGTAAGCTCCAAAGTTGTGTGAACCTTGCAATGGGCTGGTACTGATTGGAAACGCTTGCCCGCCTGTCACGAAAACCCTTAGAAAAAAACCAGTGGGAAAAAATAAGGGAACGTGTACTCCCAGAAAAAATGCAGGCTCACCACCCCTAGAGCTCGGGGCAATCAGGTATCAGAAGATACGAAAATATGCCTAGTTACTGTAAGAAAACGGTAGAAAAACAAGGTCCGTGCAGGATCCAAGGCAAGATCACCACTTCTGACTGTTGATGGACAGCTACATCTTGTTGGCATGGTCAGTGTTGCAAACTAATTTCCAGCTTGTATGTGCCAGCCAGTGACACAGCGCTGTTTGGAGATGCCCACCGGACAACAAGGACCAGACTTTTCGAATTGTAGGCCCCATGGGCAGAGTTTTGAATAGCAGACATTTGCAAACAAAAACGACGAATAAATGAGGTTAATAGAGGTCACAGGTGAAATAACGGTTGGCTGCGATTTCTTTTCTGTTTGGATCCAGCAATCTCCCCCGACACTTATGACCGCCCGTTTATGTTCGCCGTTGTTGCTGTTTTCAGCGATTAAAATATAGATATATGACTGCTTCATGGTATTCCTTGGTTTGCTTTATTGTTGCAAGGGTCTCACGACAGTGTAAGTTTATGTGTTGTTTTTCTAAGATTGTTCAGATTTATTGGAGATCGAGTAAGCATATGTTTGAATCACGTCATCGTTTTAACAGCTGTGCTGCTAGCTTGTCCTCTCTGTGTGTCAAATATTCAATGTTATTCGCTAATGACTTCAGTCGAATTTTTCGCAATTTCCGCATATATGCAAACCGGAATACGTCGCTGTAAGTAACGCAACTGTCACGCTTAGCCTGTTTCTTTCGTATCACAACAAAGCAACAAGCAAAATGTTTTAGAGTTGATTGCACTCTCAAGTGGCGGCTAATTATGAACAAATAGATTTTGGCAGAGCACATTTTTCTCTTGAAAATCTCTGGAGAAACAACAACCTTCTAACTTAAACGCCTTTTTTGATTGGACAATCACGTGTCACGTGCCATGGGTCAAAACCGTCTAACTCTCTAGGTCGAACAAAACTCACTAACTCCCTAGAGAAAAAACAACTACTTGAACTTTCGACTCGCACGTGATCAGGTCATGCGCCTTGAATACCGCGTAAATTTGTGTGCCAACCGCGTCAAGCACACATTTTTTCTCATTTCACCTATATAATTTTTCTATTTTTTAGTTGGGAGGTATAACAAAACACTTAATGACTGGCACCACAGGAATCACTGGGTGTTGTTTCCCCTCGACCCTCAACATTGAGGATCTCAGGGAAACAAAACTCACTGTGAGTTACCACCCTTGGGGCCAGTCATTAAGTGCTTCTTATGTTAAACGTAGATACGCCCTTAAACGCGTGATTCTGTTGAAAAATCCATTTGAAGTCTGCAGATCGGTTTAATGTTCCATCAAATTAAAGGACCACAAATGCGAACAAAACTTAAAGCTTATTGTTGTTCATATTTGTTTACAATAAATTAGTTATTGTTATCGCTGGATACACGTTATTCTTGTTACGTCACGCATTCGTACGTTTACCGGCGAGAAATGGAGGGAGTGAGTGAGTAAACATTTGCATATCTATCCCGTCAGCAAAAACCCGTTCGTTACGCTTCGTGTATTTACGAGTTAAAAAGGCTCACAAGGTGGAGCAAAACGCGTCAGGAGAGAAGAGGGACGGGTCCGAAGGTTGTTTCCTAATCACGAGTTGGCTTCGAATAATCCGGCCGATGAATCTTTGCTCCAAGTTGTTTCCAGCTCAGTTTTAGTTTTTTCGCGCCGGCGACAACTTAGTCGACGACTGATTACGCTGTTCATGGTTTTCCCCGTGAAACTTAGCGACAAGTTAATTGTCATTTTTATTTCAGGCAAGTTAAGCTGATTGTAAACTAAATTTAACTGATGAGAGAACATTCTTCTCATGAAGAATTCCAGTTTTAAGTGCATTTTTCACTGTTTGAAGAACCGGAAGCGCCAAACGTTTGACAAAACTCCCCGTGTTGTGTTGATGGTGTGACGCTTAATTTTAAAAAAAATATCGAACCGTGTCAGTGTGAAAACATAAGCTTACCGCAATATTGCGTTACGCGTTAGCATTTCTTATTGACGGGTTGGCTCTTAGGAGCCTTTGATTGGAGTAAAGTAGGCATTTTACTCGATATTTTGAGTTAGTGTACTCAACCCATTTTAAAAACGAAGTTGCATTTATGTTCATTTAGATCCAGTCTGTCTGTGACAAGAGACACTCATCAACAGTTTTGGTACGCTAGGGTGGTAATTCATCACAAAGCTGGATCATTATTTTTTGCTATTTGTTAATAAAAAATGAAATGACAGCAAATCCTCGTGACACTGCCCTTTTATCCAGAATTAGAGTAATTATTAACCAATGTCTTTGTTCCTCGTGTTTATAAGTGTTTTTGTTTTTCATGAAGGGGTCAATGTCTGGTTTAATCATTTAATGCTTTGTGCTTCATTTTCAGTGCTACTTTAGCTTTAAAAGACAAAGTAAACAGATTTTTTAAAAACATTAAATTTGGAAAGGAGAAAATATATTTTTAGATATCGGAATCATGTACCTGTAGAAATTAATGTTCTTTAAAGACTTGTATAGGACAGTCAGGTTATCACAGAATGGGAAAATTCGTATTTTGCTCAATTAACGTAGGATACTTTTCATTTATATATGTTGTAGTTAATTTTTTATCTCAGGTAATTTTTATTTTTCCATTGTTTTTGGGTATGGTAATATATGCTAATGAATTTGAAACAAAGGAAAAACAAAAATTACCTGAAATAAAAAAATTAACTACAACATATACATCTATTTTTACTCAGTACCTTGAGTTGTATTTAAACTGGCTCTCTGAGTAAATTTTTATTTTACTCAAAACGTAGAGTACTATTTACACATTGAGTAAATGACCAGTTTACTTAAAATAAAGAGACAGCATAGATGCATTTCTTTTTAGTAGTTTTACCTCTAAATTTGAGTTAATTGTACTCAGTAGCTGAGTAGTTTTACTCATACTGCAGAATAATTTAACTCATGACCAGTAAACTTACTCAAACCCGTGAGTATTTATTACTCAACATTTCTGCTACACCTTACTCACTGTAACGAGTCACTGTGGATGCAACAATTTACTTAGTATTTTGAGTTCAGCGGTTTACTCAGCTTTTTTGACAATAGCTCTGAGCCAATCAGCACGCGGGAATTCACACAGTTATTGTAAAATATGCTGTGTTCGACTTCGACCGGTCATTTGCGCCAGTTTGCAACCAGGGACTGTCAGCTTTGAAAATTAGTGTTTTCACTCACGTGACCGGCGGCCATATTGGAGTGCTAAAACAAGTTTGAATAAAAATTGACCTAAAGTCCCATAGGATTCCTTTATGACACGAATATGGCCGCCATTTCATTGTTTTGGGACACCGATATGGCCGCCGTGACGTCACGTGCAACAATCTATACACACTGACCTCTCTTGAAATCTGTGCATCAATGTAGTATTAAATCAATCAAAATATCTCATTTTATGTTTCAGATGCTATCTATTCCATTTAACCCATTTACCTGGGACATTACAAGAGAAAGGATTCGTTCAGATGTGTTAATGCTGGAAATAAAAGACAACAAGCGAAAAACGATAAAGGTATCACAACTTCCAAGTGACGTTACTATCAAAATTCCTCTTCGCAAAGAAGGTTACGGTGGTTTAGAAAACCCTCATTTGTTTGTAAAGAAAAATAGTTCTCGTTTTCACGAAATAAATGTTGATTATGAAAACACACTGATACAACTTGAAATGACACCTGAGGACGCAACTGTTTACCTTATGATATTTATAAGATTTGGCAGCCGACCAACGATTCATGAACACGATCTGAATGGCACTGTATCCAGAAACGAGATATGCATTTGGACAAGAATCCAAGAAACGATCGAATGGAAACGACTGTGCTCTCCAAACGTAATAAACCCTATTCAGTTATTGGCACAGAAAGCTGGAAAGTATTATGTTGAGGTGCGAAGTCACGAGGGCTTTTTAAAACCTCAACAGAGGCAGAAACGTTCATGTTTTGGATACGGAAGGCAAAAGCGATCCTGCATCCAGGTTAAAAGTCCTCCTACCACCCCAAGTCAAAGCGAAAATGTAAGTGTTGTGCCTGTGTATGATCCAAGCACCGATCACAACTACACTTTGAAAGTGGCCCTGGCAAGTTGTGTTTATTGGTCAGATGAACGTCAGATATGGACAACAGAGGGTTGTCAGGTAAGTTTTGAACCAATACAATCATGTTTAATAACACTGTAAAATAAAATTGAACAAGTTTTGGTGGTATTTCTGTTGGTTGAGTGAACAGACTGTGAAGATACAAACTGGTATAACCTCGTCAACTAAAATATGAATTCTCTATAGACCCTATTCACAAATGGCGGCCGATTTATTATTCTTTTATATTCATGCTAATCAGCCCAACTAGCCTCATTTTAGAGCAAAAAGTCTTTTGAATTTTGCACATGCTAACGAGGCTAGTTGGGCTGATTAGCATGAATATAAAAGAATAATAAATCAGCCTCCATTTGTAAATAGGGTCAATAATGGACCAGTAACTAACGTCATATATCGACATATAGAGTCGCTAAAACAGACATATTGGAGTGCTAAAACAACAAAAAAATGGTTGAGTAAGAATAGAGCTAAAGCCCCAAAGGATTCGTTTAGTACAACAAAATGACCGCCATTTCATTGTTTTGGGACAACAATATGGTCGCCGTGACGTCACGTGCAAACGCTCTATACTTTGTGAGGGCTTTGGTATTACAATATGCAGTATTAACTACAATGGTGGACAAAAGTCGAACACGCCCTTCCTCTTCACATGCAGCAAATTTGAATTGTATCTGTTAACGAACAACACTTTTCTGCTCAAGCCGAAGTCCATCCGCGGCTAGAACTGATGTCTACCAGGTTAATGTTATGTTTTACTTATAATTTCCACAGGTTCTATCTGCCACAGTTAATGGATTTCTCAACTGTTCTTGTAACCACTTGACGTCATTCGGAGGAAGTCTTCTGTTGAAACCAAATCCAATCGACTTCGACAAGGTCTTTGTAGAATTCACGAAACTCGGAGAGACAGGAAATGTGTCTGTCGTTGTGTCCATTTCGTTGGTTTTTGCGACTTATTTTGTCGTGATCATCATCGTCAGACGAGAGGATAGAAAGGATGCTGCTAGGAGAGTAAGTTTGCCAATTTACTCTATTTCTGTTGCTAACCAGTTTCTATATCCATTCGCTCGTGTTAAAATAAAATAGAAATTTATGTCTACCAGAAACGACTACACATTTTGGTATATAAACATTTAGGCTTAATGGACTTTGGATCAGATGGTTGATGGTCGCTTGTTTGTGTTATTTCTTATGCGAATCTTTGTTCCATATTGTTTTTTTAAAACTAAGGTGTATGGCTAACGACGCGCACCCGGGAAAACCTAGAAAATGCCGTGCTGTGAATGACTACAATTTATTATACCACAGTTGCGCCATTTTACCGTATAAGGGCAAGAGAACACGCAAAATATGCGAGCGTATTACACTGCAAAATCCCGGTTTGACCGGTTTTAGCTAAAGGAGGACGAAGAAAAAAATGGCCGCACTGGACGAACCAAATTTCGACTTGTTTACAACTTTTCAACTTGACTTTTTAGACGACGAACTTATTGCATGCAGCAGCCGACTCTCTAACTGAACATACAGAAAACACTGAAACAACCCAAACTGGTATTACTTCTGAGGAAAGTGAACAAACTGAACAAACTGAAGACAGACAACTTAACAATACTGATATTGAAGCATTTGTTGAACAGAACAGAAACAAAAATACAACCAAAAAGACAGCAAGTGACCTTAACGTCTTTTACAGTTGGGCCAAATCTGTAAACGAAACTAGACGAGTGGATGACATACAGCCACAAGAATTGGACAAGATTTTAGCTTACTTTGTTTTAAAAGTACGTAAACAAAATGGAGACGAGTTTGAGCCTGACACGCGAACTTCACTGTTTAGAAGCATTGATCGTTTTTTTACGTGAACGAGGAAAAAAGTACAGTATACCTTCAGACACTGAGACATACAATTTTCCACGGCCAGAAAAGTATTGTCTTCCAAAAGAAAACAGCTACGTCGCGCAGGCAAAGGGCAAAGGCCAAATGAAGCCGTCGGACTGAGCGAGGATGAAATCCAGCAGTTGTGGGAAGAAAAACAGTTGGGAGACCATTCTCCGCAAAGCCTTTTGCGTACTATCTGGTTTAACAACACTATGTTCTTTAGCTGGCGGGCTCGTGATGCACACCACCGAGTTACGTTTGGCAACTTTAAGATTAAACGAGAAAACGGTCCCCACGGAAAAGAGTACGTTGAGTGGATTACCGAGCGTGGAAGCAAAACCCGCACTGGTGAACATGAATTTGTTCCCGACCGCTCTTTCAACCCCAAAATGTACGCTACAGAGGGACCACGTTGTCCAGTGAGAATCTTCCGAGAATATCTGTCCAGGCGACCACTTGAGATGAACAGTGGAGACGCCCCCTTTTACCTGGCAGCCATTACTAAGCCTGCTTCTACGATTTGGTACAAGAAACAGCCACTTGGCAAGAACTCGCTTGGTTCAGAAAAAATATATAGATAGGCTGAGCCTAACAGCGTCGCTCTCTGAACAAGCTAAACTAAGGTGAAACTTAACTAAGGTGAGGTCGGAAGCACAAGAATTAAGATTGACGACCGGGCTATTTTTCAATTTTAGCAATTCTCACAAACAGTATTACGCGACCGTCTGCACAGTACATTTAGACCGTACAAAAGTTCACAAAAACAACTTTTTCTCCGTCTAGAATAACTAGTACGACTACTTTCCGAATAAAATACAGGGGCGGATCCAGGATTTTTCTTAAGAGGGGGTGCACCTCTAAGGAATGACGTAACTGAAGGGTGACGTAAACAAATTTTAAAAGCGAACAACGCAGACTAGGTCATCTCAGGGGGGGGGGGGGGGGGTGCGCACCCCCTGCACCCTCCCCCTAGATCCGCCCCTGAAATACACTTGTTGCTTGTCAAAAATTGCCCGAGAAACTAATTTGCAAATGAAGATTGCAAAAATACACAAACATATTTGCATGAGGCGACGCGAGTGAAGATAGAACTATAAAATCCAAGTCTTGTTTTGTTTACATGAAATCGCTTTTCAGGCTAACACAAAAAATTGGACAACACAATCTTCTTTCGAAAAATTTTATTCAAATCTCCATTAGTTTATGTTTAAGTAATGATCCGCATAAGAAGGATAGCACTGAACGGCAATGCACGATGGAATGTCAACTTTTTTCATTGTTACAACTAGTGATCTCATTGGCCTAGACTCAAAAACTGCTAAAAAGGTAAGGTTCAAGGTGCATTTTGTCTATTTTTTTAAGGTTTCAAGTAATTTAAGACCCAATCGCACATGCAAGTTTTAAAAGATATTGTATTTGGGAACTTCATCAAAGAAGCAAAATTATTAGCTATTGTCTTCTGGTATTCTGATTGGTTAAGCACGAACATTTCCTAAAATGTATTTGACGCAAATGGATTTTCTTTATTTTTATGCTGAAATATAATTATGAACCATCAGCCTCTCCTCTATTCTTGAAACCAAAGATATTCTGTGGGAAAGAGCCAATGCCGCAGAACAATAAAGTTTACTATAGTTCTTATGTGGAACATTACTTAAAAGCAAAACGCGTACCATATATTATAGCGCATCAAGTTCGAGCTGCCTTCGATGAAATTCAAGAAATCGATACAACTGAATTTAAGCATAATTTAAAAACAATTCTTCAAAACTTACAAGAACACAAAGAAAAAGTCAATCACAGATTGATATCAACATAAATTCCCATCGAAAAATGTAATCTGTTTTACCTTTAAGTCCCCCACTTGCTTGGAAATTCTTTAAATCTCCGCTTCTTTGGTTGTGAAATCCGTAATAAAAACAAACATCTCCCCGCATTGATAAAAACGTATGAAGTTCCTCGAAGCAAGATTTTATCCCTGAAAGCTCTTCTTTTTTTACTAAAGCGGCTTCTGGGTATCCCTTAATTAGTACCCCTGTCTTGAGTAGCAAACCGCGAAAAAGTCAGGGAAAATAACGACTTTAATTGAAACGGTTTTTTCCGCTTAGTAAACACAACAAAATAAAGTGTCTAGTTCCCAGCTGTCGTGATATTTGGCCGTGTAACCGCGCGAAAAGCAAAGCCTCGCTTTGGTTTCAAAGTTGCTAAGATCCCGGATGTTGTGTGGCGTCATACGCGTATGTTTTGCGACGTAATACGCGCCCGCGATCTAGCCCTGCCCAACGCGGGCGGCGGGCAGGCGGGCGGGCGGGCGGGCGGCACACGGACCGACGCGCCCACGAAACAGTCCGCTAGCCATGACCATGAAAAATGACAGGCATAGGTTCTTGGTTCTATGATTATGGGGCTCCGCAGCGGGCCTTCGGCCCGCGAAAGCTCCGCTATGAAGTCTATGAACGAGGCCGCAGGATTGACCGGACGACACACCAACCACTCCGTACGAAGAACCATGATCTCAAGTTTCAAGTTCAAGTTTATTATTCACACTTATTCAATTTCAATACAACAATAAGGAAAAAAGAAGAAGTAAGAACAGAGCTAACTGTACATTGAATTAAACATAACAAAGAAAAAAGTGTGTAGCAGCCAAAGGAGCCAAGCTTTCGAGTTGGCTACTACCACAGAGCGATTACAAGTGGGTGGAGGGTATACAGTACTTTTAGAAACTAGTTATGAAGCTCTGGCTAAATTAATTACATTGAAAAGGAAGAGTATATATGAGTTATAATAACTATTTAAATTAAATAATTAAATAAATAGAGCTAAATAGTAAATTAAAGTTGTTCAACATGCCTGACTGTCAAGTAGAAAGAGTTTGTATTCTTGTTTAAAACTGTTGAAAGGTAGACAATTAATTTTCATAGGAGTGGCTTCCCAGGTCTGTGATGCTACTACGCTAAAGCTTGCTAGGCCATAATTAGTTCTGGAAAATGGCCTGTGCAGGTTTTGATTAGCGGCATACCTAGTATTATAATTATGGATAGCCAAAACCGGTTGAGTTAATTCAGAGAGCAGGAGGTGTATCCTTTTTTTGATATTGTATTTTATGCACAAGAGTGCCAATTTTTAATTTAAAAATATTCTCTAACTCTAAGATTTCTAATAGTGTAAAGTACGGTGTGGGACTTTCGCTTTTGTTTGCAAAAAAGATGCAGCGAATACAGTTATTTTGATTTATTTTAATTTTGTTTAACTTAGTTTGGTATGCATAATCTACTAAAATGATTTAAACTCTAGGATGTTGATTTTAGGCTGGTCGTATAAGAGAACTTCCCACCTCACCAAGTAACACCTACGAATATACAATAACTATCACAACGGGGATCTGGAGGAATGCCAGTACAACAGCTAAAGTGGCCATGGAGATTTACGGTGCCGAAGACAGCACTGGAAAAATTCATCTAAACACCGACGAAGATGCGAATGACTCGCTGTTTTATCGTGGTAGCTCGGTGGTCTTCCATTTTACTGTTGAAAAGTCTTTGGGTTGTTTACATGGGGTGCGAATCGGACATGACAACTCTGGAATAAGTCCCTCATGGTTTCTTGAAGACGTAGTTATTTCGGACCTTCTGACACTCAATTCATGGACATTTCATAATAGCCAGTGGTTAGCACTTGAGCGAGGTGATGGGAGAATCGAGAGGGTGTTGGATAGTTCTTCCGATAACTCAGACTTTAACAGTGAAGTGTGGAAATGGTGGAGAAAAGGCCTTACGGAGAAACATGCATGGGTGTCCGTTTTGGCGAAGCTCTCAAGGGACACATTTTCAAGAGCTCAGCGAACATCGTGTTGTCTTTCAATCCTGATGTCGGCTATGTTAGCAAACGCATTGTTCTATGACGTCAGCAAGATGTCATCTTCGACATTCATCCAGCTGGGACCACTAAAATTTTCGTGGAGACAGGTGATGGTCGGAATTCAGAGCGCTATTATCGTTGCACCAGTAAACATTCTCATCGCATTCTTGTTTGAGAAAGGGAGCTTGAGAATGTCTGATCAACAAAATCAGGCCAGCAATATGAGGAAATGGCTTATTTATGTGGCTTGGATACTTTGCCTCTTTACCAGCAGCATCTCAGCAACACTGACAATCTTTTACAGCCTTGTTTGGGAAAAGAATATATCTGAACAGTGGCTGTCTTCCATGGTAGTATCATTCGTTCAAGATGTCGCAATTACAGAGCCCACAAAAGTGTTTGCTGTAGCTGTATTTCTGGCAGTCTTAAGGAAGAAAATGCGAAGAGGAAACGTTCTACCGGTGGCCGTGAAGGAAACATATCAAGTATCTGCAAAAGGAAGGTTATGGAAGATGGACCTGTCAACAGTAGAAACAATGCGAAGAAGTCAGGCGAGAAAGCAAAACTTATCACTTTTCTTCGTAGA
This sequence comes from Dendrophyllia cribrosa, assembly GCA_024195265.1. Lineage (NCBI taxonomy): Eukaryota > Metazoa > Cnidaria > Anthozoa > Scleractinia > Dendrophylliidae > Dendrophyllia > Dendrophyllia cribrosa. The sequence goes on along the minus strand of JAJLRJ010000005.1, from coordinate 31,570,276 downwards.
ACTTTTCGTTTACGCTTTATTCATCATTGTTCTGACGATAGTCTGCTATGGTAATAGGAATGATCATCGTTACTTCATGACTAAGTCGATCCGCGAAGGCCTGCCACGATTTCATAAGGTACACGATATTGATATTTAACTTTTGTGGTTAACAGCTTACTGCTATAAATTTTACCATCAGAGTCGTGCACCAAAATTTTATGTTCTTGTGTCCTTATTTGAAACACCAGTTCCATATAAATGTTTGCCGTTTTATGTAGTTTCGGTATACTTGTTGGTGCGTTTACTTGTTTTCTCCTGTTGGCTCAGTTTGTTCTGTCCGTCCCTGCTCGTCTTTTTATTTTTTTGATTGTTTATTTGTCGGTTTCATGTTTTCTTTTTTTTTCGTCGATCATCCGTGTTATGAGATCGAGGAGGTGTTGTATGTATACCCTGCTGCTACTGTTCACTCAATATGTTGTTGTTTCTGTGTGGGGATACCGTACTTTTTTTAATGTTGTAGTGAAAACAGCGATAGGGTAAACAACATTCAAGACAAAATCACCACTACTTCTTTAAAAACTTGATTGTTTTTAAGCAACATTATAATCACAATTTTTATAGAGGCAAAACATAAACTTTCAAAATCTGCCCCTGTATACAGCTGCTAACTACGTTATGATATTTACAAATTTTGTAGGTATCTAACAACCGACTGTATTGGAGGTGGGTGCGTAACGTTTTTGTTCCAGGCATTTATGCAGGAGCGTGGTACAATGGACTGCACGAAAACGGAAGTATTTACATTGGTGACCAATGTTCTGTTCTTGTCGGAATGCCGCGCCTTACACAACTCAGAGTCAAGCCAAGTAAGTAGTTGTGCATAACCAATTGCCTCGAATGTTAATTGACGCGTCAAATGTATCCAGCTATCGATGGGTTTCGTCTGTCTGTTAGTTGGTTGTGTTGCATGCATAGAAGGGTTAGTGTCTAAAGAAACTGGTGCTGCGTCGTTAAACACGAAAATTTGGTTTTATCAACTGAGTTCAAAAATAAAAACGTTGCCTGCAGACTCGTCAATTTATTTGATTTGGGGGCAAAAGAAAAATAGATCATGACAATGAAGCGAGTTGCGCGGATTATTACGAGGGAAAGGAGAGGGAGAGAATTGTACCGACTGGGAGAATTTGATGTAGCCAGTGAGGCAGTCAAGTGTCGAAAACAAGTGCCAACAAGAATTTGAGTTCCAAATTCTTCTCTTTTACAAAAGGTCAAATTTCAGAGGGTGGTTTCATCCTTCAATGGTAATGTATAACATTTAAATCGTCCTGCATTACTCTTGTCCAATCTCCTCTAGCCGAAAAAAATGAAAAAACAAATAAATAGTGACTCGGAAAAACGTGCGTTACAATAGACCAATTCCGATATATTAAAATTCATACTTGGCTCCGAGGCTTAGGGGAATAAAACAAAACAAATTAATTATTCATCCCTGAACCTCGATGTGATTTCTTTTGTTTTATTCCCCTAAGCCTCGGAGCCAAGTATGAATTTTAATATATCGGAATTGGTCTATTAGGGATGGGTGCTTGGTCTACTCTTGGTGGTTAGTTGTCGTTTTACTTTGCTTGTTAAGTTACTAAGTAAGGTACTTTAGTTTCTTAATGGTTGGCTGTTTTCTAGGTTTCTCGTTCTTATAAGTAATCGTTTGCTGTTTTTATTAGCTACTGGCTGTTCTTCTGTCTGTCTTAGTTGCTTTCAAGTTTTTCTTACTTCCTGGTTTTTGGTTGTTTTACTTGGTTGTTTGTTGTTTTACTTGGTTGCTGGTTGTTTTACTTGGTTGTTTGTTGTTTTACTTGGTTGTTGGTTGTTTTGCTTGGTTGTTTGTTGTTTTACTTGGTTGTTTGTTGTTTTACTTGGTTGCTGGTTGTTTTACTTGGTTGTTTGTTGTTTTACTTGGTTGTTTGTTGTTTTACTTGGTTGTTTGTTGTTTTACTTGGTTGTTTGTTGTTTTACTTGGTTGTTTGTTGTTTTACTTGGTTGTTTGTTGTTTTACCTGGTTGTTTGTTGTTTTACGTGGTTGCTGGTTGTTTTACTTGGTTGTTTGTTGTTTTACTTGGTTGCTGGTTTACTTGGTTGTTTGTTGTTTTACTTGGTTGTTGGTTGTTTTACTTGGTTGTTGGTTGTTTTACTTGGTTGTTTCTTGTTTTACTTGGTTGTTTGTTGTTTTACTTGGTTGCTGGTTGTTTTACTTGGTTGTTTGTTGTTTTACTTTGTTGTTGGTTGTTTTACTTGGTTGTTTGTTGTTTTACTTGGTTGTTGGTTGTTTTACTAGGTTGTTTGTTGTTTTACTTGGTTGTTTGTTGTTTTACTTGGTTGTTTCTTGTTTTACTTGGTTGTTTGTTGTTTTACTTGGTTGCTGGTTGTTTTACTTGGTTGTTTGTTGTTTTACTTTGTTGTTGGTTGTTTTACTTGGTTGTTGGTTGTTTTACTTGGTTGTTTGTTGTTTTACTTGGTTGTTTGTTGTTTTACTTGGTTGTTTGTTGTTTTACTTGGTTGCTGGTTGTTTTACTTGGTTGTTTGTTGTTTTACTTGGTTGCTGGTTGTTTTACTTGGTTGTTTGTTGTTTTACTTGGTTGTTTGTTGTTTTACTTGGTTGCTGGTTGTTTTACTTGGTTGTTTGTTGTTTTACTTGATTGTTTGTTGTTTTACTTGGTTGCTGGTTGTTTTACTTGGTTGTTTGTTGTTTTACTTGGTTGTTGGTTGTTTTACTTGGTTGTTTGTTGTTTTACTTGGTTGTTGGTTGTTTTACTAGGTTGTTTGTTGTTTTACTTGGTTGTTTGTTGTTTTACTTGGTTGTTTGTTGTTTTACTTGGTTGCTGGTTGTTTTACTTGGTTGTTTGTTGTTTTACTTGGTTGTTTGTTGTTTTACTTGGTTGCTGGTTGTTTTACTTGGTTGTTTGTTGTTTTACTTGGTTGTTGGTTGTTTTACTTGGTTGTTTGTTGTTTTACTTGGTTGTTGGTTGTTTTACTAGGTTGTTTGTTGTTTTACTTGGTTGTTTGTTGTTTTACTTGGTTGTTTGTTGTTTTACTTGGTTGCTGGTTGTTTTACTTGGTTGTTTGTTGTTTTACTTGGTTGCTGGTTTACTTGGTTGTTTGTTGTTTTACTTGGTTGTTGGTTGTTTTACTTGGTTGTTTGTTGTTTTACTTTGTTGTTGGTTGTTTTACTTGGTTGTTTGTTGTTTTACTTGGTTGTTGGTTGGTAAAACAACCAGCAACCAAGTAAAACAACAAACAATCAAGTAAAACAACAAACAACCAAGTAAAACAACCAGCAACCAAGTAAAACAACAAACAACCAAGTAAAACAACAAACAACCAAGTAAAACAACCAACAACCAAGTAAAACAACCAACAACAAAGTAAAACAACAAACAACCAAGTAAAACAACCAGCAACCAAGTAAAACAACAAACAACCAAGTAAAACAAGAAACAACCAAGTAAAACAACCAACAACCAAGTAAAACAACCAACAACCAAGTAAAACAACAAACAACCAAGTAAACCAGCAACCAAGTAAAACAACAAACAACCAAGTAAAACAACCAGCAACCAAGTAAAACAACAAACAACCAAGTAAAACAACAAACAACCAAGTAAAACAACAAACAACCTAGTAAAACAACCAACAACCAAGTAAAACAACAAACAACCAAGTAAAACAACCAGCAACCAAGTAAAACAACAAACAACCAAGTAAAACAACAAACAACCAAGTAAAACAACCAACAACCAAGTAAAACAACAAACAACCAAGTAAAACAACAAACAACCAAGTAAAACAACCAACAACCAAGTAAAACAACAAACAACCAAGTAAAACAACCAGCAACCAAGTAAAACAACAAACAACCAAGTAAAACAACCAGCAACCAAGTAAAACAACAAACAACCAAGTAAAACAACAAACAACCAAGCAAAACAACCAACAACCAAGTAAAACAACAAACAACCAAGTAAAACAACCAGCAACCAAGTAAAACAACATACAACCAAGTAAAACAACAAACAACCAAGTAAAACAACCAGCAACCAAGTAAAACAACAAACAACCAAGTTGCTGGTTGTTTTACTTGGTTGTTTGTTGTTTTACTTGGTTGCTGGTTGTTTTACTTGGTTGCTGGTTGTTTTACTCAGTTGTTTGTTGTTTTACTTGGTTGCTGGTTGTTTTACTTGGTTGTTTGTTGTTTTACTTGGTTGTTTGTTGTTTTGCTTGGTTGTTTGTTGTTTTACGTGGTTGTTTGTTGTTTTACTTGGTTGTTTGTTGTTTTACTTGGTTGCTGGTTGTTTTACTTGGTTGCTGGTTGTTTTACTTGGTTGTTTGTTGTTTTACTTGGTTGTTTGTTGTTTTACTTGGTTGTTTGTTGTTTTACTTGGTTGTTGGTTGTTTTACTTGGTTGCTGGTTGTTTTACTTGGTTGTTTGTTGTTTTACTTGGTTGTTTGTTGTTTTATTTGGTTGCTGGTTGTTTTACTTGGTTGTTTGTTGTTTTACTCGGTTGCTGGTTGTTTTACTCGGTTGTTTGTTGTTTTACTTGGTTGTTTGTTGTTTTACTTGGTTGCTGGTTGTTTTACTTGGTTGTTTGTTGTTTTACTTGGTTGTTTGTTGTTTTACTTGGTTGTTTGTTGTTTTACTTGGTTGCTGGTTGTTTTACTTGGTTGTTTGTTGTTTTACTTGGTTGCTGGTTGTTTTACTTGGTTGTTTGTTGTTTTACTTGGTTGCTGGTTGTTTTACTTGGTTGTTTGTTGTTTTACTTGGTTGTTTGTTGTTTTACTTGGTTGTTTGTTGTTTTACTTGGTTGTTGGTTGTTTTACTTGGTTGCTGGTTGTTTTACTTGGTTGTTTGTTGTTTTACTTGGTTGTTTGTTGTTTTACTTGGTTGTTGGTTGTTTTACTTGGTTGTTTGTTGTTTTACTTGGTTGTTTGTTGTTTTACTTGGTTGTTGGTTGTTTTACTTGGTTGTTGGTTGTTTTACTTGGTTGCTGGTTGTTTTACTTGGTTGTTTGTTGTTTTACTTGGTTGTTTGTTGTTTTATTTGGTTGCTGGTTGTTTTACTTGGTTGTTTGTTGTTTAACTTGGTTGTTGGTTGTTTTACTTGGTTGTTTGTTGTTTTACTTGGTTGCTGGTTGTTTTACTTGGTTGTTTGTTGTTTTACTTGGTTGCTGGTTGTTTTACTTGGTTGCTGGTTGTTTTACTCGGTTGTTTGTTGTTTTACTTGGTTGTTTGTTGTTTTACTTGGTTGCTGGTTGTTTTACTTGGTTGTTTGTTGTTTTACTTGGTTGTTTGTTGTTTTACTTGGTTGCTGGTTGTTTTACTTGGTTGTTTGTTGTTTTACTTGGTTGTTTGTTGTTTTACTTGGTTGTTTGTTGTTTTACTTGGTTGTTTGTTGTTTTACTTGGTTGCTGGTTGTTTTACTTGGTTGCTGGTTGTTTTACTTGGTTGTTTGTTGTTTTACTTGGTTGTTTGTTGTTTTACTTGGTTGTTTGTTGTTTTACTTGGTTGTTGGTTGTTTTACTTGGTTGCTGGTTGTTTTACTTGGTTGTTTGTTGTTTTACTTGGTTGCTGGTTGTTTTACTTGGTTGTTTGTTGTTTTACTTGGTTGTTTGTTGTTTTACTTGGTTTGTTGTTTTACTTGGTTGTTTGTTGTTTTACTTGGTTGCTGGTTGTTTGTTGTTTTACTTGGTTGTTTGTTGTTTTACTTGGTTGCTGGTTGTTTTACTTGGTTGTTTGTTGTTTTACTTGGTTGTTGGTTGTTTTACTTGGTTGTTTGTTGTTTTACTTGGTTGTTGGTTGTTTTACTTGGTTGTTTGTTGTTTTACTTGGTTGTTGGTTGTTTTACTTGGTTGTTTGTTGTTTTACTTGGTTGTTTTACTTGGTTGTTGGTTGTTTTACTTGGTTGCTGGTTGTTTTACTTGGTTGTTTGTTGTTTTACTTGGTTGCTGATTGTTTTACTTGGTTGTTTGTTGTTTTACTTGGTTGTTTGTTGTTTTACTTGGTTGTTTGTTGTTTTACTTGGTTGTTGGTTGTTTTACTTGGTTGCTGGTTGTTTTACTTGGTTGTTGGTTGTTTGACTTGGTTGTTTGTTGTTTTACTTGGTTTTTGGTTGTTTTTTCGTAGTTGTTGGCTGTTTTTAGTCACGGTGTAAGGAAATATATATATATATATATATATATATATATATATATTGTAGTTATTTTTTATTAACTTGATTACACCTGAATGTTGGTATCAACAGATTTGTTTAATTAAATTTGCCAACTGAGAGAGATTCAAACGATGACGTTTCGAGCGTTAGCTCGTCATTGGAGCGAATAAATTCTCAATGACGAAGTGCTGACGTTAAAAATGTCAGCTTTTGAATATCGGCGAGTATAGCTGTAGTTATAAGTGGAATCTTGTCGGAGCAGAGTTCGAAACATTAAGGATATAAGGATATCCACCTTAACTCAGCAACAACAGCTTATTTCTCTCGATTTGTGTTTTAAATTGTGTTAATTTACTCTATCATTTCGTTTTTATGTAAAACACAGTCGAACCTCCCGTAAGCGGACACCCTAGGGACCAAGGGTAAGTGTCCGCTTACGGGAGGTTGAAAAAAAAAATAGTGCACCAGAGGGCGTGTAATGTACCAGTACATGTCTTTTAAAGCTTTTAAGACCACTTGTAATTGTATTTCCCATCACAGGGTTGTTCGATGTTGCTTTTTAATCACACATAAATTTAACACTAATTTAAAATTGAAAGACTTGCCGCATTGCGTCACACGAGCTGATGTAAGCCAGTAACATACTCAATCCGCCATGTTTCGGAGGTAAACAGAACAGAAGGGCCATTAAACTGTACTGTTCAGACTCACACTTCGCTTTTGTTTAGGTCAAGCACAATTAAAATCATTAAAAAAGGAACCTATTTTGCTAGAAATTTTCTCGATATTGTTTACTGTCCGCTTACGGGAGGTTATTTTAGACTGTGTACCCCGAATAGGTGTCCGTGTCCGCTTACGGGAGGTTAAAAATGCAGTGTTGGAGAGGATAAATCGCCGGGACCGCGGTTTGGTGTCCGCTTACGGGAGGTGTCCTTTAGTGGAGGTTCGACTGTAGTTTGTTTGTTATTGTTGTAATTAGTATATATATTGATTTACTAACAGACGATGACGGAAGAATGGTGTCCTCTTTTTTACTGTCATTTCGAGTCTTGAATTGAGACCTATATAGTACAACATAATTGAACATTTAATACGGCCACTGAAGATGATAAAAATTTGGTCATATTAACGGGATAGTCTTGATATCGGGGAGAAGTCAAATTATGGCACGAATCCCTTTCTGAATAAACTTGCTGTAAATTGAACCATTCTAAATAATCTCGTATTATTAATAAAAATTTAAGTGTATATGACAGTGATTTTTTTATTTGCTTGATCGAATCTACATGATGTTCTGATAAGAAAATGGAAAAAAAAGTTTCGATATCGATTTTTCTTTTCTGCGTTGTAGCCGTCTAAAACCGTGAAATTTCACTTCCGGCGTGTTACAAAACCGCGCAAGAAGGAAGACTGGAAATAGTCCACTGTGACGTCAATACAAGAATGCCGGTGTCGAGGTCTTTCAGTTCCTCACATTTTTTGATGCGCCCTGAGGAAAAAACATAGTTCTATTAAGGTGTGTTGTCTATGGTTGTAGCAACACGCACCAAAAAACGGAGGAACTGAGAAATCGCGACACTGGCATTCTTGTATTGCCGTCACAGCGGACTATTTTCAGTCCTTCTTCTTGCGCGGTTTTGTAACACACCGGAAATGAAATTTCACGTTTTTAGACGGCCAAAACGCGGAGAAGGAAAATCGATATCGAAAAAAAATTGTTTTCCATTTTCTTATCAGAACATGTAGATTCGATCAAGCAAATAAAAAAATCACTGTCATATACACTTTAAGAAATTTGCCATTATATTGTTTCAATATTTGTCAACGTTTGTTCGCTTCTGTCAATTATATTATATCATGCATATCGAGTGGTCGTATTAACGGGGTAAAAATTTATAACAAGAAAATAATAATTGGCAACTGCTAAAGGTAGTTGTTGGTCGCTTTAACGACCGAGGGTTATAGGATTAGTGAGGTCTTCACGTGGGAAAAGACTGTGCTTTTTGAAGGCCACAAAATGAGCTGTAAAAATGAAGTGATCGTATGGCGCGGTCAACCTAATGATGTTATTTAAACTTGATTACTTCAGAACCCTGTGAAGTTATGGATGACATGAAGACGACGTTCCACACCTGCCATTACGCTTACTCAAAAGAGAACGAAGACATGACACCTTACAGCAAGCCAGGATGGTTACCGGTCGAGAATTCTACGAAGAAACACGAGTTAATGCCACTTTGCCCGAAGCCATGGCGATATCAGACGCCTGTGGAAACCAACACAGTAACAAAATGGGGGCAGTTTTCGTCTTACCCAGGAGGAGGATTCGTAGCTGATCTTGGCTATAAGAACAGTACCACTCTCCACATTATCGAAACTTTGCAAAAATATGGATGGTTGGACCTTAAAACACGCCCGGTGATCCTAGAGTTTTCCGCGTTCAATCCTGCGACTAATCTTCTTGTTGTCGTCAATTATTTTTACGAATCTCAAACATCTGGATATAAAGCATCATTTGAAAAGATTGACACCATTTCCGTGTATTCAGAGGAAACTGGCTTTTACCAGTTTTATCTTCTCTGTACACTAATTTTTATCGTATTCGTGCTGCTCTTTATTGGAAAAATAGCTTACACTGTGTATAAGCAGCACTCAAGCTTTTTCAAGTTGTTCTGGAATTGGGTAGATGTTTTCGAAGTAGTGTTTGCTGTGCTGGCTGTCGTTTTTAACATTATTCGTTCATCCAAAGCCGTTTTGACGATGAGGAAAATGAAAGCAAACGTCTATGCCAATGTAAATTTCCAAGACGTCATTATTTTGTCTGAGATCGAAAACGCCGTTTTAGGAACTCTGGTATTCTTTGTAACTTTGAAGCTTTTGAGGCTTGTTCGTTATAATAAACAGGTTGCCCTTTTTTCAAGGACATTGAAGATATGTTCAAAGACCCTTCCATCCTTCTTCTTTGTGTTTGCAATTGGTTTCGTTGCGTTTATGCATTTCGGCAAGATGGTTTTCGGGACAGGTTTCGAAAGGTATTCATCTCTCCTGAAAGCGACGTATTTTCAACTGGAGTTAATTTTAGGCCGGGTCAACGCCAGACCCATTGACCAGCTATCGGAGGCAAACAGAACATTCGGGCGCATTTTTTCGTCTTTTATTCTCCTTTCTCTTACCATCCTTTTGATGGACTTCTTCATCGTTACATTAAACGATGCACTGGCAGACGCAAATAGGTCGGTTATACCTAGCGGACTTTATGAGCCTGTAGAAGAGAAACGTTCTAACGATGAAGAAAGAACTAAAAAGTTCTTCGACGTCATCAGTAAAAACATTACGGAAATATCAACAAGAGGCAACAGATTGGTAGGAAATTCCGCTAGCAATACATGCAAAGATTTCGCCAGTAAAGCCACTGAATTGTCTAGAAAAAAAGGCCGACAAGAATCTTCAGAAACCAAGGCTAAATCTAGAAGGAGGTTGTTTTATGATAGAATTAGTGCTTCTTTAAAGCAGTTGAAGCGCAACCCCTTTAAACAAAATGACAGAAAATCACAGAAAAAGCGATGGGTAGAACATTCAGGTAACAAGATATCCATTAATTACAGCAAAAAAGCAACAAAAGTGTCAAGAGAAATTGGCCCACTAAAACCGTCACTAACCAAGGCAAAATCAACGAGAATCTTTTATAACAGAGTGAGCATCGCTTTAAAGCAGATGGGGGGTACACCTTTTACGGAAAGAGACAGAAAGTTGCAACTGAAAGTGTTACACAAGAAAGAGAAGATTTTGTTAAAGCTGTTAAGTAGAATCATAAAGGCCGAGTTCGCTGAAGAACGGTCACTTCTTTTACTTTACCAAAGACTATGATTATAGATGTCAGCATAGATAGATAGCAATCAGCGTAGATAGAAATATTGATGTTATACTATACGTAGATTGATTTAATATTGCGCATGCATTTCTTTGATTAAGTGATGTAAATGTGATGGGTTATACGTTTCTTTTTTGGTTTCTTGCTTGAATAAATATACTTGATTATGAATTAGTTTTGAACTTTTTAATTATTAAGTACTTAATTATTTCAGTTCTTTGTGTGAAAGTGAGGCTGGAAATGACTTTGTTTTGATACAAACCTTTCTGCTTTTCATTTGTAAATCATCTTACTTAGCATAAGAACAACATAATTTACATATGAAAAGAAGAAAGGTTTTGGTCAAAACTCGTGCCAGCCCCCACATTGCCAGAACCTTCTCTGCCAAATCTGCACATATGATTTGAAAGACCCTTTCTAATAGAAACACACCATACAATTAATTAGTCAATATGATATGTTTGTTTTCATGCTATTCCAAACTTATCCCTTGTAAAACGTGATTTTCCTTGATCCGCTGGCCTCAAATTGTACCCCCCTCCCCCTAAAACTTCTGAACTAAAAGTCTGAATACAAAACCACTTTGGCTTTTGGAATATCTTACCAAGTCAACTTCTGCAGCAAGTTTCATCGAAATCGATTAACCCCCATCTTGGATGTGATACTCGGGACCTGGGCCCTAAAGTCTTTATTTCCAAAAATGAGGGAGGGGAGGGTAAAGGTAAAGACGTTTTTATATAATTATAATATAACCCACATAAAATTTATTTTGTATATTGTAACCAAATATTGTGCATTTCTCAATCGATATTTTTTTTATACTTTATTAAGACACATTCCACTACACTAAATACAATTTACATACAATATTTATAGAAAAAAAAGAAATGCAAAAAAAGAAATATTATATATATATATAAAACAAGTTAATATAGAAGAAATACAGTTTTATTTAGTTTTAAACATTTGGTCTTTTCTATCGGTTACTATATACTATATACTATATACAAAGCACAGTGGACTTTTTTCTTTTGGGCCTCGTTTTTTTTGTTGACCCCACCCTTTTCTGTGTTAAATGTCGAATTATTGTCTGGCCTTATACTAAATCTTGATTGGTATACTCTGAAGCATCTTTATGCCAATTTTCATGCTTGTATCAGAAAACGAACGATTTTCACATTTTGAGGGTTCAACGGCTGCACTAAAATGGTAATAGGCGGCTAGCCCATACTTCGTACAGATAAAATACAGTATCGGGAGAGTCTGTTTTTAAAGGTGTCCTTGCGAATTGAGCCGTTTCCATGGCAACGGAACAGATTGAATACAACTAAAAAAAGAGTTTTTCGCACTTTACGAAAAATCCACTCATTACATTTTTATATAAAATTTCACACATGTAGTCGAGCCTGCCCTGTCATCGTGACGGGGATTTGACATGATTCTGACAGACATTTTTTTATTCACAAAAATAAACTTTCACTAATTTTTGAGTCGTATTGTTGATTTCCTCTGTCAGATTTTGATTTTTACGGTTTTGGTGACTGAGTCGCGATCTTGTCTGAAATTATGCCAAAATTTACGAATTTCTAATGACTGGATTTTGAGAAATTAAAATTTGTTCACATAACTAAGCGCTCACAATTATTCAACAAACTGCGCATGCGCAGCATTTTGTTAGCTTCGATCTTAACATTCTCGTCCCCAGAGCTCCACGGTTTCTTTAAATTGCGTCTCGTTTCTTCCGCTGACCAAACGAAACGAAGGCTTTGGGGACGAGAGTTCGATTTGCATTTGACAACGACGGACAAGATGAAAACGTTTACAGCGGAAAATTAGTGTACGGGAGCTGTATTAAACCGCTGGCAATCGACCTGTGAAATTATTTAAAATCTTATTCAAAGCAGTTATCAGAAGTTCCACGAGGGCGACGGGCTGGTCTGTTCAGAGAAGTTGGTGGATTTGCGAGAATGGCAAGAAGGCCTTGCTCGCCATGTGCTTGCCATAACTTTTCCCAAAAGGCAAGCTGAAAACTGATTTTCTTTGCACCCTAAAAAGGCTTATTAACATTCTGTATCAACAATACAATTCAATTGAGCTGCATCAGGATTTACCAATATTCATCAAACTTTTATTTATTTTGTGTTCTCTTCATGAAGTAAGGAATTTTGTAAGTAGTTCTTTGTTGTCAGTTTATATTTTTACCAGTATGTTTGATGGACACCAGAAAGTTTTTTTATGAGTAAAAGAATGATCATTGTAGTGATGTTGGCAAGTTTAGCAGAAGCAAATAAAAAACTGACAAAATTCATTGTGGATTAGGTATTTTCATTACTGGCTCAGGCTGGAACAGAAAAAATACAGGTTTCCATAATTATTGAAGGTGTAAACATTTAGTAGAGGGAATTATTTCCCTTGGTTGTAGCTATTGTGACATGTTAATAAAGTTGTTTATTGATTGATTGAGAGAGATTGCCCGAGGGTAGGCGTTCTTGTAATTTACTGATAGGTTTTAACAATTTATAGGCTCTTTACCAGATTTGCAGTGTTCACAACTTTTTAAGGACTGTTGCAGTAAACCAACATCTACAATTCTGTAGCCAACTCAATGAAGGGTTTATTTTCTTGTTCATCTCCAGTAATGCAAGGCTGCAAATATTAAAAATACAAAGATAAACATGTTCATGGAGTGTGGAGATATCCCGATAAGGAAAAAAATACAAATAAAGTGCCGGTAATAAATTTCTAACCACTATCATATGTTGTTATTTAATCTTACCGATTTTTCTGCAGAAGTTTGAACTTTCTGTTTTCTTTGTCGAAGAACTGGTGGTTCAACTAGAGAAGGTGGCAGGTCGTTCTCATCGCTATTGTCTTGAAACAAGCAGCGTTTACAAATACGCCGATCCAGGAAAAAAACGGAAGTCGCATGGAAGCGAGGCCTAGGGGCCCTCGGAAGAAACAAAATGGCGGCTGTGAAGCACAACTCAGCAACATGTGAATATAAGCAGAAAAATACAAAAAATAGCCATAAAACATGTGCTGCATCACTATGCAACAACCGCAGTGAAAATCGGCCCGAGCTGACTTATCATAACTTTCCGTCAGATCCCGAAACTAGTAAGAAGTGGGAAGTTCGCATGCGAAGGGGAGATGAGTATTTTAAGAGCGTCGAGAACAGGTTTTGCTGTTCAGAGCATTTCGTGCCATCCGATTACAGAATAAGTCTCACCGGTCATAGGATGGACTTAAAGAAGGGAGCTATTCCTTCTGTATTTCCCTGGTCTCCAGCCAAAACAAATCCCTTGCACAGGCGCCAGGTGAAAAGGTCAGAAGAGTCACCTTTGTGTGATGAAATGCTTGAGTCTGGTAAGTTCATAGGCCCTCCACTCTCGAAGAATTCGCCGAGGCCAGACGTTTAGAAGTGGAACTCCTGAAAAATGAACTTTTAAAAGCAAGAGAAAAAGAATATGTCTTCATGTTTGGGCTGAAGAGATTCTCAAAAAGCCCTGATGATATTCACTTTTACACTGGGTTTCCAGATTACGACACTCTTTTAAAAAATTTGGAAATATATAGAACCAAGTGCATCCAATTTAACTTATTATAGCAGTGTGAGAGACACCACCCAAATGAATACTGATGATGTTTTTCCATATTTAAATACACCCGGAAAAAAATTCCCTGGTAGGAATGTTGGTGCACAGCGAAATCTTCAGCCTATAGACGAATTTCGGCTGTTTCTAACTCGACTCAGGCTAGGTCTTTTTGAACGTGATTTGGCTTTCAGGTTTAACATTTCTGTATCTACAGTTTCTGACATCGTGATTACTTATAGTAATTATCTGTTTGTAATTCTGGGAAGCATTCCAGTATGGGCTTCTAAAGATGTCATAAAGCAGCATCTCCCTACAGCCTTTCAAGGAAGATTTGAAAATATACGTTGTATCATTGACTGCACTTTTCTCAGTGTGAGAAACCGGAAGATCTCCAAAAGCAGAGTGAGTTTTTTTATTCAGAGTACAAATCACATAACACTTTCAAAGGACTGATTGGAATATCACCTAATGTTTGGGTTACGTTTGTAAGCAGCATTTATGGGGGCAGCATTTCAGATAGAGAAATTGTGGAAAAAGACAATTTGTTGACTTCTTTGAGCAAGGTGATCTAATAATGGCTGACCGTGGTTTTGACATACAAGACCTATTAGCAACAAAACAAGCTCAGCTAAGTGTTTGTTTCACTATTGTTATCTATGTCTCTAGAGATTGATTGCAAACCGCCTATTGAAACCTGCTCTAATATGATAGGAAGTCAGGTAAAATACTTTTCAGAGTTTCGAAATCAACTCTAGATGATAAGCCAGTGTTATATTAGCTCCCTGATGGCGGCTGTATAAAGGATAGAGAAATTTTAAAATCAAGACAAATAAAATGATCTGCATTCATGACAAGTAATAACTAAGATCTTCTACTAAAAGACCTCAATCAAATCTGATTCATTTTCTTTTCTTTTTAAATAAAATGAATAGGTACGGTTCAATTTCGATTAACATTGTTTTTTTTCCTTGTATATCAGGCAGTTTCCCTCGGGTCGTTTCACTGAACACGTCATGTAAGCCTGTGAAGCGTTGATAGGTCTACCATCCAGAAAAGTGTCAATCACTTGAATATCTTCAAGCTGAAAGGGATCTACTTTGTAAGGATTCTGAGACAAAATAACCAGATCAGCTTTCTTGTTTTCTGTCAAACTGCCAAGCACGTCATCCTTGTGAAGCTGCCAGGCTGCATTGATGGTGTACGCCTTCACAGCCTCATCAATAGACACACGGTATTCTGGTCCATACACAGTCTGGCTGTCGTCTCGCTGTGTGCGAGTCACCGCTGTCTTCATGTTTGCAAATGGCAGAGGAGGGCCCGGGAATGACGGATTGTCCTGGTGAATTGTCCAACGCATGCCACGTTTAGTTGCCTCTGACAACGGCGTCCATCGGTTTGTGCGCTCTTCTCCAAGGTAGAAATTTGCAAATGTCTTAGCGTAGAAATACAAATGACAGACAGAAAAGGACAAGGCGAGATTCACTTGAGCCGCTCGAGAAATGGCGTCTGCAGTTGCCAGACCTAGGTGCTCAATGCGATGACGCATGTCATTTGGCTCTGGATACTTGTTCAAGACCTGCACAATAACGATTAAGACGTATTAAGATACGGTTTGATTCAATATGATAATTTTTCAATATACTTTTTTAAAGGGTACTCTAGTACGATTTGATAGATACTACACTTTGTCTTCAGTTTTCAGTAGATAATATGTACTTACTGACTGAATGGGAGGGCCGGATGGGAAAACTTAGTAAGTATTTTGTCATATGTTGAAACGTTTAAACTGCAAGACCGTGCAATCAATACAAAAACAGACTAGAACAAGGACCGATGAAACAATGTGAAAAGGCATTCTCTCAAAAATAATAGAATGCCTTTTCACATTGTTTGATCGGTCATTGTAGTGGTCTGCTTTTGCTTATCACTGTCAGTTTAAACGTTTCAATTTATGATATGAGCAATTTGTAGACAAAATTGTTTCAAATTTTAACACGCGAGGCCGTACGCTTTTGTTGCAGGGTCGTTCGGCTTTTTCCGGCCCCGCTTGCGCTAATACGAACGCCCCTCATGCATACAGGTATTTTGTAAATATGAAAAGAATGCGCGCGCGGGGACAAACGGATCTGATCGATTGATCAGATCAATACTTTTTTTGCGTAGATACAAAAACGTTGTATTAATTAAATACAAAGATACTTCGATATGTAGCGTAAACAACTAAATTGAAATAGAGGGCACTTGCATGACAAATCAAATTGTGGTGAAATTCCAAAAACCAACTGTTAAACATCTCTAAGAAATGTTAACCCCGTGAGCCTCAACTGGCAAGTTGAGAGAGAAGTCGAGTTTTCACATTGCGTGTCTTGGTCAGGATCTACTCTACAAAAAGTGTTATTCGTTATTATATTGACCGGAGTGTTTAGTCTACAGTGAATTAAAACACTCCAGTATAAAGAAACGATAAACTCTAGCACTGATACCAAAAACAATATTTCACGGCGAGTGAGCGCTTGTCTCGCACCCATGCATTATATATATGTACCTGCTCGTACACGCTGATAACCTGATCAACAGCTCGTTCCCCATGGGCGTGAATCGCAATCTGCTTTCCCTTCTTATGAAAAAACTCAATTGTTTCTAGAAGCTTGTCGTCGGTATAGTTTAACGAGCCACAGTTCGGTGCAGTGGGAAATCCAAGAATGTCGGTTAGATCAGATGAGAAATACGGTTCTCTCAATGCTGCAGTACCACAGTGCGGAGAACCATCAACGAGTAACTTCACCCCTGCTTCCCAAATCTTCTCACTGGCTTCAATTGCAAATTGACTTTTGTACGACTCTGGGTCGTCACCATTTGTGTACAAAGCCAAGCGCACACAGCAATTCTCAGCTTCCTCAGCTAAAATAGTATCCATGTCCTTCTTTGGATAGTACAGTAGTTCTGTGACAGTGGTGAAGCCTCGAGAAGCATACTCGTAACACTGATCTTTAAATGCTTGGCGTAGTTCCTCAAGGGTTGTCTCTTGGGTGGAGGGCATAATTCTATCGACTAAGGAAGACCCCAATAGCTTGCCAGTTAAATGACCGTGCTGATCCCTGGCAAACACACCACCCAGCACATCTTGGGTGTTGTCGTCCACACCAGCAATCTGTCGGAGAACGAAAACTTTAAATTATTTATACCCATTCTTTTGTAGCTCAGAAAAAGTGTAAGACGAAGCGTTTCTCTACAAAGCTGTTTTTTTTTTGGCAATAAAAGAACAAAACGTTGACAAGCGCTACACCAGCTACACATTCAAAAAATCCGACTAAAGTTCATTTTTTACTAGCTCTCAACAATTAAGTGGACCACTAATTGGGGACACTGTTAAGCAAAAATCTAAAATTGCAATAAGATATTAAATACGACTTGTATACTAAATAAAATGATTATTAAAATGGATTACTGCAATAGTAATTATTAAAAATAACAACTAAGTTCTCTGCGTTGCTTGTTTGGCGCATAAACCTTGTTGAAGGTACGCATTAATTCTGACTTTTACGAATAGAAATTTGATGTCAGCCTTTTATAAGTGCGTAATTTTCAGCTTCAAGCTTAAAGAACAAGTTATACATACATTATCTGTGTTGCTTGATTGGCGCGTGAACCTTTTTGAAGGTACGCATTAATTCAAACTTTCAAGAAAGAAATTTCATCTCAGCCTTTTATAAGCGAATTATTTTCGGCTTCACGCTTGAAGAACGAGGTTTACACAAATTATCTGTGTTGCTTGTTTGGCGCATGAGTCTTGTTGAAGGCACGCATAAATTCCCGCTTTCAAAATAAAAATTAGATGTCATCCTTTTATAAGCACTTAATTTTCGCTTAAGAACGAGGTATACGTACAGTATCTGTGTTGCTTGTGCGCGTGAAAGACATGCTTTATTAATTCCCGCTTTCCGGAGACAGCAATTTGATGTCCTTTTATAAGCGCGCTATTTTCAGGTTCACGCTTAAAGAACGAGGTATACATGCATAATTTGTGTTGCTTGTTAGGTGCATGAACCTTATTAAAGCTGAGACACATTATTAATTCCCGCTTTCAAGATAGAAATTTAAAGTCCTTTTTAAGCGCGTTATTTTCGGTTTCACGCTTAAAGAACGAGGTATACACACATTTCTCGATTGCTTGTTTCCTCTCGCTTGTTTATTGAGGTTGTCTTTCGACTCGTATTTAGATACAAGGACCGTACGGACCGTAACGAGGCGGTTCTTTGTGTTCTGTTGTGATAATGAGATGCGTAAGCAAGGTAGACGATCCGTACGGACCGTACAGAGCGTCAAACTGTTCAATGAGATGTACGCTCCGTATGACTTTCAGCATACGGACCGTAAGCAAGGTTGACGATCCCGACCGGCAACTGCAACTGACGGTCCGTAACAGTGTGAAAGTATTGGACGTGGGTGATAGTTTCATCTAGGATCACCCCCGTCCCCCCGGCACATGATCTTTTTGCCATGGTCTTTCCTTGCTACAACTTTGAATAAAATTAACCAGGCCTAAGATTATTAAGGCCAGCGCCAACCTCGTTCCCAGGGTCTCTCTTCTTCCCGCCCCTGGCTCAGGCTGGTCACGTGTCTCCCAGAATCTGGGAGATTCCAATTAAAGGACACGGGGGAGGGGCGGCAAAGTGTGAAATTTGTCTGCTCCAGTTGGGCATTGCGAAACAAATGCAAAAGCGTTCGGCGGCTCGGGAAAAATGTGAAGCGGCGGTCATCCTCAGACTTCGAAAACATATCCACATGGTCTGGTTCTGAAAGTGTAAGTTGCTTTAGGATCAGAATAATTGTCATGGCGCTTGAAGATTTACCACAGTAAACCTAATTTTGAACTTGCTGCAGAATGCAATCCAATTTTATTACTTGACGCCGCAAAGCTCGCGCTCTTGATTTATGGCATTGTTCCGGACTGGGATGAATTATCGCTACATACTGCTTAACAGGCGATCTTTAAGCTTCATTCGAAAGGCACATTAAAGTGCTGCCGTCTGTTCTCTGGCGATGGCAAAGCAAGAAAGAAGCGGCCGCCACGGACCAAATGTTTGCACGCTGATTAACAGTACACTTTTTTATATAACAGGAAACGATCGAGAGAAGACAATGAAAGCTTTTATTCTTCGTGTGTGAGGCATGTTGTTTAGTTACTATGTTCACCAGTTCCAGTCGTTTGGATGTCTATACATTGTTCATTTATATACTTGTGAATTTTTGAGCAACAATTTTATCCTTGCGTATTGTTTATTCGCTTTCGTTTGAATCGTTTGACTGAACCTTCGTTATTTCAATTTTAGGATTTTGTTCATATTATGTTCAGTTCGAAAATTATAAGTTGTCAGGATCTTTTGTCCTTCTATTTATTGAGTTATAAACGGCAGGCATAACATAAACAGCAAAATTGAAGTACTTTTCACGGCCAAAGAGATTTCTAACATCCCTATTCGGTTGACGATATAAAAGCCTGGGATGTTTTATCTGTTTTATTCCGGGTCTTGCTATAATCACAGAGAATTTTTTAGTCTTTTATACACCTAATTCAAAAAAGCTTGCTTTGGTCTTTGGTAATTGGGCATTGGGAAGCTATTGTTTGGCGGTCACTCAAGCAAAGCATTGCATTGTGTTCCGTATGCCCAAATGCCAATGACCAATTACCAATGACCAATTGTCAAAGCAACCTTTATTGAATTAGGTATATATATCTTGCAATACAGATTCCTATTTTCAACAAGAGGTTATGGAACATGGAACATAATTTATTTCACAGCCACAGCTGAAACAACAACCGTCACGCACAGCACGAGCCTTGCCACTGTACAGAAAACAAGGCAACGTTACAAATACTGTCGACCCCTCCTTAGGATTATAATTGTCCACGAGACACGTGACCAGCCTGAGCCAGGGTCTCTCTCTCTCTCGCTCCAGGGGAGGGAAGAAGAGAGACCCTGGGAACGAGGTTGGGCCAGCGCCTCGACTCTTCCTAAAATAGATTTACTTTGCATTAGTGTACTTTTTTTCTAGCAGACGGCGACAGTATGCAAATTTTCACTCTTTTTAGCCATCGCTGTAAACCTTTATTGGTAATTCCGATGACGAATACATAAAGCTTCTATATTTTGCCCGTTGGCGATAGGTTATGATTACCTACCTTATAAATGGGGACGGCCTTGGAGGGAGGGAGGGAGGGTGGGGAGTTGGACGCAGAGGCTGGGGGAGGGGGGCTGGAACAATACGTGCAGGAGAAGGGAGGGTCCGAAGGTTGTGTGAACCCGGGGGGGGGGGGGGGGGGGGTACTCAACAAAGTTTTGTACGGGGATGCTCCGCCCCGAGGTCCAAAGCCTTACCCTTTCATATACCGTTTTTGACAGAAAAGGTACCCCTTTCATATACCTTTCATTGAAAATGGTACCCCTTTCATATACCTTTCATTGAAAATGGTACCCCTTTCATATACCTTTCATTGAAAATGGTACCCTTTCATATAGCCTTTACATGCATCTGTTTGATATATTTTGAAAGGCCCTTTTTATAATACTAAAATGGCAGTTTTCCTTACCTTTTTTATGCTTCAACGGCGTGTTTTCGCTACCCTTTCCTATTCTTCGTGAAATCCCTACCCTTTCATATACTTCAACTCGTAAAATCCCGACCCTTTCATATACCTCCAGCCTCAAAAAGGTACCCCTTTCGGGCGGAGCATCCCGGTATAGCCCATTATAGGGAGTACCCCCCCCCCCCCCCCACCCGGGCGTGTGAATAAATACATAAATTACAAAATAAATATATAAATGAATAAATATGTAAATTACAGTCAAAATCTGCCTTGAGTGAATTAATGAGTTTGTTATGAAGGAAAACACGACAGAGTGCATTGTTGAGTTATATGGGTGTGAGAGAAGTACTTAGAGAAGCACTCGCCGCTAATTCTCGCACTTCTAAAGTGGTTTTTAAAATTCCCAAGTGCTTATATAACTAAATAATTGACGAGGTCCAAGTTTATTATTTCCTTTACTGAATTGTCTTATGATTTGCGGGCGCTCATTTTGGTCACAGTCAACCCGAGAATAACCCCGTCCACCCCCTTCTCAGTCCACCGCTAATCCAAACACCCGCCCCCTCCCTCTTTAGAGAGGAAACTCTTGCTCACCTCAAATGCTTTATGATTGACCCAAGCGATATGAAAACTTTGTCCAATAACAGCAATAGGAACATTACGGGATAATTCATCCAAGAAGTCAGCGCTTAGCATCGGCAAATCCGGGATAAGCTCTGGGTCCCAGCCATAGAACAAACACCATTTAACACGATCACATTTGCCTGTATCGACCATCGCGATCTCCGTTTTCATTTTCGTCTTGATGTTCTCGTAGGAGTCGAAGTAATAACCGCTAATGTTTACAAATCCTCGAAAGTTTGTCATGTAAATGGCGTGTTGATGTGGCTCGATAAATCCGGGTAGAAGAGTTCGATTGTCGAGGTAAATCAATTGCGTGCAGGGACCAGACAAAGCGAACACCTCAACAAAGTTTCCGGTGGCGAGAATTTTGTCTCCCTTGATAGCCACAGCCTCAACTATTGGATTCCTGTCGTCTATTGTTATGATATCTCCTCCAAAGAAAAGAAAATCAGCTGGGTTCGACATTTTACCAACAATTAAGCCTCGATCATTTCGATGCTGTCTCGGGAAGTGCTTCAGAGTCAACGGAGCGCTTAATATACTCACAAGGTATGAATACAAATGATCCTGCATATCGTTTACCATTGATAAAAAAATGCACAAAAAAACACTTGGAGATGAATAAAACATCAATCCACCATACAGGCAGCTCTCTTTGGCTCCAGCGGCGGCCATTTTGAATGCAGTCACCGGTCATATTTTATATAAAATCAAGAATGCGGACTGCGGACTGCGGACTGCGGACTGCGGACTGCGGACTGCGGACTGCGGACTGCGGACTGCGGACTGCTGAAATGATAATAAAAGCGTCTGTTAAGGAGAGAACTTTGTTGTAATTTTGTGTCGATCATGCTGCTTATTCTCATTACATTCATCGGATAATGCGGGAAAACCAATCAAAGCACTGAAAGAATGAATGAACTTGACTCGCGGACTAAGTGTAAAAGGGGACTCGGAACGTATGAAACGCAGCTAACGGACTAGCCTGCGAATACAGCCGCTTCTCATCGCTCCCGGCCGCAAGAGGCGTTCGCGAACGCGGCTACTTGCGGACTCGAAGATAAGCGGTAGATTTCCTGCGCATTTGTTGAGACGCTAACTTTGCTAATTCTTTTTTTCTCTGTCCACTGAACAGCTGAAATCATCCCAGACTCGTAAATTATAATATTAATTGTTTGAACATGAAACTTGTGATGTGTGATTAGATCGGCAAATCCGAGACAAATTCAAGTCGGATGTAAATGCATTCGCTTTCAAATAAAGAGCTGAGACCTTATGAACAAACAAATAAATATGTACAGTCGAACCTCTACTAACGGCCACTTTTTTGTCCCGGTGGACAATCCATATACATTCACTCTTGTTTTAACCTCTCTACAGCGGGCACCTCTCCACAACGGCAACGGCCACTAAAGTGCGTTTCCAGCTTTCCACAGCGGCCACTCAATCAACGACTTTCGAACGGTGTTTTGGCGTACAGTAATCCAGGCATAACTAATCAATGATCAATGACATCAATGAGTAATCAATGGGTAATCAATTGATTAATCATTGAGTATTGCCATTACTCAATGAGTAATCAATGATTAATCGAACCAAAAAAATTTTGTGGGTCATTGATTACTCATTGATGTCATTGATTACTCATTTTAAACCAACAGAGACTTTCCAGTACACCCATTTCTCTTCCTGCCACCCACCAGGGGTCAGAAAAGAGCTCAGGAAAGGTGAAGCCTTGAGACTTTTAAAAAACAAATTCCTCAGCGAAATCATTCAATGAGAATATCAACAACTTCAAAGCACGCCTCCGTGCTAGAGGCTACACTCACAACCTCATTGAGAAAATTTCCGAGGTAAAATTCAATGAACGGAAGTCATCTTTGCAGCAAGAGGAGAACGTGCGAAAAAGAATTCTGCCTTTTGTAACAATGTACCACCCGGAGTTGCCTAGTCTTAAAAAACATCTTAATGAGCGAATGGCATTTAATCCAGAACCAACCATTGCTAAGAGAAATATACAAAGAGCCTCCCCTTATCTCATACAAAAGAGGAAAATCCTTGGTATATATCCCAAGGGGAAAAATACTTGCTAGAGCAAAACTCTAAAGGTCACGTTTCACGTTATCACGAGCTTATGAGTCGTGTCTGGCCTGTCAACACCTCTTTTCATGCAAATCAATGACTAATCAATGACTAATTAATGACCAAAAATTTGTGGGTCATTGATTAGTCATTGAGTACTCATTGAGTATTGGCAATATTCGATGAGTAATCAATTGATTACTCATTGATTACATTGATGTCATTGATTAGTTAGGCCTGGAGTAATAAAAGGTCACGAAACCTGATCCGTACAGCGCGTCGTCGGGCTGTACAGTATCTTGTTAATTGCGGCACGTGTTTAGGGCGCGATTTTGACCCTCCTCTACGTGAGCCAAAGTTACAGTCGGTGAAAGAGGCAGTAGCAGCTGCTGCAGCTTCGTTTGCCGAGTTTCATGGGAACGAAGAACTCAGTTGTCCAAGCCGCAAGAAAAGTAACCGCTTTGCTTAGTAAAATGCGCGAAAGCTCGCTCAAGCAGACAACCCCTGACAGCTTCATTTTACGAAAGAGAAAAAAGAACTGTCTGCAGTATTGAAAGCGAAGAATGTACAAACTGATGTACTTATTGGACCTTACTCGCTTTGTTTTGTTAACATTTTTGTTATGAACATTTGGTTTCTGTTTAATTAATATATTTTGGTTGTGTTACGTGTTCATATGCTATAAAATAAGCATTTTTACTGAAATAAGATGTTGTACCTCCTGCCCCAAAAAAAAACATATCTGGTGTCATATTACAAGTAAATAAGAAGCAAAGGACCGCGAACGAAAATGCTGCTGGTGTACGTAGGATCTGGAGAAGATCTAGTCAGCCAAAAATAGAGATAAAATCAAAGTATAGAGCAAGGCGGATACTACGTAGAACATTTAACGCGACAACGACATGATAGAGCCCAAAATGAAAGCCAAACTGCAACCGTGGACAGCTGTTTCGACTTGGTTGGGTCTCGTCAGCACGGTATAGCAGCAAAAAGATAGAAAAACTAGCGCGAACGCCAATTCTCTACCAAATCGCACGTGGTGATGGCAACAGATGAGCTCGAATTCAAACGTTTGCCAATTGACCCACGTCACAGCGGCGCGTGACCATGAGTAATAGGCAAATGTTCTACGTGGTATCAGCCTTGCTCTATACTTTGGTCATATTACACCCCTACCTCCCCATAACGGCTACTTCTTTACAATGGCCACTTACCTCTGTCCCCAAGTTGGCCGTTGTGGATAGGTTCGACTGTAATTAGATGACTAAACTAGCAGTAATCATAGATTATAGTGC
>JAJLRJ010000005.1:31436035-31531035 GCA_024195265.1 Dendrophyllia cribrosa | reverse complement strand
CTTGCTTAGTTCGCATGATATCATCAAATACCAAAAATATAATAAATTTGGGCTTAGTATTTTACAGTTACAAAACACCTTCCACCTATCATATTATATTTTTTACCATAACTGTAAAACTTCCCGCGCGCTTATTGGCTGAGAGCTATTGTTTATACGAGTACAAATCATGATATGAGATCATTGATCATGCCACCTGCGTCTAGTGCGCGGGAAAACAAATGATTTTGGCTTCAAGAAGAAATCAGTTCAGCCAGTTTGGTTTGAAAGATAGCTGCTTTCGGAGAGTGGTCAGAGTGTTGTTAAGGTTTTTGATTGACAGATAGATATGTGCTAAGTTGCATGTTGTTGTTATGCGAATCAGTGTGAAAAAAAAAACCTGCAAAGCGATCTACTAAGTTTTGTGAAGAGTCCAGCAGCAAGCGATTAAATTGTTAAAATATTTCTATGGATCCAAACTCGGCTATCCGTAAACACATTCACCCCCCTCGTGCTAAGAAGTAAAGGTAAAGTGTTTCGATTGAATTTTAGATCAGATCCATACAAACTGTTATAGTATGCTTTGATTACTTGTGCCAGGATCTAACTATTTGAAGCACCTTAAAATTAAGGTTGAACATGGCTAACATTTGGACTTTGTTTAAAAAATCTGCTCAATATGTTTCGGTTTCTTGCCCCATAATTTATGTTTCCAGATAAAGCCCCGATTATATCTGATGATAGTACAAACAAGCACTCAGCCCTGTTTGAACATAATCCATCATCAACTGTCACGTGCTATCATTCATTTGAAAATGTTCAAACTGATTTACATCATGATAGTTGATGATAGTTTTGATCACTTGACAGAGCGCATGGTAGATGTTGTTAGCCGAGTCACTTAAAGTACGTAGCGGGCATAGCTGTAGCTAGTTAAGGGAGGGTTCATAATTTATGTAGAGGGGGGCTATGTCGATTTCAGATTTTTTTCCCTTGCAATTTTTGGAAGCCCCCCTATTATTTGGTGTGTTTTTTTCCTGGCCCCCTCATTACATACATGTACATGCACTCCACAACCATGGGCAAAATACCATGACCCCCCCCAACCCCACTCACCTACCCCCCCACCCCCCAGACTTATGGACAAACTTATGGACAGAGTGCCATAAGTTTTGCATTCTGTTGAGTCTTGTGCAAGTTGGCACATTTTGAGGCCATCTAGCTTCACCACCAATTGGAATATAATCTTTACAATACGGACTCTCTCCTCAGCAGAGGCTCCCACTGGTATGCCATTAATAAAATTTAAATAAAAATTAGTAAATGCGCGGCGGACGATGGGAAGAGCAAACAGGGTGGTCTCCCTCCTCTCTTTCCCCATCCAATCATCCCCTGCGCGCTTCTTTTTCCCCTCTCCCTAGCCTCCTAGTGACACAAAGAGACCTCTGTGGAGGAGAGATGAACACGGAATTACAAATAAATGTCCTGAGAAAGCAAGCATTAGACAAGTGTAAGTTTATTTATATTCATTGACATCGACTGCTATTTATATGCTCCAGCTATACTAAAACTTCATTTACAGATCCTCCTGCTAAATATGAGTAAACTGATGGTGGCAGTTTTTATTGAATCTTTTTTGATGGCCCCCCCTTATACCTTCTTTCACATTGGGAGAAATTTTCGATAGCCCCCCTCCCCCCCCTAAAACCTAACAGGAAAAAATCATGCCTCCCATAAAAATCAACATAGCTCCCCCTCTACATAAATTATGAACCTTCCCTTATCAAAAATCGCCAAAAAAGTTATCAGTTTCTGTTGTGGCTCGAAAGCAAAGAAAATATAAGCCATCAACTTGTTTATTCATCATACATAGTGTAAATAGTAGCTGCGTTACAAGTGAGCTGAGTCAGATTAAGGGTCGGTCTGCTCACATGATTCAATTGAATTCAACGTGATTCACATGATTCAACGATCACCCAACCCAGAAGAAACAATGTTTTAACAACATTTTTGTAAATTGAACTTGGTAGAGAGGGGATCTGGAACCATGCATGCATGAGTTTTCAGATTGACTCAAGTCCTAACCATAAACCACTAAATATTGCATTTGCCATGGGTAAAAAATCCACGCCAGTCAAAGTTCAAACGTTTGGAGCAGAACTTGGGATGGTTGTAGACTCGAGGACTTCGGTAACCTGGCAAACTTATTCAAGTCGAAAGAGGATGCCAAATGCTACTGCTTCATTCAACAAACTTTCGTCATTGCCACAGACTGAGGAAAAAACGGTCATTATGAAGTGGAAAGAAAGGTAAATTAACAAATGAATTGAAAGTTTACCTCGTATTCTT
Source organism: Dendrophyllia cribrosa (assembly GCA_024195265.1). Lineage (NCBI taxonomy): Eukaryota > Metazoa > Cnidaria > Anthozoa > Scleractinia > Dendrophylliidae > Dendrophyllia > Dendrophyllia cribrosa. The sequence continues at coordinate 31,528,707 of JAJLRJ010000005.1, read as the reverse complement.
GTCTGTGAAATCAAACATTTCAGTGATGATCAAAGTTTCAATACGCTTAAGTTCATTTCTCTGAATTTTGAGGCCAAATTGATAATCATGATGGTTATCGGAGAAAAATTCCGAAAATTTACTGAATGAAGCAGTAGCGTTTCGCGTCCTCATTTGACTTGAAAATGTTTGCCAGGTTACTGAAGTCCTCGAATCCACAACCGTCCCAAGTGGCTGCTCCAAACGTTTGAGCTTTGACTATGGTGGATTTTTTTACCAATGCCAGGCCAAATTGGCAAATGCAATATTTGATTAGTAACGGTGACAATTCACTGATAATAGACAGAGAAAGCACTGTCGGGAATGTCTCCAATTGTAAATTACCCAACAAAACTGATGTCACTCGTCAAACAGAATAGGATTTGTGGATCCTAACTGAAGATGCAGAGGATTACGGATTTATCCCATTTTTTAGACCTGGTCTCTGGCTATTGCTTCTTATATAGTTCGGATTTTGAATCTTAACCCTTTACAGACCTGTTTTACCCTGCTTTCGTCCCTGGGGGAGGGGGGGGGGGGTACTCTCATATACATGTATAAGCTATATGGGTATGTACCCGGTCAGTATAAAACACAGACTGCAGACTATGGACTGGGTATAAAACACGGACTAGGGTATAAAACACGGACTGAGAATCATGGACTCGCTATAAGACGCGGACTGGGTGTAAAATAACGAGGACCGAAGCTGTGAACATAAAATATGCACATTTTATCAGAGTTCATTCGGCTACCAGCATTTTGTGAAACACAGTGGCTATTCGTACAGCACCAGTACACGGACTTCGATTTGCTATTCATACGGGAGTCCAAAACTTTTGACAATTTTCACTGTTTATATATTCTTCACTTTTGTTGGTGCACAATAATAAATGTTCGTTTAGTTTTACGAAGCGTTTCTGGTAAGCGATGTTGATTTGGCTCACACTAATTTGCTGAGTCTGTATACTACGTGAGCTACTCATTTCACGACACTTAGAAATTTTTTGCGTCAAAGAATACTCCCATACGGCCAACTTCGATTTGCTTAGCATTCGTACGGGAGTCCAAAACTTTAGACAATTTGCGATGTTATTCTTCACTTTTGTTGGTACACAATATTTAATGTTCGTTTAGTTTTACGAAGCGCTTCTGGTAAGCGATGTTGTTTTGGCTTAGACTAATTTGCGAGTCTCTGTATACTACGCGAGCAACTCATTTCGTGACACTTGGAAAATTTTTCACGAGATTCCTTCACGTAGCTGAATAAACATCGCTCAAAAGAAGCGTTTCATGAATCTAAACAAACGTACAATATTATGGATTGGCAAAAGTGAAGAATAACATCAAAAATTTTCGAAAGTTTAGGTTTCCCGTACGAATAGCAAATCGAAGTTGGCTGTACGGGAGTTATCCTCCTACGCAGACGTCCTTAGGGCTCGTCATGCAATCTTTCCTAAGTCCTAAGGACGTCTGCGTAGGAGGCTATACGGGAGTATTCTTTGACGCAAAAAATTTTTTTGCATCACAAAATGAGTCGTTCGTGTAGGATACAGAGACTCAGCAAATTAGTCTGAGCCAAATCAACATCTATTACCAGAAGCACTTCATAAAGATAAACGAACATTTAGCATTGTGGACCAGCAAAAGTGAAGAATAACATCGAAAATTTTCGAAAGTTTTAGACTCCCGTAGGAATAGCAAATCAAAGTCCACGTATGGATACCGTACGAATAGCCACTGCGTTTGTGAAATATAGACTTTTATTTATATTATGAACCGCTGTAAAGCAGATACCCTGTGAGTAGAGCCTGTGAAGATCGAAGGGGGCTCTGCTCGCAGGGTATAAAGCAGATTGTAAATAAGAAAAATTGCGAGAATTAAGATATTTCTGCTTTTCTTTATTTGAATTTTTTTTCAAATATCAAGAGACCAAACGTTTGTAAAGTAACATGCCGCGACCGTTACGTATTAAAAATCTATGTATTTATCGAGGTAAATCAATATTTTATGTTCACAGCTTCGGTCCTCGTTATTTTACACCCAGTTAGCATCTTATACCGAGTCCCTGATTAATCAGTTCTCGTTTTATACCCCAGTCCGTGTTTTATACCCAGTCCGTAGTCCACTCATGTCCAGGATTACAGATAATTAGATGCATGACAAATTTTGATATCCAACACGAAGTGTCCCATTAAGTCTAAGTGTTAACTATCTTTTTTGAAATGTAAGGTAAGCATTAGTGTTAGTGTTGTTTTTTGGTTAGGGTAAACGCACCTGTTTATCTTTACTTAAAGAGCAGAATTTCGGGGACACTTTGTGACATTTATTGTCTGAATTTTTGAAAACAAGTGATGTTGAAGTTGAGTTGAAGAGCGAGAGGACACTTTGTGATGCTTATTAAATTTGTCATGCATCTAATTATCTGCAATCCTGGACATAACTGCCGTAGTCTGCAGTCCGTAGTCCGCATTTTATACCCTAGTCCGTATTTTATACCCAGTCCCTAGTCCGCAGTCCGTAGTCCGCAGTCCGCAGTCCGCAGTCCGTGTTTTATACTGACTGGTATGTTCCACTGTGAAGGGTATGGTTTTCAAGCAGTTTAGTCTGGGATAGGGTATAGTAATCAGAGAGTTTTGGTCTAGAATAGAGTATTATTTGCCGGGAAACTGATCAGTGGTATGAAAAATTAAGTCTAGAATAGGAATTGAAACTCGGAAGAGAAAGAAAATGGGATGTTAGTCTGACACTGTAGGATATTGTTTTAATCAGTGTATATGTTGTAGTTAATTTTTTATTTTAGGTAATTTTTGTTTTTACTTTGTTTCAAATTCATTAGCATATATTACCATACCCAAAAACAATAGAAAAATAAAAATTACCTGAGATAAAAAATTAACTACAACATATAGTTGACTGTAATGGTGATACAGTTCTAAAAAATAGCAAGTCTGGGATAGGGTAGGGATTTTCGGGGTCTAGTATAGGAATGCAAAATCAGCTTAACATGGTTGGTTAAGGGTTTTAGAGTTCCAGCGGCACACTCCCACCCAAAAATATACAGAGTACCCCCCCCCCCCGGGCTTTCGTCACGGCCGAGAATATATGCAGTCAACTTGTGTTTAATGTCGCTTACATATTTTGCTGACGTTCACTCGCAATGCGTAAGAAAACCACCAGCATTTGTAAGGATTCAAGTCAGAAAATTTTACATCTCAAAAACTCACAAATAATATGCGGATCGACGGATTCGGCTATCAAAATGTAATGGATCGGTTGATTTGCATATAACTATTCATCCCCCTGGAGGATATGACCGTTAAGAAGAAACTCGTCCAAAAGAACCCTTCCAGAAGCGATAAAAATAAAGGAATGATAGCAGATTCGGTTTTAACGCTCTCATTCACATTATTTACATCTTTTCTAAAGCAAAGTGGAGATTATTAATTATTTTCGATCGAATTTCAGATCGATGTGACGCTGGTAGAAAGATTTAGATCGAAGTTAGACCTCGCTGAAAAAATCGGCCCAATATGATTGGCGTGCCGCTAAGCCGAACGTTCCGCTTCCGCAACAAATTGTTTCCTATGATTTTCGTGTGTTGGAGGGAAAACATTCTCTCCTACAACTATATATCATATAGTTAATATATGTCAAATCTACTCACCCAATGGTGGTACTGTCACAGACGTCATACGGTCGCCTCCGTAGCTTGCGCTGAAACCAACCTTGAAGGAGTCCATGACCAACATCAAGTCAAACTCATCAGGCTCCTTTACTTTAGCTCGTTCATAATAGCTTCCGGTGCCAATACTGCGTAGAGAAGAGAAGCGAGCATCTCCCCTCACGATTTCGATAATCGCATCCACCTCTGGTTTCCAGCAGTTCAAAGCTTCGGTTTTTCTGTCTCGCCTTAACTGCACATTACTCTCAGTATAACAATTAAGAATGCCGTTTAAACCTGTCCTACTCGTTTTCTACCACAAGAAAATCTTTTTCTTTCTCTATTCTTTCAATCAAAACCTGATTGCGTTTAATAAGTCTAGTGTTGCCTCGTGTTCACCTGACTTTTCTGGGAAATTGGCATTTGACTTCCGGTCAAACCGTTTTACCGAAGAACTACCACGTGACCATGATTTTCCCGCCATTTTTCACGTTCGTCAAAACACAGCCACAGGCAGCTCGGTATTTGGTTACATGGCGGCTGTTAAGAATTTATATAAGACTTTGTATGGGGCGTAAAATTTTGTTTGAAATATTAATGTCAAGAAAAGCGACTGAGGTTTCGGAAATTTCCCAGGTATATTTTAGAGCTGGATGAAAAGTATTGACAGAAGTTATGAATTGATTAAGTTCCTCTTTACTGGAAGAGGTAGCGCCAATGCAATCATCGATGTAGCGGCCGTAGAGTTCGGGTTTGGTTCCGTGGTACTGATTAAAAAATTTGTCTTCGATGTGGCCTACAAAAAGGTTAGCGTAGCATGGTCCCATTTTGGTGCCCATGGCGACTCCATTAACTTGTTTGTAGTAGTTTTGGGAAAATGAAAAACAGTTAAGTGTCAAAACTAATTCGGCTAAGCGGAGCAGTGTTTCTGAGCTTGGGTTTTGAATGGAGCGCTGGTCGAAAAAATATTTTAGTGCTTGAAGTCCTTCGTCATTGGGGATGACGGTATATAAAGAGGTAATGTCCATAGTGAAAATTAATTTTTTTTCGCTGGGAAAACTGAAATCCCGGAAAATTTCGAGTGCGTGATTGGTGTCCTTAATGTACGAGGGTAGTGATTTGACAATGGGGGCCATGATTTTGTCTAAATAGCTAGAAATTAGTTCGGTAGGACAGCTACAAGCGGAAACAATTGGTCGGCCCGGATTGTTTGGTTTATGAATTTTAGGTTTGAAATAAACGCGTGAGGTTCTAGGAGTAGTGATGATGAGATTGTTGGCGGTAACTGGTAATTGTTGTTTAGTAATGAGGTCTTGGATAGTTTTTTTGACAATTTTTTGGTTGGTAGAAGTGAGATCTTTATCAACTTTGGCATAGAAAGCGGTGTCAGAAAGTTGCCGAAAAGCCTCTTGTCGGTAAAGGTCGGTCCGCCAAACAACTACCGCCCCGCCTTTGTCGGCCGCTTTGATAACAATGTCGCGTCGTTTGCTAAGACTTTTGAGCGCTGCCCATTCTCCTGTTGAAAGGTTGGAAATTTTGGTGTGGCGGTTAAATTTAAGTTTTTGGACATCGTGACGACATTTTTTGACGAAAAAATCTAGAGAAGAAAACTGGCCCTCTGGGGGAGTCCATTTTGATTTGCGAACGTTGAGTGTTTCAAAAACATCTTTTTCCGAGGTGTTAGAATTGTCTTCTTTGTCGTGGAAAAAAGCTCTTAATTGCACGCGGCGAAGGAATTTTTCAACATCTTGTTTGACTGAAAATTCGTCGGTTTGTTTCGCTATAGGAACAAAGTTTAAACCTTTACTGAGAACTGACCTCTCTGGGTTAGAAAGCGGCAAATTTTCCGGAATGGTAACGACGCCATTGTGACTATCGAATGAATGGTCGCCGGATAATTGAGGACCTATTAACTGTTCAAGTTTTTGGGTCTTGATTTGGTTAAGGCTGTTGAACAGTTTAGCATTGAGTTCTTGAATTTTAGCGCGAATTGATTGTACTAAGACAGCTGGACAAATTTTGGAAAGTTCGGAACGGTATTGGATAATTTCCTTTTCGAGATTGTTACGTTTAAGGCACATAGCTCTGATGGTGATCCTCATAATATTACGCGAGAAAGAATTTTGGGCATGGTGAATTTCGTGAAAATATTGTTGATTGGAATCAGAGAATGTAGAAGCGTGAAAATTTGAACGAAACCCTTTAGGAATGACTTTGGATTGGAGGCAACGGCCGATGAAATTGATGTGACTACAAAACCTAGTTTTGGTAAAGATGTGAGTGGCTAAACGAAAGGCTAAATTAGTGGAAATGGGGGGAAAAGGAATAAGATAACTTACGATTTCCTGGCATCGTTGTCTATGGTTTGGTGGTTTGAGAGGAGAAACCCCTGGGACATAGCGATCTAAAACGACCGCTGATTGGTTAATTGATCCTGATTCTTACATCTATTCTGATTGGTTTACGTTTTTCTAAGAAAAGATGGCGGATCACGGTAGGTTCTTCGAGAAACCAAAACAATGCTATAACCACCCTGATAACGAAGGTCTCCGAGACGTGAAAGTTGAACAGTTTTCCTGAGTAACTGTTAACAAAACTGCAGCTGTTCCTGACGATGCGGCTATGATCCAACAAGCGTAAGATTTAGAGATAATTCGCCGATTTTCAGGCTTTTAGCTTTGCGTTTACGGGTGGCGAATGGTAAGTTCGAGATATTTTTTTCTGCGAGCCCTACACTTTTAAACTTTCAAAATGCGAGGCGGAGAGAAAGGCTATATGGAAAGGCTTTTCCAAATAAATCGAGACACCGGGACGTGGAGAACCGCTCAAATAACCGAGACTGTGAGACCCATAAGCTTAATTTTTTGAAAGACCATTCGCCACTCACCCCCCGGTACGTGATAATTTATAGAATTTTGGAATGGCTGGAATGGGAATGCTGGACGTAATGTAATTTAATAGAGTCTAGAATACTGGCTGAACCTCGGTGTAAAAACAGTCTTGTTTTCTACCTATTGTTTTATACAGTTTGTTTTCTTTGTTTTTCAGTTCATTTATGGTGTCATAAATAAAGCCGAGCCGACCGCCAATTGTTTGCTTTTCAGTTACTTATTCACTTGTGACAGCTTGACTGAAGTTAAGCTTAATTTAGTTTTAAAACATGTCAATAAAAAACAAAACAGGTATGCATTCCTCAAAATGGCAAGATTTTTTAATAGTATAACCCCCAACATTAATTTTGCACATGCATGGATGTACTATTGTTTTTTTTTTTTAATTTAGGCAATCTTTTGTTCTGGCTTTTGTTTCTGTCTTCAGAACTTATTCATAGTTAATTTTTGGGATTATATGGAAATCTTACCCTCAAAATTCCCAACCACATTTCAGACCCAAGAACTGTTTTTAAGATTTTGCTTCTATGAAATGGCAATGTAGTTTATAGCTGGCAAATCATCCCAGGCACTCTGGATACCAGAAGTTCTCTTACAGCAGGCCTTTTGCCCTGAGGCTCTTTCTTGTGGCAAAAATGTAAGAGTCAAAAGAGGCATGTACCGGTAATATCATATAGTTTATGAGAGATGAGAGGCACCCATGCAGGGTACATCCCAACTTGTTTGGACCAATGATCGTAGGGTGTTTTTTTTTGCTTAGCTTTCAAAGTCATTAAAAATTCAATTTTTCTTGGCAAACATTCAGCACAAAACAGCTTTTCGGGCTCTAAAGTTTTCTGCACCTTTGAGAAACACATCAGCAGAATGCTAGTTAACATGTTTTTGCCTCTAGTCAGCATATGGTTTAAGAGCCGGTCTGTTTGCTTGAAAACAGTGGAGAAGAATGTTTGAATGAGTAAATGATATGATTAATATGGCTTTGAACTGTCAGGATTTCAGAATGGTAATCATTGCAAGTCATTGGGTTGATACAATAAAAAAAACATTCTAGGATATAATCAGCTGTGAAACATTCTTTCGTGCCACAATGAGAAGTCTTTGAGCTGAGGCTGGGGAGAGGAAAAAGTGAAGTGTACAAGAAATGTTCCCTGTGTACCCCCTTTTCATTTTATATTTTCTACATTTTAGTTTTTTACTGAAAAAGGCCTCTACGAAGGAGGGAGATGTTGACGAATTTTGACAATCATGACTCAGGTCTAGTGGATTTTTTTGTCTGATGAGGAAATTCTGTCACTTGTCCAACAGAGAAGGAATAGCTCCTGATTTCTTTTTTTATTTGGGAGCCATCCTTGTTTAAGTATGACACATTAAGCTTCTTTGTGATGTTTTTTTAACATTTTAGTTTTTAACACCAGGCCAGGCCTTTCTCTTGCAGTCCAGTCTGGCTTTGTTAAATGTGTCAGGAGCATAAGATTCCCACTGACATGGCCTTAGGGGTTGTAAGGGCTTACAAGCATCCCCGGGCAAGCATCCCTGCCACATCAGACAGGGAAGCTTTGATTTAAATCAGGTAATCAAGTGACCAACCTTTCTACCTGTAAACAATGGCTAGATTTAGGAAGCCCAGCCCAGCTTCTAAAGTTGACCAAAGCTATATATTATTTTAACTTTAGAAGGGTTTCCTCATCAATTAATCCTCAGGGTTACAATTTGCCAGAGGGGATTTTCTATGCCAGTCACAGTTAGTTGACATGAACCAATTGAATATGTATACTTCATGTGCAATATCCAGGTAGGGATTGACAGGAAGTATGTATAAAGTCGGCAGATTTGGAATTTAAGATTTTGGGAGTTAAATGATAATTTTTAAATTGGGGGACGAGTAGCGTTGGCTCATGACTTGTTTATTTGCTGCTTTCAGAATACTATCACATTCCCTGGTCACCATTTAGGGCGGATGTAGCTTCATTTGGAAATGGAGTAAATGACTTTAATCTTCAATTTTGCTGTTTTATTTGATTTATTTGGTAACAAAATACACTAATCACACTGCTGTCATTTCCAACATAAATTGTACATGTTTTCCTCAGAAACAATAAACTGTGACAAACACCTCTAACAAATATGGTAAAATATTTTGACTTGTCTTCACTTTTGTTTTCTTTTTTTTTATAGAAAATGTTAACTTGGTGGGAGATATATTCCCGGAAATAAGTAAATAAAAAGCACTTGATTTAACATATTTTGCGGTTGTCAGTGTTTTGACTGGATCAGCAAACCATCTGATCTCTAAATAAAAGGTCAAGTAAAAGTGTTTTATTGAGGGGAAGACGGTAAATTACTTTAAAATGCCAACAAAACGGTGATACCTGCGCAAGAGCAACGGTAAAAGCATCGACGGTTAAATCGAAAAAAATATTACCACAAAAACTTCGTGCTATTTTGTTGCTTGCGGGCGTGATCGTGGGAAAAGAAGCCGAAAATACTATAATATAAGAAACCAAAAGTCTTAGCTGAGACGGTAAATTTACTCCTTTTCTTTGAAAAATCGTGCTTCTTTGAAAAAAAAACATGTTTCGTAAGCTGCGGCGTTTCGAATTTTTACCTTCATTGCCTGTGTATCATTTTTCTTGAAACAGCAAGGTAAAGAAAAACTTTAGAGGTCGATAAACGGTTCCACTTCGCTACACAGACATCCCTCCTTCGCCGCCATTTTGTTTGTTTTCCTCTTGGTTTGCAATCTCGTACCCAGATCTTCTCACTCTTTCCTTGTCCGCCATTTTGAATACATCACCAGAAATAGTGGAGATTTTGATCACGTGATCTGCTGTGCCAGGGTCTTCTCCCGAAGCGCCGCCATATTGAAAACCGAGAAGACCCTGGGAACGAGGTTGGGAGAGAGAAGCCTGGAACTGGTAACTAAAACCGCAGGGAGAGCGCAGGCTCGGAGGATGTCACGAAATAATAGACCAAGGGTCAAATAAATCATGCAATCTCCAACACGACACGTACTGAGACGAAAAATGAAGGTACAAAGGGTCTCCAGAAGAGTTAAACGAGGTCAAAACTAAACTAAAATTTACATTTGTTTCTCAAAAATGCTGTTATTTGACTTAATTGTCTTAGAAAATCGCCAACCTTTGGCCGTTAAATACCGCATACGCTAAAAAGTCGATCTCCTTTTATACGTTAGGCAGTTCATATTTTGTTGTTTATACGGTTACGATAGCAAAAAACGTCATTATACGCTAAACAGTTAACCCCATTGACACCCTCACTCTTATTTACCCAAGTGTACTGTACACATTTTTTTATATAGATTTTAGAAGATAAGAACCTGTTTCAAATTTTAGACTAAACAGGTTCTTGTATAGAAGGGGTCTAACTGGCAAATTCTAGCCTAACAGGTTCTTAAAAGCTACTAGTAGGTTCTTACTTGCGGGTTTTTACTGTATAAATTCTCAACGGCCGTCATGTAACCCAATGAGGTTTTAATCCTTCGCTTTCTCGTGACGTGAGCTTGGGCAGCCTGTGACACAGCGAGACATAAGTGCGAAACTTAATGTAAATAATAGTGCAAATAAAAATTATGACAATTAGTCTAACTTATGAGGCCCACATTCATAGCAGTTATATAACTGAAGTGGTTATCCTGTATAAATAATTTTTATTATTGCTGGCGAGCCTTTGCGAGACAGCACACTGCACACTATGCAAACTCAATTTGCATTGTTAATTAATGCCCTGGGATGAATATTAATGTATGTATAAAAGACAAACATGTGCTCTATTCAATGCACTTTGCTCTAGTCACGGTCAGTGATTGTTTGGCGTCCCGCCCAACCTTCCCGCGAAGAAGGCGGGTTTGAGATCCACGCTACTTCTTTTCGCCTTGGTTTGGGCTTGTCCCAGGCCAGAGCGATTCCGCATACCTCACTTACATGTCATGAATAACAATACCCAGGGCAGACTATTACACTATTTGAGAGAAAGGAGTAAAAATTCTCGATTTTTTGGATGTCAGATCGGAGGGCATGCGCACTGGCTTTTATGTGACGTCACAATCATTTATTGTTGTACGCAATAGAGGTTTTGCACGGTAGCCATGTTGCATGGCAGGAACAATAGATTCTTTTAGCTATGGAAAGAATGTTCTTTCTAATGCAAAACATTTTCATTGTTCCTGCCATGCAACATGGCTGCCGTGCAAAACCTCTATTGACAAGTTAGCATTCACGTTGGTCCTTGAACTCTATCTTCGTCTTGATTAGTCTTAAGTTTTTACTTCAACCATGTTATCGTCGATTCAAGCGAGAAAACTGCATTTACAAACTCAAAAATATTCATTTTTCTTCATTTTTCTTTCCTAGCTGCACGACGAATGATGGCGCATGCATAATAACGCCATTAAATTTGTGGTTTTCAGCGCGCGCAAATACAGTTGTTTTTCGCTATAGCGCGACACCCCTAAAAGTAACCAAAGCCGTCAAATATTCGACCGTTGAGTCAAAAAGTCTGTCGACCGTTGAGTCAAAATGTTCACATAGTAAGGTAGAGAAACGCGTGAAAAGTCCTCGAGATTCATCACTAAACTGCTCATGGCCTTGACAAATACTTTCCCGAGGATTTAGAAACATGTAGGCAGTCAAAAAAAGGAAAAATCCCTTTACATTTCAACTCCTCCAACGGCAGCAAAGTTTAATATATTATGTTTCTGTTGTCAGATGCATTCTACCAGTTTGATCAATATTACATTCCAAAATATTGATCCCTCAGACGAGACATTTGCTCCGGGCGTGCCGTTGCCGGCCACTAAAAAAAATAAGTGTATCAAAAAGGTCGAACGCAATCCCTTAATCCGTGATTAGTACTAGTTATATGTTTCAAAATGTTAGACCTAAGAAAGTCTTAGATGCAGCGAAATAGATTTGGGTGTGTTGAATTCTGTTTGTTGTTCTAAGGATAGCTGTAGTGTTGCTTGGTCGTGAGAAAAGCGCCTGTCTGTTTGGGCGATAAAACGCTGTGCCGATTGCGTGAAAGATAAAGCGTCAGATTGCACATATGGCATATTATAGTTAGTCAATGGGGTTACTATAATGAACGTACGTTTTCAGCTTTTTTTTTCTCGTGAGAAAGTGCCGAATCCGTATATTGTTAAAAGATTTAAGGTTTTACTTTATTATTTTGTTTTTGGTATCCAAGAGAGACATTCTTTATGGTGTTTGAAGAACACTTTTTCGTGCGAAATTAGATTTACAGCTTACACCGAAAGAGAAGTGATTACTCTCTTTTGTTTTTCAACTGAAAAGGGGTAAATCGTTTTGAGTAAGAACATTGTACTCTTATGGGCTATTTTGTGTTGAGGGAAATCATTGTGTTTTGCTTGCGACTGATAGCTTTTTTTGTTTTTTGCTGAGATACTTTTATGTTTTGATTGACGTCAGTTTGATAAGACAATCCCTAGGTCTGTGTTTTTATAAGGATAACTTTAAATTGGTATGTTGAAACAAAATAAAGATGAATTAGAATTTAAAGAGATTGGTTGTCGGAAATAGCGTTTAAATGTAAGGGTTGGCGACATTGAAAAATTGTTTAAGATTGGTCTGTTAAATGTTGTTTGATGTTTAATATTTTCTTGTAACTTTTTCAGTTGTGGGTGGGCTCTGAAATATCTATGTTTTCCGGTTTTCGATTAGCGGTACGTCTGTTAGTGTTAAATGGGCTAATTAACTAGTTGTCAATGCTTGTTAAAGGAAAGATTTAACGCAGTTGTATCTTGTTATCGATATCAATGTGAATTTTTTTGGAAAGTGAAACGGACATTGATTTTTCTTATGTGGAGAGTTGAAAAAGAAATGGCTGCAATAGTTAATGTTATAAATGGGTTATTTGCGAATATATAGTAGTTCTGACTCTTTTTATTTGAAAGTCGAGTTTTCTATTTCCGGTATCATGTGTTTGGTAAGTATCAGGGATAAAATGGATGTTTTTGAGTTTAAGAAATCAAGTGGTTTGTATTTGATTGCTATTTTAAGTTAATTCTTGGAAAAACTGTTGATATTTTTTGGTTTTAGGAGTGTATTGTCCGTTACGAATGAAGTTGCGTGTTTTCTTATTCAACATGTGTAGATTTTATCTGTGGTTGAAACCACAGAAACAATAAATCCTAGATAAGAAACAGTCTGTCAGGCGATGAGGTCATAGCTCTAAAAGAGTTGAAAAACAACTCTGCTATAAACCTCAAAAAAGCGGACAAAGATACTACAACAGTGATGATGAATAAGACAGAAACAATAAAAGAGGCCCAAGTGCAACTCGACAGGAAACAAAAAGCATAAAACGCAAAGAGCGTAGAACGTCTCGGACACATCCACTTAAAAACAAATTTGAAAGATTCATACCGTAGGTAACGTGAGATATCGAAACTAAATAAGAACTTTAATACCTTTGTGGTGACGTAGCGTGAGATAATTATGACAAGTTCATGACATCCCAATACCCTGGGGAAATTAACAATAGGTCCGGGGGTGCTCCCAAAAAATTGTAGTGGTGGTATGTGACGGCCTTCTTGAAATCCTAACCGGTTTAACCAACCATATCCTCAATGCCCTAATATAACTTCTATAAAGAAGAAAGAACTACCCCCCCCCCCCCCAACAAAAGTTCACAAGTTAACAAAGTTAACAACGAACTTTTGTTAACAACTTTTGTCCCTTCTTTGTACTGATACCTATATCTCGTTTGCGCGCATGCGCATTAACGAGATAAAAAAGGAGCCATAGGAGTTTAGCAATGGAACCAGAGACTAAAATCCTTACTAGCCCAACTCCCATTAAAGTATATATAGCTGAATTTTTGAAAAGGTGGTCAACGAAATTCGCAACAATTTCACTACAGCTAGCCCAAAAAAGGTTTTTTTCTGACCCCGATGATCCCCGATCAGCCCGAAAATCACAGAGAAGAGAGAGAAGAGGGAAAGGGAGCGACGGCGAGAGAAAAAAAAAACTAGCAACAGTCTTTAGTTTTTATATTGCGGGTTTTACTTAGGGCGATACCCTTTTCAAAAATCCAGGTATATAGTATATTGTACCGGTTTAATTTAAAGTAATTAACGGTGGTTTCTGAAGAGTAAAGTAAAACTCAAATGAACACATGTACACAATGTACACGATATAAACGTACTTGAACTCAATTCCTGTTTCATTCGTATTTTTTTGAGGTATCAATGTCATTTTAGCTGAGTTATTATTACCTGTATCAACAGGATTTACTTCCGCCTGTGGTGCCGAGGCCAAGCGTGGCTCTGCATTTCAAATTATATTTTTTCCCTGGAATGCGAGCAGTCATTATTTAGATCTTGTTAAGAGTGAATCTCAAGTACCCATTAGTAAGATTCTTCGCAGCATTTGTGTACCTCGGATATCTCATTATTCGCGTTTTCTTTTACATCGTGCAAATGTATTTATTTTACTTTTATTCAGAATATTACTATTTACTTTTCAGAACCCATCTTTGGTTACGTTCAGGCAAACATGTACAAAGTGTACGAGTTCCATGAAACACGATTAATTAATTAAACAATTTACGGTTCATCGTTACAATACTGGTATTTGTATGTGGGTTTTATCTTGTCCTTTGGGTGGAACAGTTGCACTTTTCCCAAAACTCCACTGTGGGGATTTTGCGGTATGTATGAGCTAGACCCAACGCGGGGCCTTTATTTTGCAACATTCTGAAGAAAAAGTGACAAATGCCCATGAGAAACGGTCAGCGTGGAATTGACTAAGCTATGTCTTTATGAACTGCACGACTACTAAAATGATTATCACCCCGGCCAGAAGTTGCCTGATGACCTCCAGAGCGATTCACATGCAACTGGCGCAATATTCCTTATTCCTGGTGTCGTAAGATTTCAAGTTTTACTGAAAGTACTTGGCCCTGGATTCTCATACAAACACTGTATTTGGCAGCGTGTTTGCCATGATTACCCATGATCCTCCAACATTCGCGAAGTCCTTAATAGCGGGCTTTTGTTCATTTTTTTCCGAGTTTGTTCCTGCCACACAACCGGATGGAACGAATTCGAAGGTAAGGTCATGTAAAATTGATTTCATCACGGTACAAGTATTTATCGTTTCGTTTCAATTCGTTTGTTTTTTCGCCATTTGATGAAACGTGTGTGAGAGCAAACAAAAAATCCGTTAAAAAAATCCAAAAAAAATTGGCTATAAAGCTTGGTTAAAAATATTCGCTGAGAGAAATCGAACGCTGATTTTTGTCAACTCGGAACGGTGAACGGTCTCGAACGGTGAAATTGATACCACGTCGGCTTATTTTGGTAGATGTGTGAAAAAAATGCGGTGACATTTTTTAACCGGATAGTGACATTTTCAGCCATTTTCGTGAAACGACCAATTCAGAACGAATTCGCTTTATTGCCGGTAAAGCTTTTGCCATGTATCTTTTAGCTAGTTGTGATAATTTTACGAACTTTATTTGACATCCGTTGCCTGGCGCTTACAAATCACGGTGGACTCATTAGCCTTGCCTCTACGAGCAATGTTTCTTGTTTGTTTCATAACCTGTCCCCAAGCTTTCGTGTGATAACGATTTTGTAAAAGAAACTTTTCAACGTGGACATTGTATCAACAAATGTTGTTTTCTTTTTATGGCATGCACAGTAATTTTTTCGTTATAGTATTTTTTGGTCGCGTAAAATGAAAACAGTAGCACGAATTTTGCGTTGGACTGGCTACCAACTTCAAAGACAGATACAGAAACCACACTAGTACGACTACTTTCCGAATAAAATGCATTTGTTGCTTGTCAAAAATTGCCCGAGAAACTGATTTGGAAATCAAAATTGCAAAAATACACAAACATTTTTGCATTAGGCGACGCGAGTGAAGATAGAACTATAAAATCCAAGTCTTGTTTTGTTTACATAAAATCGCTTTCTTTTCAATCTATGTAATGAATGAACAAACACATAAAAATGGACAACACAATCTTCGTAGCGTAGTTGGGACCTAGCTTACTGCCCATGGCTACACCGCCTATCTGTTGGTAGAATTTGCCCCAATGGCCTCAATGTCGAATTTTAATTTCAGTAGAACTGTATGTGCGCGCGCGCCTTACGCAAGCTTTTTTGAGTTTTTAGGGATTTTAAATTTAGCACGCGCATACATTTTTTGACAGTTGCGTTCAACAAACTCACTGATGAAGAGGCAGCAGCCTCAAAAAGTCTGAGAAACTCAATTTTAGCGCTATAAATTTTAAAAAATTAAGTCTACATTCACGATAACGCGCTACACAGATTTATGCGCATTTTATGTGCATCTTTTGATGGCTAATTAATATTGCAATTTAGTTAATTAACCTATTAAAGTAATTAATTAACGTATTAAACTATGTAGCCAATTAGCAACTAGTGCAAAATATGCTAATATTTAACCTTTGTTCTGGACTAAAGGTTACTTTTGTTCATTTTTTTTCTGAGTTTGTTCCTGCCACGCAACGGTGGAACGAAGGTAAGCCGGGTCATGCAAAATTAATTTCATCACGGTACAAGTATTTATCGTTTCGTTTTACTGGTTCTGTTGTCTTTCATGTTAAATCTTTAAAATATAGTTCTTTCAGATCATTTTAAATCATCACTTCGTTTGTTTTTTCGCCATTTGATGAAACGTGTGTGAGAGCAAAGAAAAAATCCGTTAAAAAATGTTAAAAAATCCGAGAAATTCGTTTTTCCTCCGGTCTGTACTAAAAGCTTGGTTAAAAATCAGTTCGCTGAGAGAAATCGAACGCTGAAGTTTTTGTCAACTCGGAACGGTGAAGGGTGAACGGTGAACGGTGAACAGTGAACGGTCTCGAACGGTGACATTGATACCACGTCGGGTTATTTTGGATGCTGTGTAAAAAAAAATGCGGTGAAATTTTTTAACCGGTACTGACATTTTCAGCCATTTTCGTGAAACGACCAATTCAGAACGAATTCGCGTTATTGTCGGCAAAGCTATTGCCATGTATCTTTTAGCTAGTTGTGATAATTTTACGACCTTTATTTGACATCCGTTGCCTGGCACTCACAAATCACGGTGGACTCATAGAATAGACAATAGCCTTGCCTCTACGAGCAATGTTTCTTGTTTGTTTCAATACCCTGTCCCCAAGCTTCCGTGTAATAACGAGTAAAAGAAACTTTTCAACGTAGACATTGTATCAACAAATGTTGTTTTCTTTTTATGGCATGCACAGTAATTTTTGCGTTATGGTCTGATTTTTTTGGTCGCAGTGGCACGAATTTTTCGTGTGTGAACGCAGAAAACTCTTAACTGTCAATCATTTTCATTTTATGGGCGAATTCCTTCAACCCAGCTCTGCTCTGCACACTGTGAAATCGGCTGTAAGAATTTAATTTTTTGAAAAATTATTTTGTTAAATTTCAGGGCCCGGCTGTTGAAAGCCATTAGGCAATTTGCACGATGACGTCATATGACCACAACTACCAGAATCCTTCAGTTGTTTGTTTTGTAGTGCAAATTAGAGGGTCTCAATGGGGGGGGGGGGTGGCTTTTATGGTTAACGGTTAACATTTTGGCCTTTTTGCGGCTAATGGTTAATTTCTTTCCGATACGGTTAACAGAAATCTTAAAAATTAATTTCCATTGTTTAAAAAAGTTAAAAATTAATTTCAATTTAAAAAAGTTAGATATTAATACCCATTGTTTTAAGACACATATAAGGTCTTAGAACCATTATGGGACAAGACACAAACTCACATTTATAACAACATATCAGTATTAACAAGATATGGCAAATGACAAATCGTGACCAGAAATCTTTTTTGCGGTTAAACTTTTTTACGCCTAACGGTTAACTGATTTTGTTTCAATTTTTACGCCTAACGACTAAATTTCGGGCCGTTTTACGGCTAACGGTTAACCCCATTGAGTCCCTTAAGGGTGCGTTCCTTTGGGATGATCTGGATCCGGATCACTGATCCAAGATCACTCGGATCATGCTACATCAAAGGAACCGATGAATCCTTGTCCAGAGTGGATTCATCGGTTCCTTTGATGCTTCAAAAACCGCACTGGGATTACAAAATTTAAATAAGAAACGAAAAACGAAATGAATTCTGGTTGTTGTAGTCAAATGACGCCATCGTGCAAATGGCCTATTGACGCTATTTTCGGATTAAAAGTTAACCGAGGATTTCATTTCTCTGTTTAAAAATCTATTAAAAAGATCATCCATAGCTAGTCGTGAAGACAAAAACTGAAGGGCAGAAAACTTTGGAAGAAAATGAAAAAGCCAAACAGAAATTAATTAGCTTAATCGTCATAACGACACGTGGCACGATCTATTGCAATTTTTAATTATTAAGCGTGCAGCGGCTATTGTTATTTGAAATTTACCTAAGTAAAAGTTGAAATCATATGGTAACCGTCCATGTTGGAAATATGTTGCTACCCGGTTGATGTCATTCTCTGAGAATAACCGTTACATGCGCGCAGTTGCACTACGATAAAGGAAAAGTGCAAAAACCTGTTCTTAAGCATAGTTCTCGTGCATGCTTTGAGAATTATTAAAATCCGGCGAGAGTCAATAGCCCATGAGGCGAAATGTTTTAGTATCACCCAACTAGTCGGACAGAAAAAGGCAATAATAAAAAAAAGCAATTGCAAGTTGAAGAAATATTTATTTGGGAATAAAACGAAAAATAAAACCGGCGAATTTCGCTACTCGATGACTATTACTATTAGACCCCTAGTAGCGTAGCCAATCAAAATGCAGGATTTGCATTAGTCCACTAGTTGGGTGATACTAATTCCTATTGGCCTTTTTTCATTTTTTGTTTTGACATTTTTCATTTTTGATTTTTCTATGACAACGTTATTGCATTGCAATTAGGTATAACTGGAATCAATTAATCGTGCTTTGAACAACCCGGCCCAGAAGTGTGATCTTTGAAAAATGGCCAGTGTTTGACTGGCCTGCGTTTGGCTGCGTAGCAGATCAAAGCAGGTGCCGGTTTAATGAACCGACGCCTGCTTGCGCTTGCTACGCAGGTTCTGTTGAATAATTTTAACTTTTTTGGAACCTTTTACCATGTTTACCATATTCTGCGAACTGTGCACCTTAATTCAAAGATTGCATCTGTGTTTTCTTGTTTCATGAAACTTTAATTTATTTTTGCATGACGAATTTTTTGGAACGCTTTCGTTGTTTTGTTTCCTCTCCTCTCTCCCCTGGGGATATTTGACGCACGTGCTTCGACTTTCGCGGCCATTTTGAATGACAACTGCTTTATTCGATGCCTCATAAAAGCAGGCATTCGTTGTGTACTTTCAGCTGACATTTAGCCGCGTATTCTTTCATGTCCAAGGAAGAAAACACACAGGACCTAACCAACACCATGGCGGAGTTTTTGATAGCCGGAGGGACGGGATATGTTCCACAAGACGGTTTGACCGCGATGCAGCTGTTCGGTGTAGGCGAGGGACTGACCTACAAGTAAGTGAATGTTCTTTTCTTGTTTGGCTCGTACAACGAAGAAACAAAAATAAGCTCATGGAAAGTTTATTTTAAATGCAGATCTCTTGCAAAAAAGAAACAGCTTAGTGCAAAAATTGTTGCGTACAAGAAAGGACAACTTGTAGCAACAGGGTCTGGAAGGGGGGGTCCTGATCCCTACGTTAAACATTAAGCTTATATTTCAAAAGCTTGTTTTTTTTTCATCCCATTTGAGAAGCTTAGTGTGTCCGTATTATTGTCAAGTTTGAGCGAAAAGACCTGATTCATTGGCTTCTTTGTCAGTTTATATATATTTTTTGTTTTTGTTTTCGTATGATTTCAATGTGATTTTTTAAAATAAAGCTAAGTTATATTTTTGGTGTGAGAAATCTCACATTGAATGTTCCGCCATTTAATATGTTAGTGGTAATAAATAAGACTTAAGCTTAGGTAAAGCTTAGGTTTTAGCAAAACAAATAATGAAATTCTGAAAGAACAATTCAATAAGGAATACGGTTGAATATTCGTTGATTGATCACTTACGATCGCTTTGCCAAAGCTAAATTTAAGCTTCTTACAAGTGATATGCTAAATAAATCTTTCTAAAACTCCCTGAAGGGTGCCTAAAATCAAAATAATTCAAGAAAAATTCCAACTTTCATTTTGTAAAATATTGAAAAGCAAATGTTATCATGCAAAAGTACTGCCTAAGAGGTTTCATTTGAATGGTCACTCCATAGCCGCATAGGATTTTGTTGACAGACTAAAAAGTAGAAACCACATTTTACCCCAATATTTGCCGGTAATCTCGCAATCTGATTGGTCGATGCGGGTGGTAAATGAGAGTGCAGACAACGGTGCTGACACTAACATCACACAATTTCTAAATATTGTGGTAAAAAAGAGATTTCCACTGGTTTTCTGTGGTGTGGACTCTTATTTACCATGATTTACATCATCACATGGTCAAAATTTGTTGCTGACTCGCTCGGCTGCACCTCATGAGTCCACATCATTTTGACCATGTGATAAAGTAAATCGTGGTAAATAAAAGTCCACACCACGGAAAACAGGTGGAAATTTGCTAAACAGATGTCTCCATAATTGACTCTGGTAGTGGAAGGGTTTAGCTTATGGCTTATAGCTCAGTGGTTAGAGAATACGACTGGTAATCGGAAAGTCATGGGTTCGATTCCTGTCAGGGACTCAGATTTTTTTCATTGTCCCAATGCTCATGACATCTTTCTCAATATTATTAAACCGAGCTTGGCTTTGGCCATATACTAGGGTCATGTATGACCTGCGTCCTGCATACTGCTAGGATCATGAAAGGTCAAAAGCATCATGTGCCATGATAAATAAAAAATGATGGTAAATGTTAAAGGGGCATTGTCACGCAGATTTTGCTGTGTTTTGGTCAAAATACACTAAATATATGACAAAGTACCAAGGAGATAATATCAAGTGATTTCTTCAAGGAAGAACAAACCATAATAAGTTTTTCTGCGATTTTTCCACGACTCTTGGGAGGAACTTGAAAAAATTGGCCAATTTTTTCAAGTTGTGGTCCTTTTCCATCCTGGCCATCCACAGCCAAAGATAACGAATACGCGTTTCTGTGCACTGATAGAGTATTAATTTTGTTAACAAAACTGGACCGTTATTTTAAGGTTTCCATTGAAACAAATATGTTTTTTGGCTTTTCAAAGTGATACTAAAAATAGGTGACAGTGTCCCTTTAAGCTTGATGAAGAAATGAGAAAGGTGTTATGTTTATCATGTCACTAGCGTGGGGCAAAGAAAAAATCTAAGTCCCCGAAGGATTCAAACCTATAACCTTCCACACAATCCTGTCGGGGACGCCAAATTTTTTCTTTGCCCATGCTCGTAACATGATGAACAGTACATCTTTCTCGTTTTTTTTTACCGAGAGTAGGGCATAGAGTTCCCGATGTCATGGCTATCTGACTTTGCCATCATTGGTCTGGGTGGATGGGGTGAGATCAAACATGGACTGAAGCGGCTGCAATTTGTGCCTTATATGCTGACGTCTGATGTCACCTCTCTTGTCCTCTGTAATTCAACTCCGTGCTGCAATGGAGGAAGTGTTTAACATTTACCATCATTCTTTATTTTTCACAACATTTGTATTAATCAGAAAATAGCTCAACTTCTTATCTTACTTAGCTACATGTAGCTACATCGTAACAGTAACACGTTGTTTGTATGAGTCTCTTGTTAGATATTTTGATAGTAAACCAGATGAAAATCCACACCCTGAAAGCCCAGTTTAACTACTCAAAGAGTCCTTTTTTATGACCCCCCACCCCACAAACAAACAAACAAACAAAACAAAAAACCACCAGCATTCATGAGTAAATTTCCAGCCTAGTCAATCAGTAATGGTGACAAACACATTGTAGGATCCCTGAAAACAGAAACTAACAAAATCGTTCAAAGTTTACCACTCGCAACCCACAAACATGGCCTTTTGACCTTGTTGTGTTAAACATCCTTGTTTCCCAAGATGAATGCTGTTGGATGAGATGTCACCTACATTTGTATTGGTTAAGTTTTGAATGTGTGTTATGAACTCAGGTGCAGTGACATGAGATGTTTGCAGTGATGCTGTTGTTATCTTTTTCAGTGATTTCATCATCCTACCAGGCTTTATTGACTTTACTGCTGATGAAGTGGTAAGTTTGTTCTAGCATAATACCCAGGGTTTCCCTTTTAAGGTAGTGAAGATAAAATGCAGTGTATTGTCTCTAATAGCACTCATTACCAACTATTACAATAATCATCAGTAACTTGAGAAACCTTAGTTGCTAGATACAGCAACTGTATATTTCCACCCGTAAAGTTCCACACAGCCACTCGGATAAAACAAACCCCTATACAAGCCACATGGTACAAAACTAGATAATACATGTAAGTACATAATAAAAAATTATACAGTAGACAATATATCCCTTATTTCTTGAATAATACATGTACTGTAGCTGTGATTACTCTTTATCACTCCAAAAGGGGACGATTATTCAAAGGGTGCAATAAATCAAGAGGGGTGATTTCAAACATTGCTCCCTAGAAGTTGTGTTCTAAATATTAATTCTTTTGTTATTATTTTATTAAATCATAAAAATTCTCGATACCTTTATCCAAGACTTTGTGCCTACAAAAGGAGCAAATTTCATGGGTGGCAATTAATTGAGGGATGATTATTAATCAAGGAGATACATGGTATCCCAACCAAGTTGAAGTGTATCTGACAAAAATAATATGGTTCATGTACATGTACATGTACCTCAACCAATGATAACAAACAAACAAAGTTGGTATTCAGGTAAAACTTTTTTATTCAATCAGACAGTGTTTTTATACAATCTTGCAATCATGTTGCATTTATAAGAACAAGCCCTGAGCTGTGTGAAAGATTGTCATATGAAAATACAAGATTGCCAACTTTTGCAGTTTGCCAATACAAGTTTGCTAACATAAGTTTATCTTGTGAAGGTGACTTCACTGCATGCAAGAAATTCATACTGTATGTGAATTATTTGAATATAATATTGCACAGTACAGTCTTGCTTGGAGATAATGAAAATCATGTTTCCAATAAAAAAGATGTTGTATTTAAATATTTATGCTACATGTATGGTTGTTCATTCATTCACACCATGTTCATCACCGGATTTGTTCTTTAAAACACAATCAAGTGTATTTAGGAAATACACTGTACATCTGACAGTCATTACATGTAACAAGTCATGGTAAAGTGTGTAATGTTTTCAGACAACACTGACTGCAGAATAACCCGTACGAAAACCTCAGGCCTTAAAGCTAGCCTAATTTAGGCCTGATATTTGAAGCCTAAGTTAAGCGAAATAAGGCCTGACAAAAGCCTTAAGAATGTAGCCTGAGCGTAGCCAAAAGTAGCCTCGTGTTAGCCTTAAAAACAAGCCTTAAATAACTGAAATCATTAAGGCTTGGAAGCCTTAAAAATATCAGGCCAGATATTGATGAAGTATTCAGGCCTGAATCATGGCCATAATAAGGCCTCAGGCGACCTTAAATAAACTTGAAACGATCAAATTACGAAATGATCCCAGACCTAATTACTAAAAAAATATTCAGGCCTGAATACGGTCTGAATGAGGCCTTTGTAGTTGACCAAATAACCTCGGAACGATCGAATTACGGACACGCGATTGATATAAACTTATAACTGATTAATATAGACTGATTTTTAAGCTTAAAATGCAAAATATAAAAGGCCTAAAATCGTAACGTAATATACAGGAAATCGGGCGTGCAGAAATGCAACGTCTTTTAGCGGCTAATGGATTCGAAAACTTCGATGACTGTTGCAACCGTCAGTCTGCCCGACGATAAATAAATGCACACTTCGCACTAGTAACGCAAAATTGCCCGCCTCAACTTAGCCAGGAGGGCAAGGACTACTCTGATCTAATAGTGATGAACATATATATTATCATGTTACTTGCTAGAATAATACACAAACAATCAATCAATGAACCAAAATTGAATTTATAAAATGCTGACCCTCGCGAACTTTATTACTTCCATCAGTTTTGGGTTTGAAATTTTTCACATCTTACAAACAATATTACACATTCATTCTATATAAATAGCTATTGAACAACCATTTTCGGGCATAAAAGCGAACACAATCAAGAAAAAAATTACCTTACCATCAATGAAAACCGTAAACGTAGGATCGAGCAAAGCAAAGTCAGATTTCACTGTAAACTGCAGTGAAAGAAAATACAGTTTACATGTATTATAGCTCGGTTCGAGCTGTTTTCTGTAAACATTAGACCAATATTTAAGCTCAGGTTGTTTATTTTATGGCATCGATACCGTTGCCAAACTTATTATAACAGTTTGCGTCTGCTAAAGGCTGGATAAAAAGCAATGTGATCTCTCGCTTACAGGTAATTCATCTCAAAGCTACATGTCAAGCCATTTAAGGAGGCTTGAAAGGGTTTTCAGCTGCGTGCGCGCGCGACGTGCACTCGTCATGCTTTGACGCATACGTCAGCTGATTTTCCTATCAAAAAGTAGCGCGCGCAGCTCACCGGAAATAAAAATACTGCGTAAAATCGCGCGAACCGGAAATAAATCGTGCATAAAATATTCCTCTTTATCTCAAAACTTTGCTCGGTGACCTATGTTGAAATTTTTCATGCAAGTAGCATTCAACTTTATCTAACATTTGAGAAATTTTGGAAAAAAACTGTACGGTGGAATTTTTTTAAATCTTTAAAAGGCCTTTTTCGATTTATCTCGATTTCCACAATACAGATTTTTTTCAAATTTACACAGGAGGTGAGGAATATTGCAAACTTTTAAAAATGCTTATAAAAAACATAGAATGGGGTTAGTTTCTAGAGAAACTGTGGTGCTGCGTCGGTGGGGGGATGAAACACGAGAATTTAGTTTTATCGACTGAGTCGATAAGGTAAATTGACCACCGTAAAAAGATTCAAATAGCTGACGTTTCGAGCGCTAGCCCTTCGTCGGAGCGAATCAAGGAATTGTGGGTAGTGTGTGGTTTTATATAGTAAGCGGTGGAGCTACGCTATTGGTGGAAATTTGGTGACGTGAAAAACAAATGTAGATTAGTTGAATGAAAAGTGTTCGTTGATTCCGTGGGGTTTGAGAGTGCCGATTTGAAAGATGATTTTTTGTTCTAGGTTTTTACGGCTTTCTGTGTTACCCTGGTGTAGGGAAAGGCCGCAGATTGTCATGTGTTGTTTAGAATGGTTAGTAAGATTAAAATGGCGCGCGACTGGTTTGGATGCGTCTTTGTCATTTTTTTCAACGTCTCGGAGATGTTCACGAAAACGGTCGCCCAGTCTCCTCCCTGTTTCGCCAATGTATATCTTTTTGCAAAAAGTACATGTTATGCAGTAGATAACATTTACGGAGGTGCATGTAAAACGATCAGTGATTTTAATAGATCGTTTGGGTCCTGTTATTTTGTCCGCGTTGTGAATGAAAGGACAAGTGTTACATCGTGTGCGTGTGCATTTGAAAGTTCCCGGTACATCGTCAGATTTCAGTGTGCTCGTAACTAGAAAGTTGCTTATGTTTTTGTCACGTTTGAATGAAATTAGTGGGGGTTGTGAAAAAATTCTGCCAGTTTCGGGGTCGTTTTGGAGTAATTTGAAAGTTTTTAAAATGATGCTGATAAATGATTCATAACTTCTGTCAATACTTTTCATCCAGCTCTAAAATATACCTGGGAAATTTCCGAAACCTCAGTCGCTTTTCTTGACATTAATATTTCAATCAACGGTAACAGTTTATCCACAAGTGTGCACTACAAACCTACAGATTCCCACAGTTATCTGTTACATTCATCCTCACATCCATCGCACGTTAAAAACGCCATTCCGTATTCTCAATTTCTCAGACTTCGACGTCTATGTAGTGATGACTCTGATTTTTCCAACAAATCAGAAGAAATGTGCCAGTTTTTCAAGAAACGTGGGTACCCTGACTCTGTTGTTAATACGGGCCAACAACGTGCACAACAGATCGACAGACAATCAGCACTACAAATGCCACAGATGGAAGAGAACGAGAGAATTCCATTCACCCTCACTTTCCACCCACACAACAACACAGTCAAAAGCATCATTTTAAAAAATTTCAAATTACTCCAAAACGACCCCGAAACTGGCAGAATTTTTTCACAACCCCCACTAATTTCATTCAAACGTGACAAAAACATAGGCAACTTTCTAGTTACGAGCGCACTGAAATCTGACGATGTACCGGGAACTTTCAAATGCACACGCACACGATGTAACACTTGTCCTTTCATTCACAACGCGGACAAAATAACAGGACCCAAACGATCTATTAAAATCACTGATCGTTTTACATGCACCTCCGTAAATGTTATCTACTGCATAACATGTACTTTTTGCAAAAAGATATACATTGGCGAAACAGGGAGGAGACTGGGCGACCGTTTTTGTGAACATCTCCGAGACGTTGAAAAAAATGACAAAGACGCATCCAAACCAGTCGCGCGCCATTTTAATCTTACTAACCATTCTAAACAACACATGACAATCTGCGGCCTTTCCCTACACCAGGGTAACACAGAAAGCCGTAAAAACCTAGAACAAAAAATCATCTTTCAAATCGGCACTCTCAAACCCCACGGAATCAACGAACGCTTTTCATTCAACTAATCTACATTTGTTTTTCACGTCACCAAATTTCCACCAATAGCGTAGCTCCACCGCTTACTATATAAAACCACACACTACCCACAATTCCTTGATTCGCTCCGACGAAGGGCTAGCGCTCGAAACGTCAGCTATTTGAATCTTTTTACGGTGGTCAATTTACCTTATCGACTCAGTCGATAAAACTAAATTCTCTTATAAAAAACATAGGTCACCGAGTTAGTTTTAAAGATAGATTTAAAAAACTGACTTTTGAGGGGTATCTCTTTGGAGGGTTATAGTTACCATGACAACAGATATGACATCATAAATGGTCTTGAAGGAAACTTTAACAACCATGTCATAAGCTTATCTACAATTTCTTTCAGAGACTAAAACCATAAAATTTTAATGTGTATTGTTCTGACATGTATGTAAGCTGTAAGAAACCCTTTCGAGCCTCCTTAAAACAACAATGAAACACCAATAATAGGAAATCAATGAGCTAGCTCATACCAACTAATGACCTTGCTAAATGCGCGTTATTGGTGCCCGTCGGAAATGTGCAGACGCACGTGAGCATATTTTTCTAAAATGTTAAACGCAAACATTGGTCTGGGTGGGTAGGGTGAGATCATACATGGACTGAAGCGGCTGCAATTTGTGCCTTATATGCTGACATCTGATCTCACCTCTCTGGTCCTCCATAATTCAGCTATGTGCTGAAATGGAGGAAGTGGCACCAGAATTTTTTTTTGTATAATTATGACCTCTATTAAAAGGACACCTCCATTAAGGGGACACTTCTCCTGGTCCTGGCCAACAGAACGCTCATATAATCTTTGTAATTATGACCTCTATTAAAAGGACACCTCCATTAAGGGGACACTTCTCCTGTTCCCGGCCAAAAAAAACGCTCATATAATCTTTGTAATTATCACCTCTATTAAAGGGACACCTCTATTAAGGTCGCCAGGGATACCTGGTCATGAATAAATTCATAAGGCAAACTTTTAGCAGGGGTGTCACTTTGAAAAACGTTATATCGTGAACGTTTGAAAACCGATTTCTCTAAAATTAAACAAAGATATTGGCGAAAATGGAAGTGCATAAGGATTGTTTTTTATTGAAGGGATCGCGCTTTATGGCAATGCTGTAAGCCACTAAAGTTATTTTTTTTAAACATGGTTTTGTGTCCAAGTTTGCTCGAGAAGAATACAAAGCAAGTTGATTTCACCACTCACTGATCCGTCAAAACGTCTATTGTGTCATATCTGACTCTGATTTTTTGATTTCAACTTTAATAAAAAATTATTAGCTTTTAAAGGAGTAAAATTGTCCATGTTAGAATTTGAAGCCTCATATCTTCCCTTTGAAAGCCTAATTAAAAATTTTGAGTCAGATATGACAATCTACAATACACCTACAATGTACAGCTGTAGTTCACCTCCCTGCAGTTTCAACTCATGAAATTCTCTATCCGCGCTGAATTCTTGGACACAAAATTGCTTGTTTTTACGCTTCCAAAGGCTTCCCGAGCAAACACGAATGCAAAAAAATATATATTTATGGTAATTTTGCTTATTTTAATCCACGGGCTATTGTTGACACTTCATGCAGAAAGAACAATGCGTTGAAAAATAGTGTATTCAGACAGCGCTTTGCACGTGCAATTATTGATGCAGAAACATTACAGAGCCTGTTCGTGAATATTTCGCGTATTCTCGGTATCAGCCGTCGCACTTCGTGCATACTCTTTTCATAAATGCATACTGATGAGCAGAACCTGTCCCCTGCGACCTTAAGGGGACACAGTTTCTCCTGGTCCCGAACACAAAACTCTCATATTATCTTTGTAATTATGACCTCTATTAAAAGGACACCTCCATTAAGGGGACACTTCTCCTGGTCCTGGCCAACAAAACGCTCATATAATCTTTGTAATTATCACCTCTATTAAAAGAACACCTCCATTAAGGGGACACTTCTCCTGGTCCTGATGATGCACATGTACCATTAATGGAGGTTCCACTGTATTTACAAACTTTTGTCCTCTTTTGTTACCAGCTTTGTTTTATTTCCTTCAGAATATCGAAACACGGAAGATGGTTTTTGGTATTCTGGGGGTAAAAAGTGATTGATTGCCAAAAAGAAACACACAAGAAAAAAAAAAGGGGGAGCTACTGGGGATGTATGCAAATGCTGGCTAACTTATCCAATTCTCGTGCTCCTGAGCACATGAAACTGCACACAAGCCCAATCAAAATCTGAGTTTTGGATCAAGGCTTATTCTGAATTTTGAATTTGTTATCTGAAGAGTGCATAATTGAACTAAGTAATCAAATCAAATTTGCCATAATATAGTGTTATAACAATGAATTCATTAATTCACTCTAGGCAGGAATGCTTGACTGGTTTTATTTATTTATTTTATTTATTTATTACAGATTCACTCCACTACATTACAAGCAAATAATAAAATAAAATAAGCTAACACTACTATAACCATACTTACACTACTGTAAGCTTACACTACTGTAACCATAATCCTCACCCTATAAAAATGACACACAGCTGTCACTGCACGATACAGCAATGAAGGTCTTAAACCCAGATTTATAATAAGTAATTAACCCCTTTATTGTGTCTCAGGACTTGACCTCAGCCCTGACTAAAAAGATCACATTGAAGACACCACTTGTCAGTTCTCCAATGGACACAGTAACAGGTTTGTCATGAAACAGATTAATTTGTTTTCTTACTAGTAGAACTACTCATGTTTGGGATTTAATGCTTGGACATACAGCTGTACACACAAGCCTACACCCACACCCCAACCGTGGTACAAGGGGGGGTGGTTCCAATGCCCCCCCCCCCCCCCCCCCCCGGTATTTGTGTTGTTACAATATTTTTAGAAAATTAAACATCTAATACATGTAGATAGCCTGCGATGTGCTTTAGAAGAAGGGTAAATATTTTGGGTTATGGTGCTGCGATGTCCTCCAAAGTGGCCGCCATCAGATTTGTAGGGAAGATGCAGAAATTGAAAGTATTTTTTGCCAGACTTGTAAAATATGATAATTTTCTTTATGATTAAACGTTTGGTAGCATGTGATATGTTTTTTTGGAAAATAGGTGAAAAACATGCATTTTCATAAAAAAATGGCTTGACCTCATGCTACTAAATATGATATCATATCATTACCATAGCGACTGATTCTCTCCAAACTTTACCAAAATATTTCTCAAATACAGCTGTAGCTACATGTAGCTGTACTACTTTTTATGTTTTGATGCTGTGACCATGAAATTTTACCAGTGACCATATACTGTACACTTAAAAACTCACCATTTTCTAAATTGTTACTAGTGCCATGTTAATATTTTTTTGGTGGGTATGTGATGTCACAAATTTGGTACCAAAAATGTTATTTTGTATTATAGACCACTGAAAGAGCATGTGATCAATCGTGAATTCCCTGCCATTTTTGAAACTAAAAATAGCAAATTTTATTTACAATATTTACTTTTTACCTTAATTTACATACAAAATAATGTTCTTGCACATGTGGAGTCAAGAAATAATATGTATTATACAATTTATTAACAGATTAGTTAATTAATTGATTAATTCATTAGATCATGAGTTCATTAGGGTGTATGTGTTACAGCAACTTTCAAGTCTTTTCTATTTGGTTTGTCTGTGTGTAACCCCTCACTTACATTCAAACTGTCCTTCTTTTTGCAGAATCACCCATGGCTATTGCAATGGCAGTAAGTAGATTGTACAAGTCATATTGAGTTTGTTTTTATTTTTGTAGTTATAACCCTATAACTCCCAAGAGTGCCAAAGATAAAGAAAAATCCCAAATTTCATTTTGTAAAATATTGAAAAACAAATGGTACCATGCAAAAGTACTGCTGAAGAGGTTTCATTTGAATTGTCACACCATAGGATTTCGTTGACAGACTCAAAAGTTAGAACTACATTACATGTCTCCATAATTGACTTAAGTAGTGTAAGCTGGTTAAGGCTCTGTATGTACATACATGAATGATTGAAATCAATTAAAAGTGCATAAAAAAATTTCTATACCCCACATAAACTTTTTTGTGTATAGTTTTAAAACAGGAAATTATCATTTAAACATCAAAAGCAAATACACTGTACATGTAACTGTAAAAAAGATGGATGTTTTCAAATTAAAAAACAAAGCAACAAAATCATACACTGGCCAGTTAATGTACTGTATTTGATCATCTACAATGTACATTTGTATCATTTTCTTGATCGAATGCCATGGGCATTTATTTAAAACTCGGCCTCACAGACCCTGTGTAACTTTACATCATTTTTCATGATCACATTTTACTGTACACTTGTACATCTTTTATTCATAAATTTCCTGATTTAAAAGCTAAATTGATCAAAATGTTCCTAAACTCTTGATGGAAACAAGAATGAGAAGTCTAAACAAGAATATCCAGTCAATAAACTATAACAAAATTTTTAACCAGAAATTCAAGTGATTTTTCCTGACCATGAACCTTTGTGGTACCTCAAATAAATGCCGTAGGCATTTATTAAAAACTCGACCTTGTCAACCTGGCCCTGGTTATTCAAAAGGTGGATAGAGCTATCCACCTTATGAACAACCAGGGCCTGGCGTTCATTTGAACCCGGCATTTATTCAATAAAATATGGTATGCATGCACTTGTATTAGATTGACGAGTGAATAGTATAACTTACACCTTATTTGATGGTTTGATATTATAAGCGTGGATATTTCACAAGTGGATTTATTATTTGACTGAAATTCTTGTATTTATGATAGCTTGTGTCTTGAAATTGGGATGCTAAGGAGTAATATGTCAATCTACTGAGTAATACATATAGGTAATACAATGGTTTCTAGGGGTATTTGGGATAAATACCTTGAGTGACGAGCCACTTCGGTGAGTGTTATTTGGGACAATTTTGAAATATTACAAGAGGTATTTATCCCAAATTCACTGTAGAAACTATTGTATTATTTGTTTGTACTACAAGGCTGAGAAATTTCACTTTTTGTAACGCTCACAGGTGTGATCATTGATCCACGACCAAAGATTACTTCAACATAATTTCCTTAAAAACAGCGACAACTCGCCATCTCTGCTTCATCTTTTCATTTTAATAGTAATTAGAAACTTTGGTAACTAATTTCCAAGGCACCAAGGAGCTCTAAAACCCACAACAAATCTTCATCTTTGGCAGTCGGTGCTTTAATAGACAAAAAACATCAATAGTACTGCAAGCAAAGTGTCCGACTCCAAGTCAGAGCCATTCTCGACTTTTTCTTACCAACTTTGGTGAATAACTTTTCCATGTGCTTGTCGAGTTGTCTGGCATTGTAGCTAAACATTTACACATTATCCTTTGCTTTTAACCCAGCCTGATTGTATAAGAATATAATAGGTCTTCGTACCTTTTCTCGTGTTGACAATAGTTCTAAACTTTCCTTTAATTACTGTATTTCACTGTTGTCAATTTTGGAAAAGCTATCTGCCATTGTTTCAAAAACAAGATAAAGCCGTCCTTCTTGTAGGTATTTCAAATTAGGTTGAAATACAGCTTGTCTCAGCTAATCAGATTTCAGAAATTTCTTAGCCAGTTGTATAAGCTTGGTAATTTTGTGTTCTCTTTCCCTTACATGTATAAGGTAAAATGACATCACAGTCGAATAATAAATAAACAAGGAGTCAGAGAATTAACTCTGTGTGCAAATTATAGTGCTAAGGTCAACCGCATAAATTTCCCTGTACTGAGCGTTAGCCCTAGTAAGGAAATAAGGGATCACACGAGGGAAAGAAAAAATCTTTGACCTCTGTGGGATTCGAACCCATGACTTCCGGATTAGATCTTCCGTCGCTCTACCGCTTGAGCCATGAGGCCGTACGGGAGCAGATCATGGGTAATAAGGTGGTAATTTGTGGCAATGAGAATGTGAAGGTTACAAATAAATGTTGAGCCATGTAATTATCTGATTCCTTGTTTGTATCATCAGTGCTACGTGGCTCAACATTTATTTGTACCCTTCACATTCTCATTGCCACAAACTACCACCTTATTACCCACGATCTGCTCCCGTACGGCCTCGTGGCTCAAGCGGTAGAGCGACGGAAGATCTAATCTGGAGGTCGTGGGTTTGAATCCCACTGAGGTCAAAGATTTTTTCTTTCACTCGTGTGATCCCTCATTTACTTACTACGGCTAATGCTCAGTACAGGGAAATTTATGGGTTGACCTCAGCACTAATAATAATTTACACACAGAGTTAATTCTCTTATTCCTTGTTTGTATCACCAGTGCTATGTGGCTCAACATTTATTGACTAATAAATAATATTGTTGCTTTTCACCTATTCATCAGCTGAATGGGGGGATCGGTATCCTACATCACAATTGCTCAGTGGAGTTCCAAGCCAATGAAGTGAGAAAAGTCAAGAAGTTCGAACAGGGCTTTATTCTGGATCCATTAGTTCTTAGTCCTGAAAACTGTGTTGGAGACGTCTTGGCTGCAAAAGCCAAACATGGCTTTTCTGGTATTCCCATTACAGGTATTTTTACAAATTTAACTGTCGTATATACATTTTTTTTCAAGCATTAAACAGAGGGATGTTAAAGGGTGGTGTCACAGGGATCTTCACCTTTTTAGGTCAAAACCATGCTACAACACAAAATGATACTTAAACATCAAGAGAAAGAAATCAACCTATTTGTGAAAGAGAAACAAATCAGGATCTGTTGTTGTTTTCATTTTGGATATGAAAATGTGAGAACTTGAAGTAAGTAGCCTGCGTGCAGATGTATCCAATTTGCTTGCTTCCCCACGGAAAATGGACGTCTGTGAAATGCTGTTTCCAGTCCTGTTCACGTATCCTGCTGTTCTCGATTAAAATATTCCATAAATTACCTTGACCGACTTGTGCCGTAAAATGATCTTCACCTAATGTCTCTTGCAATTCATTCATATTCAGTCCTTCTGACCAGAGACACTCGTCAACAGTTAGTACATTTTGTGTTAATTTATTACAAAACTGCACCATTATTTACTGGTTCTGTTAACACAAAAACATTTTTTGGTTTTTGAAATGACACCAAATCCCTGTGACAGCCCTTAGCAAAAACTGTCCCCTGTAAATGCCCTGTGACAACCCTGTAACAGGGTTTTTAAATAACCTGGTAACAAGCCTGAAACAGCTTGTAAATTGGATCAGTTAGCAAGGCTGTTTCTACCAAGTAGCAACCTTGTAACAGCCCTGATATGGTGTGGTCCTTTTGCTAGTGTTATATCCCTGTGGCAGCCCTGTAACAGGCTGTTTACAACCTTGTGCTAGACAGCCCTGTTACAGCTCGTAAATTCGATCAGTTAGCAAGGCTGTTTCTACCCAGTAGCAACCTTGTAACAGCCCTGCTATAGTGCAGTCATGTAGGAACCATACAGTAGCCCTGCAGCAGGCTGTTTACAACCCTAATTCTAGACACCCCTGACTGTGTAGACTAATTATCACAAATATGTTTTTAGTTTATAAATTATCTTTAATGTCATCATGAAAAAAGAAACAGTTACAAACAAAACTTTACAACCATGCATTATATACATATAATTTTGCTTTGAATTTATACACTCTAAAATTGTCATGAAGAAAACAAACTGTCAGAAGTAGTTTTATTATACAATAGATACTTGCAAAAATAATCATAGCTTTTATTAAATTGTTTGTTCGATCCACACTTAGCTGAATTGGACATTGGAGTAGAGGTTTGATAACTTCAGAGTGCCCATGCATGCAAGCTGTTTGAAAGCTTTCATTGTCATCCATGTGGTTTAGCTACAACAAAACAACACATTTGGTTTAAGTTGTATTCTCTCCCCTTTACAAGATCCAGCACATATAAAGCTTCTAAATTAAGATCATACATGTATTTTGAAAACAGGAGACAAATCTCAATTCAGCTAAAAAAATAAGCTTGGATAGATCTATCAAATTTTTATTATTATTATTATCTTCAGTTACATGTAGTTTTGGTCTATCTTGGTGAAACTGTTATTTGTGTGCGGAAAACCAGCTCTTAAAATACCAAAGCTAGAAATGCATGCATTTTCATTTCAAACCCTTGCAAACAGTCAAGAGATCTAAGCAGTATAAACCAAAGCTTATAATTGTGTTGTGTAAGCTGCATGACTGTTTATAAATGTATAGCTTCAGCAAAGATTCATCGTTTCACTTACCTAGCTTTAGAAAGAAAATTATCCATATTTTTGCGGCTAAAAGATTTCTTCCAGCATTTGAATGTCCGCCGATATGTCCGCCAAAAAAATAAACGAACTCACTGAGCCATACAGTGCATGCTCTATAGGCTAAACCTGCTGACGGCTGATTGTTGGCTCACTCTCCTCAGGTTTACTCGGCCAACTGACACGTTTCAAAAGCAATATGGCGGTTGTCGAACATTCTCTCTTTCAAAATCTTTCACATCTCATTAAAAATAGGAACTAGAAATGGCTTAAACAAGTCCAAGGGTAAATTGAAGAGATATTCTTCTTGTAAAGGTTTGGATTAAATGGATTTTTACTGTAAAATTGAAGTACACTAGATGATTGTAACAGGATCAGAATGAATAATTAATACTAACAACTAAAGACAAGACTTGAGACTGGGATGGGGCAAAAGTTTCTGGATCTTTATTAACTAAGGGAAAGCGAGCGAACCAGAAATTAGAACCCCCCCCTTGGGATGGGGGGGAGGGGAAAGGCTGTTCGCTCGATTACAGATATCAAATTGACAGCTGATACTCTACAATCTTAATTAAACCTTTTGACAAGTCAAAACAAACAAATTAATACTAACAACTAAAGACAAGACTTGAGACTGGGATGGGGCAAAAGTTTCTGGATCTTTATTAACTAAGGGAAAGCGAGCGAACCAGAAATTAGAACCCCAAACCCGAAGACTTTATTATATAATATTAATAAGAATTACAATTGTTATGTGTTTGATGAACTAGCGATTTGCTAGGTTAGTGGTGATGGCGTTCAAAAGGGCTAGTTTTTTGGAGGATGATAAAGTGAGATAAACTAAGTATGCATCACTTTTCCAATCTCCTTGAGCCTTGATGAACTCGGTGGGAGCTCCACAATTGAAGGCGAAGGTGGCACCCCCTTTTCTGAAACTGCGCGAAGAAAAATGCGAGGGATCCTCGCCAATTGACGAAACACAACGCTTGAGAAACAAATTGAAATGCCGGGCTAAAACGGGTGTGAAACTAGAACCGTGTGGTGCTAAGAAAACCGGAGAGTCGGCAGATGCAGGAACCATAGTAAAATAAGTCGTGAGCGCGGATACCGGACACAAAATGGAGTTGGGGATAACTGGAAGTGGTATCTCCAAGATCCTTTGCTTGAACTGAATAGTTTTTGTCTTAAAAACTTGAAGATAAGCACCAGAGGCTGTGAAAGTAATATCCCTACGACGAAGGAAGAAACTGGTGCTAGAATGGACTTCAGACAAAGTGTACGGAACCAAATTGGAGATTCTAAGAAATGAGAAAAATGCGACCAGAAAAGCTGCACGCATACAGGCATGAAAAACGTTGCGTGGCTGAAATGAGTGAAAAATGCGTAATAAAATACCTATAGTGATAGGAAATGTGTGAGAAACACGATCACCCATCACGCGCCTTAATCCTCGCTGTGTCAGAAAACAGTCGTAATCGGACATGAAAGACAGATCGGCGCCTAAAACGTTGTTGATGTGCTTCAAAATGTTTATATAAGTGAGGAGTGACTGATACGATGCTAATGAGTTGGAAAGAAAAACTAGATAAGCTAAGAAAACGTCTTTGGATACAGGAAACGGACTAAACTGATAATGAGCGCAAAAATTTAGATAAGCTTGCAACTGGCTGCGCATATTGCGTTTCGTCAATTCTTGAAAGGCAAATCGCTGGACATGATACGCGTAATTAACTAACGTTTGAGAGCGATCTGCAATAAGAAAAAGAAAAAAAAATTGCATTAAAGAAGGAAAAAACTGAATAGAGTGTCTTGTAAAGAGATCTCTACGAGTTCATGGGTGACCGCATAACTGTCAACAAATTGTCTAGCTGAAAAATCCGAGTTGTAGCGGCTGAGCGAATCAGCAATAGAGTTCTCTTTGCTTGGTACGTGATGAACAACTAAAGAAATATTGTTAACAGCAAGGATCAGCCAGAGTTCGCGTAAACAGCACTGCATGTGAACATTGGACGATGACTTGTTGTTAATCGCAGCGATGCAGGCGGTGTTGTCAGAGTAAAGTTCAACGTTTAGTCCTTGAAGACGTGTGG
The DNA here is from genome assembly GCA_024195265.1 of Dendrophyllia cribrosa. Taxonomy (NCBI): domain Eukaryota; kingdom Metazoa; phylum Cnidaria; class Anthozoa; order Scleractinia; family Dendrophylliidae; genus Dendrophyllia; species Dendrophyllia cribrosa. Next base: position 31,492,035 of record JAJLRJ010000005.1, on the reverse strand, counting down.
CCCAGAGTTTTACCGTCACAACAACAGTCAAAAGTTCCAATACATTGATGTGCATTTTTAAATCCAAAATGGCAGGAGGAAAGCTGCCCTTGAAATACTCGCCGAAACATACCGCGTCACAACCTGACAGACAGGCATCACAGGCAAAAGGATTTGGATTTGCGATCGTGACATTGGATGGGATGACAGACACGCCATTGTAATGCTGCAACAGATAAAGCCACCACGCGATATCGGCATGCATGTCGTCAGTAATCTGCCGCGCAGAACTTCGAGAGTTTATATCACGCAAGGCATTGAGCAAACGACACATATAAACACGACCCGGGCGGACGCAAGCAGAAACATATGACAATTTTCCCAGCAAAGATTGTAAGGCATGCTTCGTGTAGGTAGATTTCTCTAGCCACTGATTTAATTCGGCATTAAGTTCGTCAAGGCAAAATTGAGGGACGGTCAGAGTCATTGCAGAGGTGTCTATTTCAACCCCTAAACATACCATGCGATGACACGGGGGTACATCTTTGGCAGCCGATGCTAGTAAACCCAACTCGTTGAATAAAGTATTCATCCTTTGGAAAGCAGAATGAGAGTGACCGGGTTTACACGCTCCGTAAAAATCGTCGATATACACGTCCACCAAAATTCCCATAGTGTTAAGAATGTACACAACGCTTTGGGTAGTGCGTTGGCAAGCTAATGTTGCTGATCGAAGGCCAAACGGAAAAACTGAATGAAAATAAAATTGCCCATCAACTTGGAAACCCAGAAGGTGGTAATCGCCTGGATCTACAGCAATCTGGCAATAAGCGCGACTTAGGTCTTTTTTAAAGACGTGGCAACCACTGCCTTCCCTGTTTACAAATTCCCGGGTAAGCGGAGCCTGAACGGTTCATTGAGATAGGAGTCTTTGGCGATCCCATCGTTGACAGAGAAACCTTCAGGAAAACTTAAATCGTGAACGACTCTGAGTTCGTTGGAGTCACGCTTTGGAACGCACAGAAGCGGTGAGATGACACAATCAGTGTCAAAGGGGTTGGATGTGAAGGGTCCGCAAATAGAACGATGAACAAGTTCTTTATGGACATAGGATCTCAGGAAAACGCTATTCTTGGCGGCATAAGGATGATTGGAAAAGGTAGAGGACGGTAGAGACCCCACGTAGTTAATCGGCCAGCCGTAACGAAGAAAATCAACAATAATTCTGTCTTGGTAATGTTCGAGGTAAAAATCAAACTTTGCTAAATTGAAGTTAGTCTGGATTGGAATTCGTGCACCTGAAAAATTAGGGGCATGCACGGCTCTGACGGCATTCGCCAAAGCAATGGCATTGTCTAGTCAGTTTTTGTCTTCTGGTTTAGGCGTGCCGGTAAAATTACTAGGAATTGGGAAACGACGTTTCGCACACTGTAGCATTGCGTGGTCTGCATGGCAAACGCGACAACGGTGAATGCCCTTGTAAGTCGCTTCTGTTGGGGAGCAATTGCACTTGCCTGTGTAATTCCATTCTTTGCAATAGGTGTCTTTCTTGCTGTTGCGCCCTTGAGAAGACGTGGTTGAAACACGAGGAGTGGTGGGAGCTGAAGGCAGATCGGCGTGGGTGAAGAAGGTTTGTGCCCGATCCTTTATCTGATCAAAATGTAGGAAAGACAAACGCCCGGCTTCAACCGCTGTATTGATTGAAAGGTGGAAATTCCGTACGCTGTTCCATGAATAAGTGGCAGCATGCTCCATGAGCAGTTTGAGATACGCTAAATAGCGCTGTTGCGCGGACTCTGGCTGACTATTTAAGAATTCGAGAAAGCCACCCACAAACTCAGAAATCTCGAGTTTGTCGTAGTCGATCTTACCTTTTGCGGAGAAAAGGTAATCATTAGGCAAGAGGGAAGGATGTTTGCGCTCTTTTTTGTCTTTGGCCCGCAGGTCTTTGAGAGTGGGGACACTTCCACCCTCTGCCAGTACTTCTTGGGTTGGTAGTCTAAGAGGCGTGGAGGCAAGAATATTGTCAAGAGGTGACGGCACTTCTTCCTTTATCGTACTGATGGCTTGCGAGGGTTTAACACTTGGGCTTAGCTTCGCCAGCTCTAACTGCGCCCTCGTAATTTCCAACTGCATCTGTAGATTGCCGTGCTTGAGGTGCTCCAGTTGGATTTGCTTGTCTAGCGACAAAGGTTGATGTTCTGCTGGGGTCGTTTTCTCTTGTTGCATGCTTTTCTTTGACTTCGTGCTTGTGGATTTTTGTTGACCTTCTGTTGCACGAGGTAGAGATGGAAAAGGATCCTCGAGGTAGCCCGATAGATTTTCGAGAGCCGGGCCTGTGAAGTAATCGTCGGATATGGGCATCTTGGATTTTCGTGAGCGTGTACCCATGTTGTTGTTGCAGCAATAAATTTGAAAGACCAGAAAGGCTGCTCGCTCGATTACAGAATGATAGCTTAGTACAAAGTTCACAGAATTAAAGGTACAATAGACAAAGACTGATTCATGCGCGAGGTTACAGATATCAAATTGACAGCTGATACTCTAATTAAACCTTTTGACAAGTCAAAACAAACACATTAATACAAGATTGTTGACTGCATGTACATATCATGTAAGCTAGAGCTTGCAAGCTATAAATCAGGCTAAATATCTTCTTCTGTTTATGTTTGAGCTTAGCAAAAGGTTAAGGTGGCTGAACACAGTTTGCGCGCGCTCTTCAATTTCAGCTGCTTACGTGAGTCAGCGCGCGCAAAGTTTTGAGAAAAACAAACGTGGCGCCTATCCAGCAATCATTTTATTTTGCTCAGCGTGGATCGCGAAAGTGTTGTTTTTCGTCTTAAAATGAAACAATTTGTTGTTTGTAAAAATGTTTGTTGAATCAATAGATAATATATAGAACCACTGAAGAAATACACTGCCTTTTTGGTCGTTTTTGTCTTTGGATCGAGAACCCAGCCAAATGCAACGCATGCGCAGTTGACCAAAAAATTGTGACCGGATGTTTTAGCGACTTTCCTCGGAAACGTGCTGATTTCTACGGAACCACTCATTAGAATTTCACGAAATTTGGCACAATGATAGTTCCGAATATGGCGAACTCAACTGCCACCAAAAATTTGAAATCTAACAGAGGAGATTTTTACAAAACGCAAACATATTAAACAACAAATTACGGAAGATCCCTCTGTCAAAATTACATGAGACTAGTGTTAACATGCGAATATTTTTACGAGTTTACTAGAGACAAATGGTGGACAAAATCTAATGACTAGATTTTCTGAAAATAAACGAAACCAAATATTGCAGGCTGATTTCCAATCCACCGTGTTGCCATGGCAACACCCTAAAAGCTCAACAAAAATATCAAAATATAAAGCTTGTTGCTTAATCTTATGCCTCGCCAATTTTGGGCACCCAGTCGTAAGTGGTTTTAAAATGACAATGAATGATGCATAGGTGAAGTGAAACTGTGTTCAGCCACCTTAACTGCGTTTCTGAAATTAGAGGCTATTGGTAAAGAAACTGCTATCCTAATAATTATGGAAACTCAGTGAAACCCTGAATCAGAAAAGTAAGAATATTTTTTGTCAATGTTATTTGAATTGTCTAGACATTTTATAGGTGCAAAAACTCACATTTTGTATATACTTTTTGTATATGTTGTAGTTCAATTTGACTTGTGGTACAATTTGAATCTGAACCAGTACAATATGTTTTGAACCAGACTTTTGGTACAATTTGGTTTTGAACCAGTACACAATGGGTCTGTTCACTTCATAGGTTATCAAACAGCAGGATGATTATTTAGGATGATGAAGAAAGTATTATTAAGCGCTGAATTTAGTGATTAGGGTTAAGCACTTATTTGAAACGGTTAGGTTTTAGGGAAGGTTACATTGACTTAGTTGATGGGGAAAGTTGTCCTTAAATCAGGATTTACCTAATTTCAGATTTCTGGGTTTCAGGACAACCCTTAGCTTGTGATTGATGTTCATGGAATAGTCAAGTTGCTCATTAGAGGCCACAAAGTGATATGAAGAAAAAAATATTTATTTATACTTTCTCACTGTTTACATTCTGTAGATTGTGATATTCTAATTTAGTTTAATTAAATGTAGGTGTTCATAATAAAAATTCAAGTTTCTCGATAATGTTGTCCTTTTGTTCTTTTTTCTTTCCTTGACAGTAAACATGAGATTTATAATAGTCCATTTGCCTTTTGGCAGGCTGTTGTGAAAGATATTTCAGTTTTATAGTCTAGTTGTACATTAGTGGCTGTACAGGAATACAGTCGTGATGGAGAAATAAGTGTTTTTATTTTCCCATATTTAGTGACTATTTGGACACAGCCAGTTTCTTCTATTGAAAGTATTTTTCCCAGTAACATGTTGGGGTGTAGGGGGTTGGTTTTATCTACTTTGTCAATTTTCACAGCTACCATATCTGATATTTTAAACTTGGGTTTTTGCTTTTGTTGTTTTCGTTTTGTCTGCTCCACCATATCAGCGTTGTATTTTGTTTGGTTTTCTGTTATTTTTTGTCTTTTTCTTGGTGTCTCTTCAATGCCTTCTTGGTCACAGTTTTCTCCTTCCTCTGATTGGTTTTGTGTACTCTCTTCTGTGCTTGGAATCTTCTCGCGGTGAGGTTTAATTCCATATACAGCTTCATATGGGGTTAGCTTTATTGCTCGATGATATGAAATGTTTCTTGTGTATGACGCCTCTCTTGTGTAGTTGCACCATTTTTTGATGTTCTTGTCTGCAGTGCTAATAATGAGTGATCTCATGTCCTGCTTCCATGACCTGTTACTTCTCTCAGTTAGTCCCTGAGTAGTGGGTGTGCGTGGTGCTCCATGTGATAGTGTTATGTTGTTTTCCTGACAAAATTGGTTCATTTTGTGGTTTTTGAACTCTTTTCCATTGTCAGTTATTATTTTTCTTGGAAATCTGTATGTGTAGCAGTAATTCGTGAGATTGGACAATACTTCATCGGCCGTTTTTTGATGTAGGGGTACAACCGTTATGTATTTGGTGTGGTGATCGATAATGTTCATTGCCCAAGTGTGAGTTTTCGAACAATCACAGGGGCAATTTCGGAAGTCCATTAAATCGATCTCAATTATTGCGAGGAATTCAGGTGATTGGAGTGGCTTCGTGACCAACTTAACTCGACTTGTAATGCTCTTTTGTTCTTCGTGAATTGGGCACAAACTTACGAATAGGTTGACAACTCGTACATTCACTTCAGAGTAATTTTCATTAATCCACCTGGATGTTATTTGCCTGCCTCTATGAAGCGTTCTTTGATGAGCTAAAGTCAAAACATCATACAGTTCACTCTTGGGGACCACAAGTTTTTGGTCGCTGGTTTTGATTTTCCCGTCATGATATGTCCATTTCTTTCTTTGGAGTGTACGTGTTGTTGCTTGCGAAGTAGATGAGTCGCTGTGTTTCTCGGATTCACCTTTTAAGAATTCTTTGGCTTCGTTGTAAAATTGGTCTTCAATGAACAGTGTTATTAGAGAATCTTTCCTTTTCTTGTTTTGTTTCAAGGTATTTAGTTCTTTGTAGAAAATTTCTTTTGTTACACATTCCATATTCGCTTGACGATGTCAAGAACATGTGCTAGAACTTTGAAGTCCGAAAAAGGTATTAGTACGCATGTACGAATAATTAAATAAATTAAAACTTTGGCCGAGGTGACCTGGGGTCTAATAAGTAATGGTATTAAGAAATATGGGGATATTTTCAACTGATGTTCTGGTGGTCAAGTGGACAAGAAGGTGGACTACTGATCCATAGGTTGGTGGTTCGATTCCGGGTAAGTGCCATGTTTAAAAAAGAAAAAAAGGAAAGTAGAGTCAGGGGGGATAATGGGTAGTTGTTGAACTAGTTAGGGGGAAGGGTTAGAAGTGGTCAGGGGGTAGGGTAGGAAGTGTTCAGGGGGATAGGGTAAGGTAAGAGGTGGTCAGGGGGGTGTAGGGTAAGAAGTAGGGGGGGGGATTTTCCTTTTTTGTTTGTGTGCTATTCTTTTTAGACCCCCCTAAAAAACCAAGCCCCTATTTTTTAACCACACCCCATAAAATGAAATCCCTTTTTAGACAGTTGATAAACCAAACCAGTTCAAAACATATTGTACTGGTTCAGATTCAAATTGTACCAAAAGTCAAATTGAACTACAACATATACAACAAATGCCAGAACAATGATGAGGCTAATATAATGGATGGTTTAGGGTGTATACTTTTTTTTGTGTGTTAATTTCTCTCTTGCGTGATTTCAAGCACATATGCGGCAAGGTAAGAATGTTGTCACAATGTTTGACAATAGCAGACCTGTTTATATTTTTCGAATATACCTTGTTTTATTCTCTAACTGGCAAGCATTATATTATTACATTGTATCCTGTATTAAATAGAAATATTAAAAATATATAATTTATATATATAACTTAAGCCTTAAGCTATAATTACACCATGCTTTAACCATCTTCATTGCTGAATGTATAACTTCACAGGCTGGCCATATCCCTGTTTTTGTTACATATATAACTTCACAGCCATGTTATAACCCTGTTATTGCTGGGTGTATTCTTCACAGCCCTGCTACAACTCTGTGATTGTTGGGCGTTTAACTTCACATCCATGCTACACCCCAGTTTTTGTTCCATGAATAATTTCACAGCCCTGCTACAACCCTGTTCTGTTGTGCATGTATAACTTGACATCCCTGTCACAGCCCAGTTTAATGCTCGCCAGTATATGTTGTGGCCCTGCCACAACCAGTTTATAGCCTTGTCAGTAGTTAAACAGGGCTGGAAATGGGCTTTTACAGGGATCTCACAGGGTTTCTACAGGGTAGTCTCTTTCTTAAGGGAGTGTTCCTTTAACACTGTGCAATAAACACAAGCACAATGTTTCGTAAAGTATGCATGCACATTCAGTGCTTTTAAACTCCAATCACCTTTGCATGACAAGGTACACTGTATATGGAGCGGATGTGGTGGATGCTGGTTGTGTGCACTTATGCTCTATTGGTTGTGTTTATGCTTGCATTCTCATCAGTTTATTACTATATATACATACCAGTTTACATAATTATGTTTATTTTGCTTACAGTACAAGGTATATATTTATGTTTGTACTTACATACAGTACAGATGTATGCTTATGTTTGTGTTGTGTTCCTCTATAGAAAATGGTCAGATGGGAGGAATCTTGGTTGGCATTATCACATCACGAGATATTGACTTTGCACATGAACCTGACATGTCAAGGCCCATAAAGGAGGTAAGGAACCCAGAAACCTGTGCAACAACATCGACTTCCTAGTTAATAACAAATACATGATTTTATTTCATACGCACTGAGAGTTTCTGATGCAATTGGGTGCATGAAAACCCCATTTGGAAATGTTTTCAACCAATCACAATGACAAAACGAGTTTCTTTCACTTGAGAAAATCATTTCGTCCAATCTCAAAGCAGCTTCAAAACATATCACTATTTTCAAAGCTGGCTGCACTGCTGTTGGCACTAGCCTTTTTATTCACATAAAAATTAAAATGCTTGGTCTCGAAAACTGTTAAAAGTTGAACAAATCTTCTGTTACTGAAAGCACAAGTTATGTCTAAAGGTTCTAGAAGATTTATCCCTTTGCTTAAGCTAAAGCGCATTGAAGATTGCATCCAAGAACAGCAGAACAAAATGTCTTGAGCCAAAACTCAAAGAGAGTTATATCGTTATTAAAAACAAAGAGTTCAAGCAACTGAAATGTTTGGAAGCTCGGTGAGGCAAACAAAAATTAGAAGGCAAAGAGAATAAGTGAAGGCGAAGGCGAAGACGAAGTTTAAAGTCACGAGAGGGCAAACTTTCTTTATGAAAACAATTTACTGGGATTTTCAAATAATATTAATAATAACTGGAAACAAATTCCCAACTTAAGACTAAACAGCAGGAAGCAGCATCTACCGGTATTTTTGGCAGTCCTCCATTTTATGAGTTATTTGCTGAAAGAGATTGTGGATTGATATACAGTTAGGCATGCGATTTAATGAATTTGAACAGTAATATATTTTATGTACTAAGCTATTTGTTCTGTTTGAGACTTTGCCGGGCAAAATAACTTGAGCTCAAATGTCCAAAGCTGTACATGTGTTCATTGGCAATAAAATATTGATTCCTGAGCAGAAAAATTAAGTAATGCTCCACATAAGAACGATCGCAAACTTCATTGTTCTGCGGCATTGGCTCTTTCTTACATAGAATATCTTTGATTTCAAGAATAGAGGAGGAACTGATGGTTAATAATTATATTTCATTATAAAAATAAAGAAAATCCATTTGTGTCAGATAAATTTTAGGAAATGTTCGTGCTTAACCAATCAGAATAGCAGAAGACAATAGCTAATAATTTTGCTTCTTTGATGAAGTTCCCCAAATACAATATCTTTTAAAAATTGCTTGTTGTGCGATTGGGTCTCAAATTACTTGAAACCTTAAAAAAATTAGACAAAATGCACCTTGAACCTTAACTTTTTAGCAGTTTTTGAGTCTGGGCCAATGAGATCACTAGTTGTAACAATGAAAAAAGTTGACATTCCATCATGCATTGCCGTTCAGCGCTATCCTTCTTATGCGGATCATTACTTAATCTCAATATGCATAAAATAAACAAATTACAGCATGGGAAGTGCTCTGTAAGGTTTTTTAAGCACTCATTGGTTTGTATCATGAGTTTACATTCATCTGTTTTACATGTACAGTGTACAGTATCTGTATGAATATTTTTTTTTCTTACATGTATATTCAGTTATGAGAATGAATTTAGCAAAGGTGTGATATCCAATAGTAAATTTTGACCATACATGTATAATTTTCGTTTTTGGTTTGGAAATTTTTGAACCAGTTTGATTATTTATTTTACCTGTTGTATTTTGCATCAGTGATGTTTAAGAGGACATAAACCCATACAAAGGTATGTTATATATTCCATCCACTACAGGTAATGACACCTCGGGAAAACTTGGTTGTTGCTAAAGATGGTGTGACACTTCAAGAAGCCAATAGCATCTTGCAAAGGAGCAAAAAAGGTTATAATTTTGACCTGTTTGCATTAATATACAATAAATAATATTTTCTTGGCTGTTGATAATTTCAATTAAGGCATTTTCAAACCCTTTCAATCCTCTATTTAGCCCCCCCCCAGTGGGCTTATTGATTTTAAGCATGTTTGAGAGGGGAGGGGGGCTTATTATAATTTAGCAAAACACAGTCTCATGCAAGTTTCCTGCACATGGATACACATGTACTTTGTAAATATACCTAATTCAATAAAGGTTGCTCTGGCAATTGGTCATTGGTAATTGGGCATTGGCATTTGGGCATACGGAACACAATGCAATGCTTTGCTTGAGTGACCGCCAAACAATAGCTTCCCAATACCCAATTACCAATGACCAAAGCAACCTTTATTGAATTAGGTATATGTGTCAATGTATACATAACTTTGATTGAACAATGAAGTGTTATACATTCATGATTACTGTAATAACGATTATTTTAGTACAAGTACCGGTACCCCAAAGCTCGCAAGTATTGTATGTGAATTTGTGCCTGGATTGGTTTACAAAAAATGTACCAGTAATACAGTCTAGTAAAAGAGTGAAGGGGGGAGCTTAATAAGTTTTTTTGTTCCAAAAAAGGGTGGGGGTGGGGGTCTTATTGGAGAGAGGGACTTAATAGAGGATTTATGGGAACATTCTGTAAGTCAACCCTTTTAAAGTGGACACTACTGTATGCTGTAAGGCAGACATGGTTGCCTGATCCCAGCAAAATTTGAATTGCAGTTAATTCCTAGTTTAATTGCATTGTGTTTGCCTTGCAGCATACAGTGATGCCCACTTTTAGAGGGTTGGCTTTTGTGCTTTGTACTTGTCCTTTATTTCAAATGCAGTACTATGTTTTTGCTGTGTATTTCAGGAAAGCTGCCCATTGTCAATGAGAAAGGAGAGTTAGTTTCTTTGATTGCAAGGACGGATCTTAAGAAGAACAGGAATTTTCCACTGGCCTCTAAAGATGCTAACAAGCAGCTTTTAGGTATGCCAGCAATTGCCAGGTTTTACGTTTTAATCATTAGTGGTCAACCTGTGGTGATGCTGAGGATTCCTCCAGTTCAGAATTCTTAATTCTTTGTTTTTTGCCTGACATCAACATTCTAAAACCTAAACAGCTTTATTTTAGGTAGGTAGGTAAACTTTATTTAACCACATATCGCAAATGTGCCGAGGCTCGTATAAATGCCAAACACACATCCCTTCTTTTCACCTGTTCTTCATAATTATCAGCAAAAGCAATAATTTATTGTCCTGCTAAGTGTTTTGTTAATAGTAACATAACATTGCTTTGAAGATACAGTGTATCGCATTATAAAATTGTTTCTACAATAAGAAAATTTGTTACTGAAAGAAGTTTTATTCATGTCAGGCCTTGGTTGAAAAGTAGGTGCATGTACATTAATGATAACTATCGGTACATGTGTCAGATAAAATTGACTTATTAACATCCCAAATAAACTTTTACAATGGTTGCAGTTTATCCACTGGAAATGGATCTCTTGGTTTTTGTCACAGTCATCTTCAATTATGTTCTCATTTTCATCTACAGTGGGTGCGGCCATTGGCACTAGAGAGGAAGATAAACAGAGATTAGAGGCTTTGGTTCAGAATGGATTGGATGTTGTTGTTATTGATTCTTCTCAAGGAAATTCTGTCTTTCAGTTAGATTTGATCAGGTGAACAATCATTATCACTGACATTTACTACAGCTACTGCACCTGTTATAAAGCGCATTAATGATGTAAAATGGTAAAATATGATACTCAGATGCCCAGACTCCACCTTGTTTCAAAATTCGAACCAGAGGCTTTACTCTCACTCAGCCTGTTACAGGTGTCAGGTAGTGGGGAGCAAAGGATACAATGTAGGTCACATGCAGGTGTTGATTCCCAGCCCCACAATCTGAGTACCTGGAACAGGGTAACTTTCACTGCATTCAAAGCCCGGTACTCGGTATCCAAGCCAAGTCTACTAAACAAGCTTCAATTAATACTCTAAAACTAGCTATCAGTGCTGATATATTTCTATTTTTTAAACAGGAAATTTCACATTAGTGAGTTCTGTAAAATTTGAAATTCCAGCTAAAAGCCCAATATTCTAGTTTAAATTAGGTTAACTGAGTAGTGTTAAAATTTTCTGAAAATTTGATTGAAATCTATAACTCGATCAGCCAAGTGATGATAACTATGGTCAGAGCTGATTTATTATTACCTTCATTCTGTGAAGGAATGTTTAACCAGAGTTCAAACACTGTGGTTTGAAATCTTGATGGTCACTTTACTCCATGGGTCTCCATTGTAAAATCAAACCAAGAGAAACTTGCACTTGACACATGACAGGTGTCCAGAGGACAGACGCCCTGTAATGAAGATGCAAACAACAATCTGTGTTAAACTGATGCACTCTTTAGTAATCTGATGGCTGATGTAATACATACTACTAAGACAATATTACAACATTCTCAGTCTGTGTCAGTTTGTGGTACTGGTTTTAAAGTGTAATACACTTGAATATTTTGCCTGTTCTCTTACCCATATACAGTAAAATGATGCAACAGTGGAATAGTAATAATTAAGTGCAATATTGTAAACTTTTTATTTCTTCCATTTCCAGTCACTTTGGGAATCCGTTCCCATTATCTGTTTCCCCATCTCCCATAGTTCCTTCCCCCATTCTTCTGGCAGCCATCCCCTTATACCACTCCACAATCAGCTGCTCTTGCTTGCATGTGTATTATATCATTTTTTTAAAATTTAACTTTAATCAGTTACATCAAGGAGCGGCACCCAGATCTCCAAGTTGTTGGTGGTAATGTTGTGACTGCAGCACAGGCAAAGAACCTTATTGATGCAGGAGTTGATGCCTTGCGGGTTGGAATGGGTGCTGGCTCTATATGCATCACACAAGAGGTCATGGCAGTGGGTAGGCCACAGGGAACTGCTGTGTTCAAGGTGGCAGAGTATGCTAGACGGTTTGGGGTCCCTGTGATTGCTGATGGTGGTATTCAGAATGTGGGACATATTTCCAAGGCTCTCAGTTTAGGAGCTTCAACTGGTAGGATATTTAAATTAGTCACTTCTTCTGAAAATGTAAAAAAGGCTTTAATTAGTGTGGAAAATTGTGCCATCTACAGCATAACAAGGGCGTAGCTTCATGTACCTGTACGCACATACGTACGTGCGTACCTGGAAAAGTCGAAAAAAAAGAAAGATTTGGGACTTGAGGGTGGGGGAGGAGGCAGAGGGAGTGTTTGAAAACAGTGATTGTGCATACCTCTGAAAAAGTCCTGGCTACGCCCCTGCATATTAGCTCTCTTTTAATTTGCCACACAATCTTCCCTGAAGATGCTGTATAAGTTTATATTTTTGCATCCTATCTTAAGGCCTGTTTCTGGTTTTATTACATGCCGAACCCTAAGGACTGGTGGTGGTTTAGAACTATACTATTAGCCTGGAAGTAGATAAATTATTACCACATAATGTCATTGCAGCCCTGAATTAATGAAGGCGACTTGTCACACCACAGAAATAAACAGTGCATGGCTGCCATAATTGTCTTTTCACTTAACAGAATATTCTAGGTGACTGAAAATTACAGGTTTATTAAGCTTTCATAACTTTTCATTTTTTTGCTGATAGTGGACATTGTTAGTAATAGATAAAATATGAGTGGCAGAACTGTTTGGAAGCCATTGTAAATATCCATCTACTGGCTTTGCTTTGAATTCTTCATTAATTTTCTTATGTACTTGCTTGAAGGCCGGTATCACTACTCGTAGAGTTCTTGTTCTCTCGGAAAAGTAGCCATCTACGAAATTGAACACTTGTTATGAGAACCCTCTGTCCTGCTGACAGCATAGTTTTACTTTACAGTTATGATGGGATCTTTGTTAGCTGGTACAACAGAGGCCCCAGGAGAGTATTTCTTTGCAGATGGTGTGAGGCTAAAGAAATACAGAGGTAAGGCCAGTGGTTTTCTTACAAATTTTTATTGTTGTCACCAAGCCAAAAAACAGTGAGTCCCATCTTAATACTGCTGCCCTTTTAATAAGCTCTGATGGCCAACAAAATGTTTCTGCTTTTTTAAATACCTGTCGAAATAATGTGATATGAGCATCCTGATGCACAGAGAAACATCAGGAAAACAAGACTCGTAATATTACCTTTTTACATTAATTTTGTATTTTTGGCCTGCAGTAACATGGCTCCTGCTGTTTCAGTCACCCTGCCACAAAGCTTGTTTAGTTTTATTTTCTTTTGTTTTGTGAGTGTTTTCTTTATCAACTGTGTTTCATGACAAAGCTGATAAAAATTAAAATAAAATAAATCTTGAGTGATTAAAGTGTATCTGCATGTTCATTTCAGGAATGGGGTCATTAAGTGCAATGGAACACAAAGGAGGAGCACAAAGATACTTCAGGTAATTCATTGCAGAGTGGTTGGCAGTCCAGAGTTGACAGGCCTCATATAGATTAGATGATGTTGTTGAGATATTTCTAGGGTAGGATAACTTGACAACCAAGAGCAATGTGTCATACAACTTGAAGACTACATTTCCAGTTCACCTTTTGCTTCATTTAATAAGTTCAGAAAGGATAGTAATTCTCTCAAGGAAATTGATATATGTCTTCTAATTAAAAATAGCATTAGAATGCTGAAACTCAATCTAACAGTACCCTTGTCTTCAATAGTCAATAGCTTAATAGTCAATTCTCAGACAATAATAGATTTACTTCAGAAATCCCTGATTTACATGTACATTTACATTTACATTTACATTTGCATGCAGCAGCACTCAAATGGAGTTACCATTAAACTGATTTTTTAATAGTGAACATGACAAAGTAAAAGTCGCTCAAGGAGTGTCGGGATCAGTTGCAGACAAGGGCTCCATTCACCGATTTTCACCTTACCTATGCACTGGGATTCAACATGGCTGCCAAGACTTGGGAGCAAAAAGTCTCACTCAGCTGAGGTTAGTATTAGAAGAAAATAAGAGTATAATGATGACCTTTGTAGCCTGCGTGACAGGGGAAATTCGAGTGCCTATTCTTCCTCTCCTTTCACTGTGTGTTTATATCACCAAGGTTTCTAATAGTCATGATGTACTAGTGCCTATCACCCCTAGAAAGTTATTTTTAGAATCAACTCTATGTACATTGAAAAGTTGAATGGTAACATATTTTTGGTTTTGAACGTCGCGTTTGTGAGTTATAGAGATTTGAATTTACAAAATGCTAACTAGATGACGTCAACCCGGGAATTTACCATTATTTCTACACCAATTTACAATGCGCAGTTTGCAGCTTGAGGATAATTAATTTGATAAATACTAAAAATAAACTGTGGATAGTCGATTGATTCGTAAAAAACGTTACTTGGAGGTGAAAACAAGTCGTTGTATAATAAATGATTCCCGGGTTGACGTCATCTAATTAGCATTTTGTAAATTCAAATCTCTATAACTCACAAACGCGACGTTCAAACGAGAAATATTTTACCATTCAACTATTTAATGTACATAGAGTTGGTTCTGAAAATAACTTTCTAGGGGTGATAGGCACTTTAGCATTGACTTGCCTTGTTCAAATCTTTTTTAGCATAGCATGGCTCATTGTTAATTTGTGATTTGTAGGTCACTTATCATTGGTAATAAAATCAAAGCTGTTGTCAATCTCTCAGGAGACACTCCCCTATAATAATAATCATTTAAGCTATTTTCTGGTAGGTATGTCCAGCCCAACAGGTGTGGTTTTCTAGCTCGTTTGGTCTGAAAATGGGGATAGAATTTGACAATTTTTGTATTCCAGTTGAAAACAGGCACAGATTTTTCCATTTTGGCTTGAAAATTGAGGAAATTTTTATGGGTGGGTCTCAAAATGGGTAGGGAAAAAAGGTCTGAAAATGGGTTTTGATTCGAAGGAGCTGCTTTACATCCCTACCCCCACCCTAACCCTTCAAAAAGTCACCACAAAATTTATAAGCCCAAAAAAAGTCCTGACCACCAATTTCAAACTCTCCAAAAGACTTTGCACCTCCCTGTCACTTTTATACCATGTATCCCCCCCCCCCCCCCCCCCCCCCCCCCCCCCCCCCCCCTTGGGGTTACAATCTTTCTGACCTGAACCTGTGGCCAGTTGCTTGGGATGAATTTCTTTTATTGACCAGTGGCTAGCTCTAAGTGTCATCTTATATAGAATGTGGAAGATTGTAATCTTGCAAAGTCTGGACATGTTACTGGTGTTTGTGCACCGGGTAAACTTTGTTATGTTATGACCCAACAGGTTTTGTAGTCTAATTACATGTACCGACATTGTTTTAGATCTATGATGTACTCTGGTGAGCTCAAATTTGAGAAGAGAACCACCTCAGCCCAGATTGAAGGAGGGGTTCATGGACTGCACTCGTAAGTAACTTTTTAGTAATAACAACATCACACAGCTTCCAATCTGCACAATAAAGCTATACAAACTGCAATGAAGTACAAGGATTTCTCCTACCATGGAAAAAATCATGTCTCGACACGTGAAGATATCAATTTTATCTTCACTGTGAAGACTGAAGATATCAATATCTTTACATTAGCTACACCTGTACCATGTTTGCCTTTTATTAATTGTCAAACGAGCTGTGTTGGTCCACAACCGCAACATCTTCGGATCTTCGGAAATCTTCGGTAATCGGAAAATGATCGAAAACGTTCATACAGCCTTCAGATAGTATTCGGAGAATTTTCGAAAATCTTTGGAAAATTGGAAAATTGTGTAAAACTTTGTAATCATTGTCGTTTATATAATAGACAAAAAATACATGGCTGCGGCCACCTTTGGACAGACCTTTCTGGCCGTTGTGGAAAGGTGGCCGTTATGGGGAGTAATCAATTAGAGCATCTGAGTGAGTGAATGAGAAGTCGGGACAAGAAAAAGTGGCCGTTGTAGAGGAGTGACCGTCAGTATAGGTTCTACTGTAGTTGAATTTCATTTCTCCCTGCACCCATATATTATCTTCTATTTATACTGTTCAGTAGCACCACAGGAAAGTTCTCGTGCTCAATAGCTTTCATTTGTATAGTCAAACTTAAGGGTTTCATCCCCAGACTTAAAAGTTAGAACCACCTTGTACAGCATAATAAACAGTACCACAGGAAAGTTCTGCTTAATAGCTTTCATTTGTATAGTCAAACTTTAGGGTTTCATCCCCAGACTTAAAAGTTAGAACCACCTTGTACAGCATAATAAACAGTACCACAGGAAAGTACTGCTCAATAGCTTTCATTTGAATGGTCACACCGTAGGATTTCATCTACAGACTCAAAAGTTAGAACCACCTTGTACAGCATAATAAACAGTACCACAGGAAAGTTCTGCTTAATAGCTTTCATTTGTATAGTCAAACTTAAGGGTTTCATCCCCAGACTTAAAAGTTAGAACCACCTTGTACAGCATAATAAACAGTACCACAGGAAAGTACTGCTCAATAGCTCTCATTTGAATGGTCACACCGTAGGATTTCATCTACAGACTCAAAAGTTAGAACCACCTTGTACAGCATAATAAACAGTACCACAGGAAAGTACTGCTCTATAGCTTTCATTTGAATGGTCACACCGTAGGATTTCATCTACAGACTCAAAAGTTAGAACCACCTTGTACAGCATAATAAACAGTACCACAGGAAAGTACTGCTCTATAGATTTCATTTGAATGGTCACACCGTAGGATTTCATCTACAGACTCAAAAGTTAGAACCACCTTGTACAGCATAATAAACAGTACCACAGGAAAGTACTGCTCTATAGCTTTCATTTGAATGGTCACACCGTAGGATTTCATCTACAGACTCAAAAGTTAGAACCACCTTGTACAGCATAATAAACAGTACCACAGGAAAGTACTGCTCTATAGATTTCATTTGAATGGTCACACCGTAGGATTTCATCTACAGACTCAAAAGTTAGAACCACCTTGTACAGCATAATAAACAGTACCACAGGAAAGTACTGCTCAATAGCTTTCATTTGAATGGTCACACCGTAGGATTTCATCTACAGACTCAAAAGTTAGAACCACCTTGTACAGCATAATAAACAGTACCACAGGAAAGTACTGCTCAATAGCTTTCATTTGAATGGCCACACTGTAGAATTTCATCTACAGACTCAAAAGTTAGAACCACCTTGTACAGCATAATAAACAGTACCACAGGAAAGTACTGCTCAATAGCTTTCATTTGAATGGTCACACTGTAGAATTTCATCCACAGACTCAAAAGTTAGAACCACCTTGTACAGCATAATGAACAGTACCACAGGAAAGTACTGCTCAATAGCTTTCATTTGAATGGTCACACCGTAGGATTTCATCTACAGACTCAAAAGTTAGAACCACCTTGTACAGCATAATAAACAGTACCACAGGAAAGTACTGCTCAATAGCTTTCATTTGAATGGCCACACTGTAGAATTTCATCTACAGACTCAAAAGTTAGAACCACCTTGTACAGCATAATAAACAGTACCACAGGAAAGTACTGCTCAATAGCTTTCATTTGAATGGTCACACTGTAGAATTTCATCCACAGACTCAAAAGTTAGAACCACCTTGTACAGCATAATAAACAGTACCACAGGAAAGTACTGCTCAATAGCTTTCATTTGAATGGCCACACTGTAGAATTTCATCTACAGACTCAAAAGTTAGAACCACCTTGTACAGCATAATAAACAGTACCACAGGAAAGTACTGCTCAATAGCTTTCATTTGAATGGTCACACTGTAGAATTTCATCCACAGACTCAAAAGTTAGAACCACCTTGTACAGCATAATAAACAGTACCACAGGAAAGTACTGCTCAATAGCTTTCATTTGAATGGTCACACTGTAGAATTTCATCCACAGACTCAAAAGTTAGAACCACCTTGTACAGCATAATAAACAGTACCACAGGAAAGTACTGCTCAATAGCTTTCATTTGAATGGCCACACTGTAGAATTTCATCTACAGACTCAAAAGTTAGAACCACCTTGTACAGCATAATAAACAGTACCACAGGAAAGTACTGCTCAATAGCTTTCATTTGAATGGTCACACTGTAGAATTTCATCCACAGACTCAAAAGTTAGAACCACCTTGTACAGCATAATAAACAGTACCACAGGAAAGTACTGCTCAGTAGCTTTCATTTGAATGGTCACACTGTAGAATTTCATCCACAGACTCAAAAGTTAGAACCACCTTGTACAGCATAATAAACAGTACCACAGGAAAGTACTGCTCAATAGCTTTCATTTGAATGGTCACACTGTAGAATTTCATCCACAGACTCAAAAGTTAGAACCACCTTGTACAGCATAATAAACAGTACCACAGGAAAGTACTGCTCAATAGCTTTCATTTGAATGGTCACACCGTAGGATTTCATCTACAGACTCAAAAGTTAGAACCACCTTGTACAGCATAATAAACAGTACCACAGGAAAGTACTGCTCAATAGCTTTCATTTGAATGGTCACACCGTAGGATTTCATCTACAGACTCAAAAGTTAGAACCACCTTGTACAGCATAATAAACAGTACCACAGGAAAGTACTGCTCAATAGCTTTCATTTGAATGGCCACACTGTAGAATTTCATCCACAGACTCAAAAGTTAGAACCACCTTGTACAGCATAATAAACAGTACCACAGGAAAGTACTGCTCAGTAGCTTTCATTTGAATGGTCACACTGTAGAATTTCATCCACAGACTCAAAAGTTAGAACCACCTTGTACAGCATAATAAACAGTACCACAGGAAAGTACTGCTCAATAGCTTTCATTTGAATGGTCACACTGTAGAATTTCATCCACAGACTCAAAAGTTAGAACCACCTTGTACAGCATAATAAACAGTACCACAGGAAAGTACTGCTCAATAGCTTTCATTTGAATGGTCACACCGTAGGATTTCATCTACAGACTCAAAAGTTAGAACCACCTTGTACAGCATAATAAACAGTACCACAGGAAAGTACTGCTCAATAGCTTTCATTTGAATGGTCACACCGTAGGATTTCATCTACAGACTCAAAAGTTAGAACCACCTTGTACAGTATAATAAACAGTACCACAGGAAAGTACTGCTCTATAGCTTTCATTTGTGTAGTTATATAAGAACCTGTTGAGCCTAAAATTGAAACAGGTTCATATTTGGTAAATCAGAAAAAATAGAAAATCAGACGACCTAGAGCAGGGTGTGTATTTTCTTGGAATGTAGTGTTACTTTTCAGACATAATTATATATTAGTTATACATAAGGAACGGACCACACCCATATGGTCCAGTTGTTGGACCAGCAGCAAGCACCTTTCCTCATAAGAAAATACGAACCTATTTAAGAACCTAAATAGCGTAAATTCTCAGCAGACAGCAAATATTTAATAACCTTTATAGGCCAACTTGGAAAAACCTAGTAGGTACTTATATGCAGGTTTTTACTGTAGTCACACTTTGGGGACTTATCTACAGACTCAAAAATTGTGGAATGAAAAGCGTCATTGAACTAATTGTTCTGTTTTGTTCCTCAGTTATGAGAAGAGGCTTTTCTGATGAGAAAAAAGGTCAATCTTGGTCTACCTGACATTGTGTACTATCATGCTGATTTCATATTAATTCAGTTGTAAATAGAATAAGAGTAAAACCTTTACAAATTACTTATTATCTAGATGTAGAAGATAACTAAGGCAGGTTTTCCATTGCCTTCCAAAGGTAATACATGTAAATGTGTTCCCTTTTTATAAATCAACAACTCACTGGAATGTCCGTGCCCTGACTTGATACCTAGTTGGTACAAGGGGGAATGATTTATTTTAGTATATATCAAACTGGTGGATAGTTTTTTGCGCGCTCTGATCCGTTACTCAAACTTGGAGTAGTATTTGCTGTTCACCTCTAGGAATTGTTCTGGATTTTTAAATTTTATTTATTTATGTATTTTTTAAATACAAATCAATACTTTATTTCAGAACAACTGCAAAACTAAGTGCCTAATGTAATTAGAAACAATCTCCCTTTCATATTATTTTTTTAATTCACCACACCATGCCATTCATAATTAACAACAGCAAAATTACGTAATATTAGTTTACAGTGAAAAAAGAAAAGAACGAATAAATATATATTTCGCGCACATTTGTGTGAAATATCCAATGCAGCCCCCCATTTTACAACTGCCCTTTGTGAACATTAGCATATGGTGAAGGATATGTTGCTGCTTATCACTGGTTTGGTATATACTAGAACAATTATTAAAGTGCCTATAACCCCTAGAAAGTTATTTTCAGAATCAACTCTATGTACATTGGATAGTTGATTGGTAAAATATTTCTGGTTTTGAACGTCGCGTTTGTGAGTTATAGAGATTTGAATTTACAAAATGCTAATTAGATGACGTCAACCCGGGAATTTGCCATTATTTCTACATCAATTTACAATGCGCAGTTTACAGCTTGAAGATAATTAATTTGATAAATGCTAAAAATAAACTGTGGATAGTCGATTGATTCGTAAAAAAATATTACTTGGAGGTGAAAACAAGTAGTTGTATAATAAATGATTCCCGGGTTGACGTCATCTAATTAGCATTTTGTAAATTCAAATCTCTATAACTCTCAAACGCGACGTTCAAAACCAGAAATATTTTACCATTCAACTATTCAATGTACATAGAGTTGATTCTGAAAATAACTTTCTAGGGGTTATAGGCACTTTAAGCGAAGTGGAGTTGAAGAGTGGTAGATATTTACCTCGCCGCTTTGCCTATATATTCACCATTGTTATATAGCTGGAATTTTTCTCAATACAACGCGCGTGTTCATTGGTTGATTCGTGGTCACATGACATCTAACAAACACACTGTTTCCCGCCAAACGTCCATGAGCGGGCAACATTTTTGACGTCAGAGGGTAACAGTGCACTGTTGCCCGCTACCGCACGTGATCAGACCTCGAATCAGACCATCGAATCTTCTCTGAGATTCTCGGGAAACAAAGTTCACTGTTTCCTTCGGGACCAGTCATTAAGTGGTTAAACATTGTTATGAAATTACACGACTTTATGTTATATACATATACAGGAAACCTCTCCTGAGTACGGAGGAGTCGAGGGGCTAAACTTTAGGTCACTTTGTCTATCCCCAGTTAACTTTTTAAATCCTATTAATGCTGTCGTTACTTACGTTTTGCTTTATTTATGGAAGTCTTTGGAAAACCTCAACGTTAGATGAAATATATTAAGATTATCAATTATCGTGTTGCCTCATGCTAACATATTCTATTCATTTATTGTAGTTATTCATGTAGTTGAAAAATTATTAAATGTACTTTATCATCGTGGTGATTAGTATTTAGAGTGATTTTACTTAACCCGTGTAAATAGTTAATAGAATAGTACGCACTGTTATACTATAATTCCATTGTTTTCTTTTGTTTAATTTGGACTATCACACACTTATTGTTAGATAGTGTTTCACGGGTTAAAGTGCCACTATGATTAAAAAAATATACATTTTCTGTTCTCTTCATATTTTAAAAATATAAGTACTCGTTACTTACCTTGCGAAGTTTCAAGTTAAAACTCGTACGAGAAGTGCCATTATTTTAACTCTACATTTCGAATTCGGCTTGCCGCCATTACTTAATTCAAAAATGACCGGGACCGAATCCTGAGAGTTGGATCGAGTTGGCCTAAAGATTTTGTGACGTCAATGACTCAACACGTGCCTTTTGGCTTTGTTGTCTGTGTCCCAGAGGGAACCGTGTTGAGTCATTGACGTCACATGTACCAGATCGCAAACCAGTAGAACGTGGGCTCAGATTTGTGAACGGAGTAATGGCGGACGGATTTTACGTGATTTTCGTGGGTTTTCGGCCAGCTATTTCTGGGCTGTGTAAGAATATATCGACCTAATTTATAGCAATTCGCATGTGTCTAAACCTATTAGATACATTTGCGTTAAAAAAAGCGGAAAAGAAATACAAAAATTTTCGTCGTAGTGGCACTTTAAGTAAAACCACTCTAATCCCCATTATCAAAATGAAATTTCTCCTTCTTTGCCGTCATGTGTTTCTTTTGGAAGTGGTGACGAGATGTTGTTAAAATATCAAGAAAGGTAATCTTGGGTGATCATGCCCTTAATTCTCATGACCTCTCTGATTGATTTAGCATTGATATTACAAGGAGAAATTTGATGTTGATCACCACTGGGGCTTAAAGGGTTAAATAGTTTTTGTCATGTCGTAAAATGTTAAATTAAAGCAGAAAACGTTAGGCCGTTTCAACTGACTATAAGATACCGTAAAATCCCGGTTATAAGCCCTGGGCTTGTACAGCTTCGTAACGGTTTTTTGGCTGTCAAGCAAACAATATTGTGATAAATAAGCGTCGTTTTGGTGAATTTGGTGCAAAGTTTTGCAAAGAATTCCCTTAAGAAACTGGTGTGTTTATATATAGGAGGGGCTGTAGTTAGTTCAAGAAGTCAGTTTCAGTATTAATTTTTATGATGCGTTCTTAGCAGTTATTTATAAGAAACCTTGAATATAGAAACGCCAAGACAAGTTTATTATTGATGGCCAAAAATTCCATTCTTATTAGTGCTACTGCAATATAGAGTGATAAAGAGTTGGAGATTACCACAGAATATGTCCTTTAATAGATAGGATTTATCAGTTCAGTTAACATCCACGATCTACAATACGAAGACAACGCATTGAGACAATTTTGCAGTCCTGTTTTTGATCGTGATAATATGATTAAATCGTCTGCTTATAAGAGAGAGTTTTATTTGGTTCCATTTGGTAGAACAGAATGGGTCGGATAAAGTATTTTCAAATCGGAGTTTGAAGTCATTGGTGTACAGGTTAAATAGCAATGGGCTCAAAATGCAACCTTAGCATACACCTTTCATATTGAAAAGATCGAGTTCGGCTATTACAATTTTTATGGAACAAGTAGACTTGGAATACCGGCTTTTGATCCCTAAACTTATAAAAGTTTCCGACATTAATTTGGAGCGACTTATACAGGAGACCATCCTGCCAGATCGAGTCAAAAGCATTCCTAAAATTCACAAAGCGGCGTATATCTTCATGATGATTACGAACATACTTATCTATTAATGCTCGTAGAGCAGAGAACTTGGTCAGCTGTTCGGTTTTTTGGTAAAAAAAAAAAACTTTGAGATTATGAGGTATATTGAGGGAGTTGACACGCTCGAGAAGTCTGATTCAATATAGAGCAAAAAAGTTTTCCGAGACAACTCGAAACACAAATCCCACGGTAATTTGACGGATGACTTCTTCCACCAGATTTATATATTGGTGCAATAAATAAGACCACCGCACAAAGTCTAAGTTAAGGTATCGTACTTAAATTCAGTATAGTATTAAAATGTTTCTGATAGATTGGCATAAGTTCTTTTAGACTAGCTTTAATCATTTCGTTTTTTACTTTGTCTGAAAAAGGAGACTTATTATTTTTTAATTTTTTTCCAGCTGTACGTTTTTCAGTAATGAAGTATTCCAAGGGTCGTGATTGCATTTTGCTATCTTCTTGATTTTGTAAGTCATTAATAACGTTATGCTGATCGAAGTTAATGAAGGCTTGGAAATAAAGCAGCCAATTTTCTTCCGATATCGGTGTGTTATAAATAGTTTTTTATCCGCTGAATTGAGTACATTTATCTTCTAGCTTTGTAGTATTCTTTTAATCTCTTATGGTTCAACGAGGTCTAAGTTTTGCTTTAAGGCAGTATGATATACTTCGTGTAGCCGGAGCGGTATTCAAGACATCTCACCGGGCTGAAAGTCATTTTGGCAAAATGGGCCACCTCGGCTAACCGGCCCTAATTAGGGCCTGATTATATGAGCCCTGTTAGCCGAGTTGGCCCGGTTTGCCGAGATGACATGAGGCGAGCCAGCCCGGACGAGAACTAAATTTAGCATCAACGGTTTTGCCTGAAAGTTGTTGTTTTGAAAATGGCGCTAAGCTTAGAATGTTTCAATTAAGGATTTTTTCTGCATTTTAACTCATTTACTTCGTGCTTTCGCACTCTTGTGTACTTCTTTATAATTTAAAGAGAAAAAGGGCCATTTACAGCCGAGCAGGTTTGCTCAGAGGCAAATTTTTGTGCTCTCCCGGTTGGCCGGGCTGGCCCGGTAAACGCGATTACATGGAAAATTATCAGCCCGGTTAAGACTGGTTTCCATATAACCGTAACCGTAACCGGGCTGCCGCAGTGCTACCGGGGGCTCGCTTACGGCAGTTACGGGGTAGTTACGGTTATATGGAAACCAGGCTATAGCCGGGATCCCGGCATCGCGATACCGAGATCCCGGCTAACCGGGCTGGCCCGGTTGTCACATAATCGCAAAGTTGATTTTTGTTGCGTTTGTTAGGCGTGCCGAGATCTCGGCAAACCCTTAACTGTCGTAAGCCGAACCGGCGGTAGCACTGGGGTACACCGGCGGTAGTTCTATTTTTAATGGAAACATTCTGTTCCGGCATCTGGGATGACCGGCGGCACGATGTCCCCTGTGCCGGAAAGTTGAGTTGAGTTCAACTTTCCCCGGCTTTACGGCACCACAGGCTTGATAAGATTTTAATGAAAACACATGCCGGCGGGAACCGGCGACAACCCGGGGGAGTTGCATTGTTTTTATGACAACACATGATTAGAACTGTCCAATCAAATCGCAGCCATTTCCGCGCTAAAAGCTCGTCACGGTCATGCGGTCACAAATGGAAACACACAACTGCGGCTGCCGGCGGTATGTATACGGTAGCATTCCGGTCACTGCCGCAGTGCTACCGGGGGCTCGCTTACGGCAGTTACGGGGTAGTTACGGTTATATGGAAACCAGCCAGGCTATAGCCGGGATCCCGGCATCGCAATACCGGGATCCCGGCTAACCGGGCTGGCCCGGTTGTCATATAATCGCAAAGTTGATTTTTGTTGCGTTTGTTAGGCGTGCCGAGATCTCGGCAAACCGGGCCAGCTCGGCTAACCGGGCCAGCCCGGCTCATATAATCGGGCCCTAAATTTAGCATCAACGGTTTTGGCTGAACAAGTTGTTGTTTTGAAAATGGCGCAAAGCGTAGAATGTTTCAATTGAGGATTTTTTCTGCATTTTAGCTCATTAACTACGTGCTTACGCACTCTTGTGTACCTCTTTATCATTTAAAGAGAAAAGGGGCCATTTACAGGCGAGCAGGTTTGCTCACAGGCAAATTTTTGTGTTGTCCTGGTGAGCCGGGCTGGCCCGGTAAACGCGATTACATGGAAAATTTTCAGGCCGGTTAGCCGCGATACCGGGATCCCGGCTAACCGGTTTGCCGAGACGACTTTCAGCCCGGTATTACATGAGGCGAGCCAGCCCGGGCAACAACTAAATTTAGCATGAACGGTTTTGGCTGAAAGTTGTTTTGAAAATGGCGCAAAGCGTAGAATGGTTTAATTAAGAATTTTTTCAGCATTTTAGCTAATAATTATTCACTTTGTGCTCTCACACTTTTGTGTACCTCTTTATCATTTAAAGAGAAAAAGGACAATTTACAGGTGAGCAGGTTTGCTCTGAGGCAATTTTTTTGGACCCGGTTAGCCGGGCTGGCTCGGTGAACGCGATTATATGGAAAATTTTCAGCCCGGTTAGCCGGGATCCCGGCTAACCGGGCTGGCCCGGTTGTCATGGAATCGCAAAATTGAGTTTTTGCTGCGTTTAAGGGCCCGATTATATGAGCCGGGCTGGCCCGGTTAGCCGAGATGGTCCATTTTGTCGAGATGACTTTCAGCCCGGTATTACATGAAGCGAGCCAGCCCGGGCGACAACTAAATTTAGCATCAACGGTTTTGGCCTAAAGTTGTTGTTTTGAAAATGGCGCAAAGCGTAGAATGTTTTAATTAAGGATTTTTTCTGCATTTTAGCTCATTTACTTCGTGCTTACGCACTCTTGTGAACCACTTTATCGTTTATAGAGAAAAAGGGCCATTTACAGACGAGCAGGTTTGCTCAGAGGCAAATTTTTGTGCTGTTCCGGTAAGCCGGGCTGGCCCGGTAAACGCGATTACATGGAAATTTTTCAGCCCGGTTAGCCGGGATCCTGGCATCGCGATACCGGGATCCCGGCTAACCGGGCTGGCCCGGTTGTCATATAATTGCAAAGTTGATTTTTGATGCGTTTAACAGGCGTGCTGTGATCTCGGCAAACCGGGCCAGCTCGGCTAACAAAGAGTTTTAAAATGCTAACTTTTGAGGGTAAGATTTTTTTAAGGGTCACACTAGAAGTCCTCGTAAGTACACAGCCAAAGTGTGCTTTAGCGTTCAGACAGATAGTTATAGTATATTATTGTCATGTAAAGCTCATGTCGTCATTTAAGACTGAGATCAGGTCACTTAGTTGTCTCAAGAAGTGAGGAAAACATTATTTTGTGTCTTTTTCACTTTGCTAAAGCGAATAACGAAACATAAGGGGAGATTTTGCGTGATGCACATGTCCTAGAACATTCTCAAGATAGGTAGTATTTTATATTTGTATTTTGCATTGTATTCCGAAAATAGCATTCAAGGTTCAAGTTTTTATCTAAATTTCATAACCGATTCTTCTGAATACCTGTTCCATGAATACCTCCGTACAGTGCTTGTTTTGAATTGTATAATGGAAAGAAATGGTTCCTAATGAAAGGATTTGAATGGTGAACTGTGTTTTATATCACTTGCTTTTCAGTTAGCGATCGTGGTTTCAGATGTCGGCTACTGAATGTAGTCTTACTTTTCAGACATAATTTTATGTTTCTCCGTAAAAGCACTCAAAACACTCGGGAATAAATACTTCAATGGGTTATAAAAGACGCCACGAGTTCAAGCTGTGTACAGCTTCTTTTTTTAAAACAAGTAGCCCGCTTCAAAAGTGCGCCGTTTGAACTATTCATTTGTAAAAGTTAAAATAAAGTAAATTTTATTTCGCGGAAAACGTTGCATTTTCAAAAAAACATGTCTAAGCGTTACATAAATATGCATATTGTGTAAAATAAGAGAGAACTGGATGACGTAATGCGTTAAATTTTTGTTGTGACCTTCAGGGGACAGTCTCGTTGCGTGTCATGAATTGACACGTTGCTTTCTCAAACTCAGAACAAATTCAAATGCATATGGTTTACCGAGTTGAAATCCTTTCGATAGGAAACTTTCTTTGTATTGTACTATTTAAAACAAGCGGTGATGAGGACTGCTATAATAATGATGGATGACTTATTTAGCGCACATATCACGTGTCTCATGGCGCTTTACATACAGTTACGAGAATGAGATCGGACGTCAGCTTATGAAGGCGCCTCAGGCAGCCGCTATCGGTCCATTGTTGATCTCATCTCTCCCACCCCACCCATGAACAATGTATGGCACTGAGGGTGGTCACAGCCAGAGTTTTGTTACGTCCTCAGTGGTTCTTTTACGTCCTATCGGAGACGGGACCGCCATTTCTACGTGGTCATCCGAGCCACGTGAAGGTCTATTCTCTATTTTCGAATTGTCCATAATACACTTTGTTTGCCCCCAAATTATTTTGCATAAACTATTGTTTGTAAATGCTCTTGGGAGGACTGCATTTTCCCAAGAGCATTTCAAAACAATAGTTTATGTAAAATTTGGAGGGCAAACAAAGTGTATGATGGGCAATTCGAAAATAGAGAATTACCGTTTGCATATCTCATAGCAAAGGCAACACCTTCGTCCTCAGCCGTATTTTAAGACCCTGAGTGTTGTCCGGCCGGGATTTGAACCCGTGACCTCCCGCGACCTCCCGCTCTGCAGACTGGCGCTCTATCAACTGAGCAAACCAGACGGCGGTAAAACACAGTAAAAACACAGGTATTGAGAAGAATTGTCGATAAATTTTTAAGATAAATAAACAATATAAAAAAAACATACTGGTGCCACTTCCTCCATTGCAGCGAGAAGCTGAATTACGGAGGACCAGAGAGGTGAGATCGGACGTCAGCATATAAGGCGCAAATAGCAGCCGCTTCAGTCCATGTATGATTTCACCCCACCCACCCAGACCAATGACGGCACAGTCCGGTAGCCATGACATCGGGAACTCCGTGCCATACCGCTATGCTATGCTTATCGTTGCGATCGATAAATCTTTTACTGCTTAACCTTGCAAGAACTCTACAAAAAAGTAACTCCTATTTCTAAACAATTTCAGTAATGATCCGCATAAGGAGGATAGCGCTGAACGGCAATGCACGATGGAATGTCAACTTTTTTCATTGTTACAACTAGTGATCTCATTGGCCTAGACTAAAAAACCGCTAAAAAGTTAAGGTTCAAGGTGCATTTTGTCTAATTTTTTTTAAGGTTTCAAGTAATTTGAGACCCAATCGCACAACATGCAATCTTTAAAAGATATTGTATTTGGGGAACTTCATCAAAGAAGCAAAATTATTAGCTATTGTCTTCTGCTATTCTGACTGGTTAAGCACGAACATTTCCTAAAATTTATTTGACGCAAATAGATTTTCTTTATTTTTATAATGAAATATAATTATTAACCATCAGCTCCTCCTCTATTCTTGAAATCACAGATGTTCTATGTGGGAAAGAGCCAATGCCGCAGAACAATGAAGTTTGCTATCGTTCTTAAGTGGAGCATTACTTAAACTATAAATACGAAAATGTACGGTAGGCTTACGCAGCAATTGGACCTATATATCGGGGAAAGGATGTTATGACCGGCAAGAGTAAGGGACATTTATGCTCTTTAAGCAAAAATGATAATGTTAAAGAAGCCCAAGGTCAACAATTTATATTATTCTTCGCACTTAGTTCGCCTTCGTGTTAACCACGTTTGTACTTTTGATTGTTCTATATCGAAGGCTACCAAAAGGAAACCACCAATTCGTCCTTCACAGTGATGTAAGTGTAGTGTTGAAGTTGGTGTGACAATTCCATAACGTTATTTTGCTTGTTTAAAATAAGTCAATATTTAGGTTATGCCGGATATCCGGTGTGTTGAGTGGCCGTAAAAAACCGGACATCCGTTACGTTAAGCTGGCCGCACGAAAAGCGAACATGGGCGTGTCACCCAGAAAAAAGTAAACTAGCAGCGCGAAAAGCGAGTAACCCAGGAAAACCAATTGCAATTCTTTATTTTCGAATTGCCCATAATTCACTTTGCCCCCAAATTTTGCATAAACTATTGTTTTAAAATGCTCTTGGGAATATGCAGTCCTCCCAAGAGCATTTACAAACAATAGTTTATGCATAATTTGGGGGGCAAACAAAGTGTATTATGCGCAATTCGAAAATAGAGAATTATGAAGTGGGCACGTCGCCATGGCCACTTAATAATAATGATGTAGTTTAATTAACCCTCCTTGCCTCATTTTTCGCTTAAAAATTATTTTGCACATGCTGGGGAGGCAGAGGGCTAATTTAGAATCGGATTCATGACCTTCTGGGAACCGGTCGGGCGCTCTAACCAACAAACCTACTGGGAACCAACTTGCCTACGTGGCAAGCTAGGTAATAGTCCTTTTTACAGTTGTGTGCTTGGTGACCTTGCCTTTGAGTGGAAGCGAGGCTGGAGGTGACTTTGCTTTGATACAGACGTTGGAGCTTTTCAGATGTAAATTTAACTAGTTAGCATGAGAAAAGCATTATTAACATATGAAAGGCAGAAAGGTTGGGAGAGACTGTACCTTTCCAAACAAGCTCAGTGACTGGTTAACGAAACAATAGGTTAAACAACACAAACAATAGCCCTAGACCTAAACACAATAGAAGCTACAGTACTACGGGGCCAATAAAATTAGAGGTCTGGAAGAGCTACAGTACTACTCGAAAGGTTTGTATCAAAGCAAGGTCACCTCCAGCCTCGCTTCCACTCAAAGGCAAGGTCACCAAGCACACAACTGTAAAAAGGACTATTTACTAGGTTCATATGTGATGCGTCCTGCATGCCACAAGGATCAGCTATGTCGAGAGCTTCCTGTGTGGTAATAAAGGAAGAAAGATGGTTAATGTTAAGCTTAAAACTGAGCTCAAAATTAACCATTTTTCTTTATTTATTCGCATTGATGTATAATACAAGCCAATGAACAACAACAAAAGCAGTCTTTAAAATCATCCTTTTAATAATAGTCTCTTGATCTTGTCAAATCATTCAAGATCCCTAATATACAGATAAGTTCCTTTTGAATTATAACAGCAGCAAGTAAATAACATTAATATCATCATTTAATTAACATAGTGAGATTTTCTGCACACAACCGTAGTAATGTAAAAACATCGCTTGGTCCGTTATTTCAACGTCGCTCGCAGCCATTAATGGATCATCACGCAATGCTTGCGTGACATTTCGTAAGGACCAAATATGGCGCTTTCAGACATTATCTCTTCTCGACATAGCGAGTCTCGTGACAATTCTGAATATTGTTAGTAAAGATTGGTACTTTCCAGACTACCTCTTCAGAGAGGATTTTCTGCCCTAAAAGCTAACAGAACCACCTCTCTACTCTCTCTTTCTGACCTGAACGGTCTAACTCACCCAGTTTCAACAAAAATCTCTGCAGAAGTTTGTCCCTTAAACATTATGATTTTAGCTTTTTCCATAAAAGCGTAATAGATCACGGACATCATTTTCAACGATAATCAAGCCACATTATTGACTTTATGCTTTAATAATTACAAGCTTAACTAACATACAAAACAATGGTGTCAAGTTCTTTTACTACTTCACCTCGAGATATCAATTTCTGAAATTAAATTAGTTAGGCTGGCGTTTCTTTTTACAACTCTAAAACCTCTTTGGAGGCCTTCACTGCCTACACTGTTACTCACACCAGCCTGATGCGGTAAAGTAGTTCATATTTGGGTGTGTATGATATTATTCAATTCCTTGATTGCAAGAGGCCATCTACTTAGGGTAGAGAGAATTTTTATGGGACATTCTTATAAAAACATCTGTCAAGGTCTGTACACAAAACTAGTCTTCAGGACATCTTTTGTACAAATACTTTCTGCCAGACCTGAAAGGAAAGAAATGCAACTATTTAATGATAAAGAGTTAGCCATGCCCAGTCAAATAAGGCTTGGCTACCAGGTGATGCCTGTTGGCTAGTAAATTTTAAACCTCACTAGCCCAAGGACTAGTAAGTTAAAAAGTTAAGGTTGAGCACTGATAATGGGTGGTATAAACTTTGCTTTATTTGAAAACAACACAGTTGGAAGCTTGTGACAACTGTTGAACATAATACAGCCTGTGTTCCATATTCCGTATAGATATGGTCTGTATTTGAGATGTAAAGAAATTTAACCCAACATGTCAGAAACAAAAACATGTCACCAGAACCAATTTTTACTGCAACAGGCACTTTTTTGCAGGGTGCTGGCCTGAAGGCAAGTGACTCATGCTCTGCACTTGCTTGCTCCTCGAGCTCGTTGGCCGTAAAAAGGGCCTGTTATGTACGCTAATATAAAAAAAATGTACTCACCAACGGTAAGGCCCTGTACAGTTTAGAACAGTCCACAGTCTTTGAGGTTGTTCTTGATGATAACGTCTGTTACAGCATCAAACACAAACTGGATGTTGTTTGTGTCTGTAGCACATGTGAAGTGGGTGTAAATCTCTTTTGTGTCTTTTCTCTTGTTTAGGTTTTCAAACTGAAGCTGAATGTAAGCAGCCGCTTCCTCATATGTGTTGGAGCCTAAAATAACAAATTTTGATAGAGTATTACAAAAGCAATGCACAGGCAATGCACAGGTTAAGTTTATAACAAGGTTGGTGTGTGCTCTATTGGAAGAGCCCTTTGCTATAAATTGTAGCATACGGTGTGCTTCTGACTTAAAAAAAAATCCTTACAAAATGTAGATGCAAACTGGAGTTAACAAAGTGTCAACATCTTGATCTGATGATTGCCTCTCATTATTAGGAAGTTCAAGTACGCATTCGAATATAAGGGAATGGGATTTTCCATACAATGCAATATTTCTTACAACAGCTAAATCTACTATGTTGCAGGTTTCATGAACAACAACAATTTGCGCAGTGAGCTTCGGAAATGCTGCCATCTTTATGTGACAAAGTATGCATACATGAATGACCAGAATTGCTCAAAGAATGAAATAATATTGCGAAGCAAGTTGCAGAGTACAACACACAAAACAGTTGCTTAAATTGTTGCAGATGGTGATATTAGATTAATCTTTTTGCAACAGTAACTTGTGTCAATGATTTTGGCAATTGCAAAGCACCTCACACTGCACAGTGCAGCTTGTCTCACAATACCTTCCTTCAATGTATGGCACTTGTCATGAACTTATGTGAGCTTGCAAATATAATAATTATTACCAATGCTGTACATTCCGCAAAATGGTTAAGAATATTTTTCACATTTTACCTGTATACTCTGGGAAGCAGATAGTCAAAGGTGACTTGGTGATTTTTTCTGCAAACAGATCCTTCTTGTTAAGAAAAAGGATTATTGATGTATCAGTGAACCACTTGTTGTTACAGATGGAGTCGAACAGCTTCATACTTTCCATCATACGGTTCTGCAAAATAACAACCGCAGTTGCAATGGATAATCAAACTGGCCTTAAAGTTGTCACACCATTCAAAATGAATTTGCACCAAACACAGGGATATACAGATGTCTGACAAATGCCGCAAAGCAGCAGAAGATCTAAAAAGAAGATCCTGAAGATGGTTATAAACTGCGACTTGTCATGGCTTCATCCCATAAAGTTTACACCTGTTGTCTAGACGACTCTTTTAACCTGTTAACTCTCAAGAGTGCCAAACATCAAAAATCAAAATTCAAGAAAAATCCCAATTTTTTTTTTAATATTAAAAAACAAATGGTACCTTGCAAAAGTACTGCAGAAGAGATTTCATTTGAATGGTCACACTATAGGATTTTGTGAACAGACTCAAAAGTTATAACTATCCACACTACATGTCTCCATTATAATATCGACTCTGGGAGTGAAAGGGTTAAACAGACGTGAATGGGGAAGGAGTGTGCGATGAGCTCAAGAACGTCTGCGTAGCTATTTTGTGTGTTGATCCAGGCTTTTAGCCAGAAATTGAAAAAGGGGCATCCTGAAGATATTTCCCATCATAAATGTTTAAAGGATTACATGTAGGTGCAATGTTCATGAATTTCTTCAAAAAGTGGGGCGTCTGCAGGATGCCCGGACACCCTGCTGGCTAAAAGCTTGTGTTGATCATTTAATACATAAACAAATCCACTTAAAATTTCAAATCCATTGTTGGGTCCCCCCCCCACCCCTAGCATTGCATTCGCTGGCACCAAACAATGAAGGTCCTGTTAAAGGACACAAAGCAGAGGTACAGACCAGGATCAAACCATTCAGTTGGACATGCTAAACATGCATGGTGGTGCCACCACAATTGTCCCTTATTGAAGAATATCTTACCATTTCCTCATCTTCTGCCAGTACTAAGTCATATGCACTGAGAGCTACACAGAAGATGATAGCAGTTACACCTTCAAAACAGTGAATCCATTTCTTTCTTTCTGATCTCTGCCCTCCAACATCAAACATTCTGTAATCATACACATGAACAGCAATTTAATTTCTTTTCTGCATAGCCAATTTATTTGTTAGCAACTGATGATAAAAAAGCTTGCTCTGTGTGGACAAATTCAAAGAATTTTATGACACTACACATAGGTTTTCACTATACCAAATGACTTACTTGAAGTGGAGATCTTTAAATGTAAAATGAGTTTCAACAATCCCAGTTGTTTTGACTCTTGTTCTTAGAACATCTTGTTCTGTGGGAATATAATCTGGAGATCCTAGTCTATCGAGGGCATTCAGATAGCTGAAAGTGATGAAAAAAATACGGCAAAAAGTTAATTTCTAAAAACGCACTGCGAGAACTAGCAGATAACCAACACATTACAAAATTACAAAATGAAACCCAGTGATAAATTATAGTATTGCTAGAAAGAAATTTAAACAACACTAACATTCGCCACCAACTTACATCTAAGAATTGTTACCCTTAACTTCAGCTCTTGGTGACCCCAATTATAAATTTTTCATTTTTTATTTTGTGTGGTGCAAATAAAATTGAAAATTTCATTTAAATGGAGAGATCTTTGATCTGAGGTTTTTGATCACCAGGCTAATAATAATAATACTTTATTCAAATACAGAAAAACAATATTTAAAAAGGAGGACTGTGAGGTTACCCCTATTTTAGGTCCCCTAACTAACTAACTTAATAAACTACAAAAATATATAATACAGATGGTTAATAATGCTTGTAGAAAATATAAAATATAAAATTTTGAATACGAACATCAGGCACTGAAGCAGCAGAGAAATATAATGTATAAATATGTAATCAGCTGGTTGACCAAATGCATGGCTCTCAATAGAAGGCGGCACTGCATAATAATCAATCACTGCTTACTTTAGAATTTATCTTGTGTTGCTCTTGTGGAGTATGTGCCCATACACTCCTAGGAAAAGGGACCTAACAGCCCCTTTATTTTATCACAGTCAATTATTCTTGCTTCAACACACACCTACTTTAAATCTTATTAAGAACCCTGCAAATGTGGGAACAATACACTTCACAAGAAAATATGAACAATGTCAGTTTTCCCTCCCAAGTTTGCTTCTCAGACAAAGTTCTTTGGAGACAAACATCCATGCATATTTTTCATGCCAAATGGAGTTATTATAAATAAAAATATTATTATGATAGCTTTACTTACTATGCAGCAGAATCATTTAGCTGGTACTCTCTTGATCTTGAAAAGCAGTTCTGTACTCCTGAATCATTCCATAATCTCCTCATTATTGATACAAGCTCTGGTGTGAACTTCACATCTTCCATGCTTCCTGCTAGTGCAAAAAGCTCTCTTGCATCGTCCTGCAAACATAACATACAGTTGTATGTGTGAAGTGTGAACAAGTCATCCAAAGATCAGGGAATTCAATAAATTTTCAAGTAAGTGTCAGAGCTGACCAAAATAGGAAGCATTCTTAAATTTGACATTTAAGACAAAATTAAGGCAAAGCTGATGGCTACTTGGGTTCAAATGCATATCCAAATATGCTGGGTGCGGCCTACTAGTAAAACCGTAGAAAAGACTTATGTACATGTAGGACCCTGGACATGTAGTGTTTGACTCTTAAGTAATAAGTCAAGTGAATAAGTCAGCATCAATACATGTAGTTACAATTTAAAATGATTTAAATTAAGTGCAATATAGTTAAAAATTAAAATGAGTCAAACTCAATTTTGCAGTGGAGAAGTATGAGAATCAGGATTTAAAACAACTTTAGCACATGGATAAAAGGCCTTAGCTTCTACACTTGTGTTACAGTACTTGTAACACTCAATAGTGTAACCCTTTAAGTGAAGGTAGAGAGGGTATATAACTGAAACACTGGTAATAAGATCAACTTACTGCTCTGTCCATGTGACCAAATTCAATCTTGAGAGTTCCTAACGCCCTGATTATGGCAATCATTGACTGTATCGTGTTGCTGTATACAACCTGTTTATACTGCGCACATTCTTCTTGAGTGTAACCATGTTCATGAATAATTCTACAAGTATAAAAATAACATATAAGCTTACATTAATTTGTTAGTACATAATTTCAGGATATTTATATTTTACATTTGTGCCCACATGAGGGTTGAGTTTGGTGCAGTGGTTAGAACATTGAATTTTCAACCCGAAGGCCGATTCAAGCCCTGGTCTCTCTTATTCACGCAGGAGTATATTAAATGGTACCGGCAAACATAACAACAACCTTTATTACTGCGCCTTTCAATAACATGCAGAATTTAAAATTCAAATCTCCACCAACGGCTGCATTATTCCCTGCCATCAATCATAATTAATATGAAAGCCAACGGACAAAAAAAGGGGGGGGGGGGAAGGGAAGACCAGTAAATAAACAAATAAAATGTAACTTAATCACTTTAGTTATCATAAATTAAAGTAAAACATACAAACCACACTTACTTCATCTGTTTTACTATGGTACTTTTTCCAGATTCTCCAGCACCTGAGGAAAAAACCCAACAAAATCTTTGAACAAAAGAACTTTTAGGAAAATAGGCCAATTAATTTCCCGACCAATGAAAACATCTCATTCAGATTTTTGATTGATGTGATGAGTTTTTCAGCACAGCTACATGTATATGCGAGCACAAAATGAACAATTACATGTACAAAGAAGTTGACATGTTTTAGTTGTCTTTGGTACATGTAGTCTGAGGCAACCAAGGAACTGATCTGGGAGCCTGATGCTGTGTTCACATTAGCACCAAAACATGTTTAGAGTAAACATGTTTGTTAAAATGAAACATGTTTCCCATAAACATGTTTGCAATTTCATTGTTCACATTATTTGGCAATTTCAAAACATGTTTCAAGTCTGGTTCTATAATTTATACTGTTTTACAATACAGGAATAAGATCGTATAAAATCTTAATAATTACACATGAACCGAAACAAATGGAGTTTGAACTTGCTGTTGTGTGATTTTGTGGGTTACTCTCACTTGTCAAGCTCTTCGGGAATAAAAGGTGATGCAGTGTTTAACAAAGAAACAACATTTGTGTTAGAGTGTTTCGTCTGGCTCAGATCAAAACTACCTCGTAAGATAGTTTCAATCATGCTCAAAGTAAACATGTTTCTATCATGATTTGCGCAATGCGCCACCTGACGTGAACACTTTTCATAGTAAAACATGTTTCATTCGTTATCAGACTAAACATGTCTCACCCTAGTGTGAACACAGTATAACTTTTGGATAGGGCACCTACAGTGTAACATTACACAGGCGGGGCTGCTAACTTGTGAGCTTTGTGGGCTACTTATAATTTTCTCAGGTAACAGCCTTGCGTTTAGTGAATTTGATATGTGATCTCTTTCCGGTTGCCTGGTGATAAATGGTTGCATCATTGTTTCAGCTGGCAGTTCTATTCTAATAATAATAATAATGCTCTTCATTGTTTCAAAAGATAAAAACACATATCTTATGTTACAAGGTGTTAAAAAAATAGCAAGATAAAATTACATGAAATTACATTATAAAAACTAGCACACTACAGTCACATTTAAATATTAAGTGATTGATAAAAGAGTTTTTAAAACGCACAGTATTAATTTTTGGCATGTAAGTGGTCTTTTTTCTAAGATTGTAGTTGGGCGATTTAATACATGGCATAATTGACAAGAGTGGATGGTTAACAGAATTCAATACTTTTTTAACAAATTTCCGGTGACACCATTGATAGCATGGTGCCTACAGGCATATGCGCAGTAGACACACACTCAAAAGAAACAAGACAGCAGTTGCTTAAAGGCCCAGTATCACCCAAAATGAATTGCGCGGCCAAAGCCTTGACGATTGAATTTAACGCAGTCGAAAATTCACGAAAGAGCCAATCACAAGCGAGCTCGTCATTTGAAAACAAAAACAAACGACCGCAAAGCCGAATGGGTGATACTGGGCCTTTAATACTATTGGTTTAAAAATCAGCCAGCTTCATTGACCATTGGTTTGAAAAAAGTTCTTCAAGTGATCACACTTACAAGTTGACCACAAGATACAATGCAATAATTTATTTTAAGCCAGTGACGTAGGGAGTGGTTGCACAATCTCCCAAGCACTAGGTTCGTGATTAAAAACACTCAACATAATGTAACATAATGTTGAACTTGCAATGAATGAATTTCAACTTGCAGTTGTCACAAATGTGCTCAGATAATGCTTTTCATGGAAAAACAGTTCTTTAAGTACAATTTACACAAAGTTAAGTTCAGGAAAAACATTAGGAGGCATAATAGGCAACTATGAGTAAAAATTTTGTTCATAATAACATTAAGTTACCACCTCTTGTCTCGTTTCTCACGAGATGCGTCTTGTTTCTCTCAAGAATCACTGAACCGTTCAGTACGGAATATATTACTTGCGAAAAACTGGTGTACATTTGTATGTTTCAAAGATTTCCACTCTGCAATTTGTTGCCAAATCGATTGGACTGAAAGTAGCAACAAAAAGTTTGATCAACTTAAGATATTTATTGACCATTCACAAGGATTAATTCTTGTAATTGCCACTGAATGTCAGTTTTTTTAAACCAGAAGTTTATGAAAGGAAAGGAAATAGTTCATGGAAATAGCGAAAGTCTTGCCGTGTTATAGATTCATTTACCTTTGCAGTGTAAAAAAATTTGTTAAAGCACATCTTGGCGTGTTCTACCGCATTTCAATAATGTGTTGTTTCTTCTAGTATTCGAAGGTCATTGACAACATCGTTTGTCTCACTTTAAATCCAAAATTGAGCTTATTAATTTTGTCATTGCTCAAGCTTTTCCAAACTCTCTGCCTTCATTTCCAAGTATTTGGAACATCAAAATAAAAACGTTGCGCAAATCTGTCAATTCACTGTTTGATTTGACAACAGCCTGTCGCTAGTCGCGTTCAAAGAATGTAATCCTAATTTTGTGTTGGTTGTCCTGTTGTTTATGTGCAGTAAAATTTGAGATTTTTTGGTAGACGGTCTTCCAAATAGCCACCCCTATTGTTTTTTTTTTCAGGGGCTCATTTCCACCGGAAATTCCTTTGAATGCCTCTCCGTAATCTGTGATTACTGCTAGTATATATTTACTTGATTTTGGTTGGAGAAAGCAAACGTGTACTTGGGTCAACTGAGTTAACAATAATAAAAGCCAGTTAACAGTCAGCTGTAACTAAGGGAAAAGGGTTTAAGGGATCAGTTGATTAGAACATGGAAACACAACCACGCCGCCGCAGATTCAAATATCAATCATATAGTTTCATTTGTATTAATAGCAAAAAAGCAAATGTTGATCAAGCCTCACTTTACAATTACAAAAATTTGGCGATTGTGAATAAAACTTTATTAAAAGCTGCTTAAGAATTAAAAAGTTATGCACACTGTTCATAAATAAAAGTCGTAAGGACGTTTCCCGCACCAACCTCGTAAATCAACCTTTGATAAAATATGTCAAACAAGCCTTCATACAGTATGTACATACACAACAGTTTCGAATACACCAGAGTTCAAAGCATTTGTATGGTACTTACAGTGCACTCATGAGAAACAAGATGCATCTCACAAGGAACAAGACTTTTCTTTGAAGAAACAAGACAAATCTCGCAAGAAACAAGACTGTGATAACTCACATTTGAGTGGCACTGTAGCACAAAACAGTTGCAGAAACTGATAAACTTGTGACTCCCTCTACAGAACTAAAAATAGTAACATCTCTAAAAGGAAGTCAGGGCTGTGCTCTCGCAGCACCCAGGGATCTCAGGCTACTAACTTTTATCTTGGAGTGACTAGAAAAACTATATTTGCTGATCACCCAGGATTTCATAGTCGGGAGCCTATGGGCACTCTGTGATTCTTCTAAGAGCAGTCTTGAAACCGCGGTGTGAAGCTATCGTTGCACAAAAAAAATGACTTTTTTAAGCTGAGAAAGTACAGCTATGGTCTTAAAACAAATTTGTAAGTAAATTTAACCTCTACATTACCTAGATGTCATCGATTAATAAAGATTTAGCAGAGAATCAAGCTTTAATTCTTGATATAGATGATTAGTTAGAGACTTAGGGCGCGTTTGTTTGGGACATATTCTGGCCATTTCAAAAACAAATACCTCTAATTATTGCACCTATTTCTCTCGTAAAATATGGAAAGTCACTACATTTACTTTATACACCTGGATAAAAAATGGCTTGTGAGAATATAAACAACGTAGTTTTGTTAGCGAATTCTGATCTCAGAATGACCAGAATATGTCACAAAAAAACGCGCCCTTAGATGAACAGTCAATGGTTTGAACTTTGCTGATTTTTTGTCATTTTGAAGTGTGATCCAGAAAGACATCTTTTTATGGCCATACACAATAATCCTGATTAAGATTCTTTCAGTCACATTCAAACCTTGCCTTTAGAACTCCATATATAAAACAATCAACAGCACAGCTATATTCGTCATAGTTAAGGCTCAGTCCTCATAAGTTATTTACGAAGAAAGATAAAAAGACAGAAAATCAAGACTAAAGAAATGGAGAATTCAAATTGATAATGCCTGAGAGGAACAATCATTCATGGCAGCACATAAAAATTGTGCAAAAAGGCAATAATGACAGAAGAACATTATGGCAACTGAATTCAATGACAAAAGTTATTGAAAAACCTACAAAATACCTGAGAAATCAAAGCTATATTCATTTTTGTGAAGTCGTTCTAATGCCACTGTTGTTACAGTGTATCTAACTTTTCACAAAAATTAATCTGTATTCTCCTATAAAGTTTATTAATTCTGATTTAGAGGCTAAATCATGCTTTAACTCTACAAAGTGACTATGGCCAGTGTCGACAATAGCTATGAAAAATGTTTCTATGTGTGAACATTTTAGATCTATATAATAATAGGTTTCAGCTAGGCAAGTGATATAAAGCTGCCACTCCAAGTTAATTACATATTTGTCCATAAGATTGAATATTTTGTGCTGTGCCTACCTACACAGCATGTTTGTCAATTACATTAACCAGAAAATCTACCAAAATATGACCACTGCCATGAAGCAGATCTGAACTATGCAAAACCACAACAAAGGAAAACCACAACAAACAAGTCGTAGGTTAGTGAGCTTTTGTAATTTCAAATGCATCACTTTATTAACAAGGCCTTCAGAGAGGTCTTGTAATCAGAACAAAATCAATCCCAGATAGATATAAATGAATCTTCCTTAGAATAAATACAGTACTAGAAACGGGAAAGGAAATGATACAAGTTCATTTACAAAACCAGATCACAAGAAGTGATTACCTAAGGACTTCTATAGAGCATTGACCACCTGTTTATGAAAACATCAAACTAACCATGGATACGGGACCCAAAATATATGATGTCTACCATTTAACTTCGCGTTTATAGAACGCTGAAAAAGCGGCATTTCACAGGAGCGAGAACAACCTACATGTATTCGAAAATGCCTACAAATGACGGTTTTCAATAATGATTGCGATTTCTAAGAGATGAAACGAAAACCCCGAAGGAGATGATCGAATCTGCATGTATTACTCGCCGTCAAAAATGCAATTTACTACTGAAACAAAATTACAGAATAGGCAGCAAAATTGTCCATAACCGCGTAACAAGTAGCAGTTAATCTCAATAAAAAAAATGTTTTCGTCCTTGGCTTTCCTATAAAATAGAACACTTTTCCTACGAATATCGCCCATCT
Source organism: Dendrophyllia cribrosa (assembly GCA_024195265.1). Lineage (NCBI taxonomy): Eukaryota > Metazoa > Cnidaria > Anthozoa > Scleractinia > Dendrophylliidae > Dendrophyllia > Dendrophyllia cribrosa. The sequence continues at coordinate 31,450,615 of JAJLRJ010000005.1, read as the reverse complement.
AATATATTCGATTTAAAATTCACACGCGCCAATATTCAATACAGAGCGTTAAGCTTGAAGGTTGCGAGTTAGAGCAAATTTCCCTTTTTACTTTCGGAATGAGATCCATCCAATAGCCAGCCAGGCTAAAGGGGATGAGAACTGCTTCACGCTAAAAGGCATGTTGCCAACCCTTTCAGTTTTTTTTTTCTGTCCATCTCGACAACAAATAACTTGATCTATTTCTCGCGTGCGTTCATCATATGATCGAGAAAATGCTCTCAAAGGGGTTTCGTTTACACTGCCGATTTTTACCGCAACTTTCAAGTACATAAATGCCGATTTTTCTCAGTAGAAGCTAGCGAAGATATTTTCGTAAGACACCTGGAGAACTGTTCGAGATCGGCGCAAAATGAAATTTTAAGTTCGATAGGAAATTTATTCATTTAGCAGCTAACGTTCGTTTACAATATTTAATGGCGGATTAGACTAGTGCATGGAAGTTTAGAAGGTCACCGTTTAAAATAGACTTGGAAACGTTAAAAGTACAACACATCGCGGCCACAAAGGTAGATAAACCTTAAAAATTTTTAAATGTAATGAGTTATAAACATAACCGCGGGATAAATGTTGCTAAGGGCACTGTAGATGGCTGACACAGCGCAAAATTGTGCGGTCTTTTTCAGAGAGTACGCGACGAGGGAATTAAAATCACGTCAAAACATAGAGGCCACACAAGGCTTCTTTTGTGAATTTTACGGCGTAAGGGGGGCCTGAAATACACGGTTCACTATATACAAAACAAACACAACGGCCCCTTATACATATTCGAATCGATCGACGGCAGTTTGGACGTGGAACGTGCGGAGCGTGTCGATCGATGCATCAGTTATTTGCCCGTACGTGCATCGATCTTCAAAATAACGTACGTACGGATTCAACTTACCGAGAAGAAGAAGTTTAACTTCCCTTGCTGCTCTTTCACCGTCCGCTCTAAGGTTTTTGTCTATCATCTTGCTCCTTTCGACAGCAGCCTTGTCCTCAGCACTCAGCGTGCAACCCATGTTGATATTACGAAAGAGTTCGAAAATTCAACCTTCTCTCGCGAACGCTCGGCCTTTTCGTGTGAACTTTCACAGTCCGGCAAATGTGTATTCCACGGAGGGAAGCCCAGGAGTTGCGATCCGATTCTCGGGGCTATTTATTCCCAAGAAACATGTGTTAAAATGTCTCACGACTTCGCCATGAACGTTTTTATCCGGTTTTCCTAGGAACTATGGCGCTTCGACTTCGCTTTCATCGAAACAACCAACCAGAACCACGCCCGCACACTGAGCAAACCATGCGCGACACGGACGCTGGGAACGAAAAGTCCCGGATATTGAGCTGAAAGTTCATATTTTTGCAACTTCCGATATCAGTCTCATTACATTACTAACCCCAAACGCAGATCCAAATTGTCTTATATATCTCTATTTTGAAATTTAATCTCTCATATACGTATTTGTTTTTTAAGACCACCGGTTTTAAATTTAAAAGCTGAATTTTAATAAGATTTGGTGCTGGTCACGTGTTCATCAAATATTTGATTCACCAAGAGTAGTGTCAGTCATTTCGACATCTAATAACCGATATCACAAAACTGCTGCCATTTCACAAACGCATTAAAAGAATTAAGTAAAAGCCCGACCGCATTTTTTTCACGAAATGAAACATAAAAAGCAGTTTTGTAAGGTTTAATAGGAGAAGTCAGTTACTATTTTAGGCATTTTCAGTCTTACTAAGAGGGCTTGAGAATTTTTGCCGGGAATTTTTGACGGGCCAGCGGGTCTTCAAAGCAACAAACGGAAAGTGATTATATTAGGGAAGCTATTTTTAACAGCTTAGCGCATTTCAGATCGTCATCAAGATGTCTATCGGGGGAAAATGGGGTAGGCCTTGTTACATTCGGGCAAAACATCGGAAAACAGCCGGAAATTTGTTTTTGATGTATTTTAGGCTGTTTCAGACGTATTATTTTTCGACCGAAGTTAGCGAAAAGTGAAAGAAATTAAACTACCACTTTGCAAATCCATTTTTCGCTATTGACGGTGCCCAGTAACTATCGAACCAGCCATACGGTTCCGAAAATTTGTCGCCTACGTGAACGGGAATAAAATGGCTTCTACCAGATGCACAAAAATGCGCAAATATTTGACAGTTAAAAATACAGAATATCACGTTGACACAATTCCTTCTTTATGATTCGGTTTTTAATGCATTAAATGCGTCATACATTACTGCTGGTTTCGACCGTTCATCCCGTACAAGGTGTTTACATACTGAATAGGGGACACTTGCTTGTTAATCGGTGCCCACACAGTCGTAAGTACACACATGCCGCATCACTGATACCAAAACAATTCTTGTATTTTCTATCGTTGTTGTAGCACATTCTGAAAGTAAACTCAATAATCCATTTGTTTACATTATCGCTCAGCATTTTTATTGATATCTTACTATATGAACAGAAAATAATTGAAAAACTATCAATCCGGTGAAAAAGATTTTAGAAAACTTTAGAAAGAGCGCTTTATGTACGAGTAATTAATAATGCGGGGGTTGCTTCAAAGCCTTGTTTTGTTTTAAGGTCGATACCACATGAGCTGAACGTGGTTCAGACGATATGTATATAAATAAACGCGTCATGGTCTTCTAATAAATATGAAGAGCATAATTTGTTTTTCTTTTGTGACAACCGAATGTATTTCGATCCAGTAGTATTTCTATTACTGCTCAAGATGAGCTCATAACACTAAAACATGTCAGGAGTTTAATATGTCAAAGAAATAAAAAAAGACTATCGCAGTATTTTTATAAAGGTTATTATAGTTTTGTTTTTATATTTAGTTATCTATATTTATATGCAAATTTTTATAGAATATCGGCTTTGCTGAGTCAATACCAAAGAAATGGGAACAATGAAGCAATTTCCTTTCGAGGGTAAACAGAAATCTTCTCATCATTAGAACATTTTTGTGTTGTTTAGTTGCAAAATAACAACAGCTGCCAGCTAAACTTTATAGCTTGATGATTCAGTCTGAAGCCGGTCTAAAATGATTGACTTTTAATGTATCTAGATTTTTTTTCCGCCCTGGTTAAACTGACGGATGGCAATTGCTTTTATCGCATGCTGCGGCTTGTGCGAATTGGCTGGGGCTGTAAAGTTTGTTAGCAGTAAATTTTTATTTTCTACTGAAAAACAAACAAAAATTATTCCCAGAGCAGTAATCCCATAAGTAGATACATACCATTTAAGGCGAAGCGAAAACTTATCATGGTTTCCGTGTACCATTACATTTTTTTTAATGAAATAGCCCCATATGATCAGTAGTTTTTAGGGCAATCAATCGGAGCTTTGGAGGACTGAGTCAGTATCGGGAAAAAAAATCGTTGTTCTCAGGTGTGTAGATGTTCCTGACACTTATCGCGTAAAAAAAATAAACAATTCATTGATATTACAGCGAGCAAGAAAAACAAACAATAATGGGTTATTATTATTTTAAACAACCCTTATATTTCAGTTATGATTTACAGTGACACGGACTCTTTGCCAAGCGTACGGCATACCCTGGGAATCAGAGCAGTACCAGAGACTTGCGCTCCTTTTCAAAGGACGGTTCGAACTCGAACTTGTGGAACTGAAAGGACACTTGCATGGAAGCGAGAAAGTTCTTTGTCATCTGGCCAATAAAAAACAAATGGCACACATGTGGGGATCATGGTAATATAGTTTTGAAGGTTGACGTTTTTTCTTTAATATACGCCTGATTGTCGGGTGTAAAGTGTAATCCATGAACGATACGACCGAAATGTTTTCTGGGAAGTGTAAAAAACTCCCTGTGTTCTTAACACAGTATGTACCAAATCATAAGGAATAAATTTGAAATACTGATAAACTGAAATGTTAACAAGCCTTATTTGTCGTGTTTCCAGAATTCCATCGTGTCGCATCGTTTCTATTTTCAGTTTTAAAAAAAAAAATTTTTTACGACGTTTCCGGAGAGAAAGATCCAGAAGACCCATTAGTGATTAGCTGTTGATTCACTGCGACTCAGACTCCGATCTTTACAACGTCGACAGTTAAACCGATGAATTTCTGATTCTCTTAATTAAACTTCATCCCCCGCTGTGGGTTAAGGTACCGCCCTATGATTGGCTGCGTTTAGAAGCCCACTGCGACACTAAGACCCTCAGGGCATGATCAGTCCATTTGAGTTGATTTGAATCACACTCAGACTGCATTATTATTAACCAAATAAAATCATTCTTTTTGGTGAAATAATCATGTCCAACTGACGCCATTTAATTTGAACGTGTTTGTTTTGCGAAAGAATTAAATTCCGCGTCACTTCCTTAAATTTAACAATCATCGTTCCCATGTACATGTACCTATGGACAAGGATTCTGCAAACAGGTGGATATGGACAATAGACGTCTGCCTGCCCAACTGGATGTCAACATGATAAGTGAGTTATTGAACAGTTCAGTGAATGATGATAGGACAAGTAAGTTATTGGATGGGGTTAGTTTCTAGAGAAAGTGTGGTGCTGCGTCGGTGGGGGGATGAAACACGAGAATTTAGTTTTATCGACTGAGTCGTTAAGGTAAATTGACCACCGTAAAAAGATTCAATTTACCTTATCGACTCAATTTACCTTATCGACTCAGTCGATAAAACTAAATTCTCAAGTAAGTTATTGAAGAGTTGAATGATGTTATCAAGTCTTGTGAACGTGGGTAACTATATTTTGGCTATCAAAGATGTAGTCATTGTAATAGCGGGAAAATCTGAGTGAAAAAAAAATGTAGGACAGGTTATAGAAAAACATTTAAAACAATACAAGACAAAAAGTCGACACTATCATAAAAGTGATATAAGCGCATCACTTACCTAACTGTAATATATAATGCTTTCGACGAGAGTGAATTGTTTTTATCAGAGATCGAAACTCAAAAGAAGCCGCGTGGAATAACTATATTTTTTACCCAAACAGTTGGCCTTATCCACACATGGCTTTCAAGTATGATTTTTGCATATTTGAAAACAGGATGAAGAAGAAGAAGAACTGTACTTTGGAAAGACCGAATTTATTTATTTAATTCACAAATAATAAAAATGATAATATTTAGTTTAATACGCGAATAAATAGATGACCAAATAAATTGATAACAACGGACGTGACAGTTTACTCAAGCAAAAACGTAATTTAGCGCAAGCTGGAGACTTGCGTCGAGTACTTGCAACCGATGTCACTTAACTACTTAAAGGGGAAGTATCACGGGAATTTTGATGTTTTTTGGTCAAAGCCATTTTACAATACCTTTACTTATTTACAAAATAATACTAAAACACCAAGAGAGTGAAATAAACCAATTCTTGAAAGAGAGACAGATTATGGTCTGTTCTAGCCCATTTGGAGACGAAAATGTGGTAACTTGAAAAACATTAGGCTAATTTTTTTCAAGTTGTACTTCATTGAGACCCAGCCTGTCTATGACCAGAGCCACTAATCGACAGTTTTGATATATTTGGTGATAATTTATCACACCACTGGAGCTTTATTTTTCGGTTTCTGATCATACAATAAAATTTTTTGATTTTTAAAATGACACCAAGTCCCGTGATACTTCCCCTTTAAATTACGTGTTGCAATTGCGATCGACCGATGACTTGCGTCGGCGATCAGGGCTTGCATCTGATGACTTGCGTCCGATGCTCCAAGTGGTTAGAATTAGATTACATCCATCTAAATCACCGTAGAAATCCTAAATTGAGAATTATATAAGGCAAAAACGGAACAAAAAGGACTGGATTCCGGCAAATGCTCGAAAATGGCTCTATTTGTCGGCTTGTTTACCGAAGAGTAGCCGTTAATTTTAATATCTCAAATTGTGTCCGGGGCTGTGATATTAAATCATTTATGAATTGTTCTTGTCTTTAATGCATCTCAAAAGACAGCACAGCTGGTCAAAGACAAAGTTATAAGATTATAGGAAACACACATAACTTTGTCTCTCCAATCAACCTGATTGTCCTGGTGCAATAAGTGGGGCATTATTCATGTGGTCGAAGCTTACTTCTCTCTTTCTTATTTCTCGTGGTGTAAATTGCCCAAAAAGACACCATGGCTGTTCTACACGAATTAGCCACTTAGCTAGGTACCACTCTCCTCAAGGGTAGCCACTAATGCCCATTTTTCCATCTGTACTCTGTACCAATCGCTGAATTAAAATAATAAGTCATAAACGGCTAAGAGATTTGACCAGCATGTTTTAGAGCCCTAGATGGGGCGTTTTAAAAAAAATGTCCTGCCAACACAAGTCAAATGCTCCACTGATCTGCCTTCCCGTAACCCAAGCTCCTCGTGAGAAACTTTTTTTGCATAACAGCGTAAATTCAGTTATTAAGGGTTTGAATGGAAATTTGACGGACGTAATATAAGATTAAGAATTTCCAATAAAAATACAACAAAAAACCTTACCTTGCTTCCGTTGTGGTTTACTTGCCTGTATGTCGTGTTTTAGGCCGTTGCTTCGCAGGGATTCCAGGAAGAAGACAATTAACGGTGATTAGGGCCGACACAGTGAAACTAAACCTGGCTGGAAACGGGCGAAAACACCAGACACAAATAAAACAAAGGAAAATCGAAGCAAGGAAAGGTATTTTTGTCAATCTATTGGAAATTCTAAATCGTATAATTATTACGTTTGTTAACTCCCGTACAAAACCTTATAATTTACGGTGTTTTACAACACGGTTTCTCACAAGGAGCTTGGGCATGCTATGACATGGACAAGTGCACTAACTAATTAGACCTGTGACGTACATTGTCAGTCAACTGCATGACTAATAAATGTCTTAAAACCGCAGAGTTTTTTAGCAATTAAAACTGCCTTTTTTGTTTGTGTCTATTTTAACTACTACTACTAACTACTATTATCCTTATTTTGACTATTACCTTCGAATAGCTAAATTGTCGGTCCATTAACCGATGTATCGATCTAGGCGGGCCTAGAGCCTTATGACTGCATCTCCGGAACACTACATAACCACAAGAATAGTAACTAGTGTATCCAAAAGATAGTAATTGCTGCGGTAAATTTGTTGTAATGCTGTTTTATCGTCTCACTGGTATTACAGAATTTTCTCTTTCGTTTTTTGAGGGGAAGCAAAGCAAATGTCAACGGGGTGAATCGACGAAAACTCCAGCTGATATTAAGACTATAAATTTTGTTTTGTAATTCACGCATCAAGTTCTTGCAATGTCTGTAGAATATTGCTGAGGTAGGTGTGAAAATTTAGGTTAATTATTGACAGTGAGTATGTTGCGTTACTAGCTAGCCGTATCGTGTTCGCGTCTTCACGCGCTCAGCTCAGGTTTCTCGTCCCCACGCGCTCTGCTCAGTTCGTCTCATCGACCGATGTCGGAGTGATTTCAAAACAAATTTGTCTTTTATTCCGTACAATCTTCGAAAATCTTTGTTATCCAACCGTCCTATCGCCATGTCTCACAGTCCTCGCTCAACTTGCGGTGGTCTTCGACACTTGAGTTCCGATTTCGACTGGGACATGTTGGACCAAAATATTATTATTCAAATCTCGCAGCCAACAGCTTGAAGCACCAAGGAAAGCTAGTCTTAAGCGAGGCTATTGTTCGTGGCGCAGTGCATTCTGGCCCAAAATGTGTTCGTGGCGCAATGAATTCTGGTAAAAAGCGATCAATTCGAGATTTTTCGTAGCTTATATTTTATTCTCATATATTTCTTTGAAATCCTGATTATGCTGCTGATTTTCCTATCAAAACGTAGCGCGCGCAGCTCACCGGAAATAAAAATACCGCGTAAAATCGCGCGAACCGGAAATAAATCGTGCCTAAAATATTGCTCTTCATCTCGTAAGTTTGTTCGGTGACCTATCCTGATTTTCTGTATGCAAGCAGTATTTGGTAATTCCTATCTTATACAAAAGTTTAAAAAAAATTATCTAGCGGAATTTTTTTCTTATCTGACAACAACCTTTTTGGAAATAACTTGATTTCCACTGGATAGATTTTTGTTGTAATGCCAAAAAGAAAAGAAAATAAGTTGTGCTTTCCAAATTGAGAAAAAAACTGATAGGTCACCGAGTTAGTTTTAAAAATAATTAGCGAAAACTGAGTTTTAGAGGCTCTTTTCAGAGAGCTGTACTGTTGCCATGGTAATGGCTAAGACGTCATAAGCACCCTTAACGTATTGCCTGATAATAGTGTCGTACAGATATCCATAAGTTGTCCATATCACCGGTTGCGTTATTTTTAATAGTTCATCATTTAGACACACTATTGAAAGCCTCCTTAACTTTAATAGGCTCCTGTAATTAAAGATAACTATATTTCCAAGTGGGTGTGAATAGAACGAGAATGGCCGCAGAGTGAAATTTAACAGCGAGAAGACTGAAACTAAAATTCGTTAAGCGCTCCGTCGGGTCAGCAAACTGAAATATTAGGCCAACAACTTGGAGCTGAAAAGGTTTCATCGAAACGAGAACGGGCAAAATTTCAACAAGATTTACTCCACTCCGTGGTGTTAATTAACGGCCAAGCTTAGGGCGAGGCTCAACCTAAATTAGTATGAAATTTTAAGAGGTTTAAAAAAGGGATAGAAGGAAGAAAATGATTTTGGAAACACTTTCAGACAGTTGATACCCACGCAAGAGCACCCCAGGTTGATAGTGGACTATTTTGGTGTCCATCTATTAATTATTTACTACAGATTCTAATTTTAAAACTTCATTAAATCTTCAATATTTCTCATTTCTCTAAATTTTACAAATCCGTTGAGAAAAACTATTTCCTCCCAAACATACCCAAAAATCACCCAATAATTTAAAAAACACTCCATAACATAGATTCATGAGATGAGCATGGAGTTTTTGAATTGCTTGAAACGTAAACGAGATATTTTCATTAAAGCCATGTTAAGTTGCGGAAAAATTTCGTTCAGGTTGAGTCCTGCCTTAATAGAATGTCGATCATTCAAGTTAATTAATAGCAAGATGTGGAATATAGCACAAGCGAAGGTTTGGCCAAGAGACCGTCATTCGCCAGAAGACTTTCTTAACAGAAAAACTTAACCGGACATTCGGTTAATTTATTTTTTTATAAATGAAGACCCTAATAACTGACTTAAATGACAATTTTTCTTTTGAGCTCAAAAATGCTATAACAAAATGTTTGTAGTCGAAGCGGCTTGCTAGTTGCTGAACAGGCTGGTTTAGTTGAGGTCATCACTTTTGTCAATAAGATTTTCTATCATCAATGTTCTCGACGCGGCTTACACAAACCGGCACAAGCTCGCTAAAATCAACCGAAACACAAACTTAATGTCATTACTACTTGTCAGTTAATTAATTTGGCTTCTGATGAAACTGAATAATTAATTCGTAATTTATCCCGTAAATTAAAGTTTGGCTGGCATCGGTGACACCGGTTGTTGCAAGTGTAGAATGGCAATTGAAGATCACGTGTTCTTGTCTTGGTGTAAAGTAACCTTCTGCGCAAGCCTTGAATTTGTGACCTGGAAAGTCAACATGCCCTTAGCTTCTTATTCGAACTACGCGGCCTGGTGCAGAGCCTTTCATATGAAAATGTGTTTTCATTCACATGCAAATAAAACTAATGCGCCAGGCGAGGCTTGAGGTAACTTGAAAATGGTATATTCCCAGTCCAATGTTACTTCCCGATTTCTCTTTTTTATAGTGCTGCTATATGGAGGTGTTGTAAAATATCACCGCTTCTAGGGCGGAATAATTGTTTCGCAATTCATTTTTCAGAACACTAGAATTAGAATCAATTAGGAACACTGCAACACATAGAGAGCCCTTTTATAAAGGGTACAGGCTGTTGTCAAGTACGGACTAAAATCACACGAAACTTAACCTTCGAATAATGGCTTAACACTTTCACTCCCAAAGTCAATTATCATGTATTATACAATTTTCATGTATAATAAATGTAGTTCTAACTTTTGAGTCTGTGAACGAAATCTTATGGTGTGACTATTCAAATGAAACCTCTTCGGCAGTACTTTTGCATGGTACCATTTGTTTTTTAATAGTTTACAAAATGAAATTTGGAATTTCGATTGTTGGAACTCTTGGGAGTTATTAGGTTTAAAACAACTGAAAACGCAGAAGGTATTATTCACAGGAAGCGGAAAAGAAGTGCGGCGGGTAAGTTTCTGTATATGCTCGCCTTTTTACATAAGGCTAATTCTCTTTTCTTTCTAAAAAGGGCCTAATGAAGACCCAATGAAGTCCACACATTGTAATTCAAATTATACTGACCTATCTGTAATTTACAAGAATTTGGTTTTATCGACTGAGTCGATAAGGTAAATTAGCCACCGTAAAAAGATTCGAGAAAGCTGACGTTTCGAGCGCTAGCCCTTCGTCGGAGGATTCGCTCCGACGAAGGGCTAGCGCTCGAAACGTCAGCTTTCTCGAATCTTTTTACGGTGGCTAATTTACCTTATCGACTCAGTCGATAAAACCAAATTCTTGTGCTTCACCCCCACCGACGCAGCACCACAGTTTCTCTAGAAACTAACCCCATTTATCTGTAATTTACATCGGGAGAATAATATTGATTTCTTTATTGTTATTATAAAACGTCGAATATATTTGAGGCGTCATTTGAGTCTGACACAATATTGCAACTGGTGTTATTTTTAGAGGTAGGAAGGGTTAAAATAATTCTGGATCAATATATAGCGGTCTCATACCATCGATTCTACTTCACTATAGTACTGTATACTGTAAAGGTCTAGCTTTGTGTCCTGGTGACCATGGTTACCTCGTGTATTATAGCGCTAAATACTAATCAGCGCCCTGGTTCTCTTTTAGAATAATCTACAATTATTGTGTTGAAGAAATCACAAACTGAAATTAGGTAGATAGAAAGATTTGGAGGCCCTCTTCACTGGATAAAGTTCTTCGAATAAAAAGTAATCCCATTGAAGAGTAAAATTCCAGTAATTTTAAGTGTTTGCAACAGAATTTCCGAGCTTCGGATAAACTAAAGGTAAACATCCGGGCATCAGAATAAACACAACATAAAATCAGATTTCTTCTTTTTATAGGTACAATGAAGGTCATAGCAGTTCATCTTTCGAATTCCTGTTGAAGTCCAATCTTGTCTGAAACCATCTTTTCAAGAAAAAGGGGTTTTAAGCTGATATTACCGTAAATGCTCTAAATTAAGTCCCGCGGGGGCTCATTTATTTGAAACAAGTTTGAAGGGGGGGGGGGGGGGGGGGGTTATCTTATTAGAGGGGGAGGGGCATAATAAAGGATTCACAGTATTTGCTTGTAATTTTATATATTAATTACTCAAAAACACACCACGAACACGGAATTTGAAGCAAATATTTAACTCCTCTAAAATTATGGCTCGTAGTGGCGATCATAATTGGTTAAATACAGTTAGCTAGTTTTTTCTACTGTCCCACAAACTAAATTCGCGGAACAAATATGAAGCAGAAAGCTTTTGAATGTTGAGCCTGGGTCGATAGCAGGGGAATAAACGGAGGGGGGGGGGGGGGGGGGGGGGGGGGGCGGAGGGGGGGGGGGGCGGGGGGTGGGGGAGGGGAGGGAGGATACCTGAGAGGGGGAACAGGGAGAAAGGAAATGTTCCCTACCCCCTTTTCCTTTCGTTTTTCGCCCTTCCCCCAATGTTGGGTTCCGTTGACTTGAGCGATTGTGGTGACTGAGGGCTTTAGGCGAGAGATTCAGAAGTCAGAAGCTCTCTGAATCAGTTGCAAGAGAATCCGAGAGAGAACACTCATCCAACAGTTTTGACTGATAAACTGATAAAAAAGGAGAAATCTCGACAATTTAAATTTAAATTGAATTTTTTTCAGCATTACTCAAAAGCTTTCAGCCGATTTCGATAGCCGCTAATTCTTTCCTCTTTCTGAGCTTGTTAAATAGCGGTTTTCGATTCATTAGCTCTTGGTGTGGTTGTTGAGATTAGTTTAATTGAGAAAATGACATAAAAGTGAAGAAAGTTGTCTGTTTTTAACAGCTTGCATAATGCTGGTAATACCATATGGTCTGCAATATGCACGAGTTTCCGTTTTGCATCCGGTTTTTGTCAAGTGTAAATCTCTTTTCTACTCCAAAAGAGCGCCCACGCGGCTCAAAACGGCAAATTCAGATCACGGCAAATTTTATTTGTTTAAATTTCACAACAACAAAAACCCAGGAAAACACTATTTTTTTTAATCATCCATTGGCTCAAAAGTTCAGAAACAATTATGGAAAATTTAATCTACGATCAGACCTTTCCCCCGGAGAAATACTTCTCTCTCTACTGATGAAATGCTTATTTTAGTGACACTTGTGCTGTCAGATTTGTTACTGAGCCACAACGTCGACAGCCTCGCGATAAACGAATAAAAATCTAATAAACCTGTTGTCACGGAATCGAAGATCAAGCGCATGTTGCAATATGTAACTAGCCTCCTCTTGGATGCAACAGCAGATGTTTTCTGAAGAGAAAATGACGAACTCTCTTGTTTTTTAGTCAATACTGAGTACCTTGGAAGAAAGACGTTTTGGGAGATTAATCTTAAACGCAATCTTGGCAACTAAAATTAGCGAAGACCACTTTCAAAATGGACAGTCTTGGAGCTTGAAACAGCTAATTTTAATCTTAGAAGAAAGACGTTTGGTTTTTACCTCAAAAGCATGAGACAATAAAAAAACCCTCAAGAATACTCGTATATATATGTTGTAGTTAATTTTTTATTTCAGGTAATTTTTGTTTTTCCTTTGTTTTAAAATCATTAGCATATATTACCATACCCAAAACAATGGAAAAATAAAAATTACCTGAGATAAAAAATTAACTACAACATATACATTCTCAGACTGCGAGTAATTTATTGCACCAAGAGAAAACACAAGACCACTGACAAAATCTTTATTCACTACTAGTTTGGTGTGCTATAATATAACATTTCTGAAAAATAGACAAAGCTATTTTCAGTGCGACGAAAAGCTGGATCAGTTAGAATTAGAGAGATTAAAAAAAAAAGGTAAATTAAGAGGATGAATTTGTAATCCTTAGATTTGTCCGGCCACTAGGTGTGGTTTCACGATAAAAATTTCACGCAAAGATCCATCATCTGTTGCAAAAATCCCGAACTGAAATGAACTTAAACGGTGAAGTGTGTTACTCGCAGTCACGTATTTCAAAGCGCTCTTACAATCGACTGGAAAATTGCCGGCATTCTTATCCAATCTTCCCAAATCCGCTTACCTTGTAATATCCTCTAAAACTTTGAATCACGTACGCCGTTTTAATTTTTCATTCTCTGCATGAATGAAATCCTTAACTTAGGTTTTTTGATTCTGCAATTATTTCCTAGCAGAAAGTGACCAGAAAATTTGTTCAAATTCGCATTCTCAAGAGGAAGGGCTTTAATACGATGGTCTTGGAATCAGTTGCGAATCCCGGTATTGTAAAAAAGAACACATCTAAATAGACGATCCTCGAAACTGCCGGTATACAGCTGTATTATAATAGCTTCGACCTCGCTATTTTGCATGACTTGATATTCAATAGGATACACTTTGTCATCTACTTATCAGCGGTTTGGTGAGATTAAAGATGTGGTTTAAATGTAAGGCGTGTTCAATTGTTCATGTTCAGGATCAAGCCGGACTACCGGAAGACCATTAAAAAAATCAGATATCCCTTGTTCAGGCGTAATTGGGCTGACGTACGTTATCCCAAAAAACATTATGTATATTCTTTGACAGTTCACGAAATGGAAAATTCCGGAATAACTATTTAAACATTTAAAAAAGCTTTTTTCCTTGCGGCAGTTGGATCATAAAACCTTGATTATTCAGCTGACATTTTTCCGTTTACCGTAAAAGAGATAATTAACTTGAACAAAAGATCGATCTTTTTCACTCAATTTGTAATCGAAAACCCTGAAAGCTCAGCTGCCCCTTTGAACTAACAAGGAAAAAGGCGGGCAGAACTAATTTCTTTAGCAAATTTTCATTAATCATGATCGTCATTAAAAGTAATTTTTGTGTCAGTGAATACAAACAAATGGCGCCAAGTAAAAACAAAAACTTTAATAGCAGCTGCGACGAATGTACCGGCAAACAAACTATTTGTACAGTCCAGTAGTCAGTCGTCGTCTACTTGATTTGAAGGCGAGAGGAGGTTGGATACGAGTGAAGTGTTAGGGAGGGGAAACACCCTTCCCATATGTCATCAAGTAACGTTTTGTTGGCTTAATTTTATAAAAGAAATGGAAAATCGCTGTTTTGTGCTACTGAAAAATCTGATACAAATTTTCGAGGGAGTTTGGGAGAATTCGAAACTGCTCACATTAACCCTCGCGTTTTGCCCGTCTACGTATTCTCCCCGTCGCAAAAGGAAATGGAAAACAACTGTCATTAGGGCGCATGCGCCATTTTCTCGAATCGAAACTTGAAAAGTTATTGGCCGTTTAAAAATGAATGCGCAACAAGGTAAAAAATTTACGCCTCTACGCATA